>JAANYP010004791.1:0-40143 GCA_020465985.1 Centrapalus pauciflorus | reverse complement strand
GCTTTATCAGCCTTTTGATAGAAGATAGTGAGTGCCTATGGGAAATATGTATCCTCTTATGTAAATGAGAAGTAGTGCAGGTGTGTGCAATGATTTCTGCCAAAAATATTGGATACATTAAAAACTTTCCATTCTTTAGGGAATGATGCCTTAACATCCCCTGAAAAATCATGTTTGAAAAATTGAACCGTTGGCCTGTTGAAAAGCACACTAAGGCAGTGGCAATGTTAGAAGAAAATTCTAACCAACCAGTTCTTTTGGGGCTCATACACTGCTGAATAATATGTACAAGAAATTTCCATTTAGGAGAAAAATGGGCTTTTAAGAAAGTAAAAGAATCAGCAGGGCCCCTATAACCAATGTTTTGAAGACCAAAATGTAAAGCTTGAAGGGATAGGTCTGTTATACCTGAGGCATCTTGAAGATGCAAATGGTGCCGAATGGATTCCTCAGTGATGGTGATGGGAGTGCCATCAATTTTGGATAGAAGGGTAGGCACTCCATTGATGGTTTTAACAGATGCATGGTTCCAAAAGTGTTCTATGTGGGAGATGTATATAGTGGGGTTTATGGTTAGGGCATAATGAATATGGGAGTGCCTGAGGAAATCCATCATTGTATGGAACGGTTGGAGTTCAACATGTTTCAGAGTGTATGGGAGACAGTTGTGTTCTTTTACGAACTCCATGGATGAACAAACGATGGTTTTAGGGTTTGAAAGAAGAATGTGTGATTCGTTCAGAGAGAAAGTAGAAGGCCGTGGAAGAAAAATATGTAACTGGTAGTTACAACTGAACGAAACTGGGACCTTTAAAGGTTTCGAAAAAGTTGGGTCCCGCGCACACATTTGAAAAATTACCCAAATACCCTGCACACTTTGACAGATCAAGTGAAAATAACTTGCAGTCCGAGAAAATGAACTAGCAGCATGAGAAAATAGTCATGCTGTTAGTGTAAAATTGTGCAACTTTTCAATGTAACAGTGTCTCCCACTTAAATTAGCATACTGAGTCGATAATAATGAAATCCAATTAATCCATGTTTACCATACCAATATTTGATATTAGGAAAGTGAACCTTCCCACATCAAAAGGTTTTGTAAATTGATCAGCTAGCTGATCATCTGTATGTATTTTGGTAACTTGAATTAATTTCTTTTCATTACAATCTCTGATGAAGTGAAACCTGATTTCTATATGCTTGGTTTTTGGGAATTTCACTGGGTTTTGCACAATGCTAATTGCACTTGAATTGTCAATATAAATAGGAGTGGATAAGAAGTTCATACCATAGTCTCTTAGCTGATTTTGAATCCACATTACCTGGGAGCAGTAGCTTGCAGCTGCTACGTATTCTGCTTCAGTGGATGATGTGGAGACAGTTGTTTGCTTTTTGCATTGCCAAGAGACCAGTCTTGCTCCTAAGTATTGACATCCACCAGTTGTGGATTTCCTGTCAATGTTGCAACCACCATAGTCACTGTTAGAATAAGCAGTTAGTTCAAAAGGAGAGTCTTTAGGATACCATAGGCCTAAATGTGGTTGGCCTTTAAGATATCTAAAGATTCTTTTAACAGCAACCAAGTGAGAATCCTTTGGAGAGCATTGAAATCTAGCACACACACAGACAGCAAACATAATATCAGGTCTTGAAGATGTTAGATACATGAGAGATCCTATAAGGGATCTGTATAGATGAATATCCACATCTATGCCATCTTTGTCTGTATGGAGCTGTTTATGAGGATCCATTGGAGTGCTTGCAACCTTTGGGTCTTGATAGCCAAACTTTTCCAATATGTCTTTGACATACTTTGATTGACTTATGAATAGACCAGTAGGCTTCTGTTTAACCTGCAGCCCTAGAAAGAATGTGAGTTCCCCCATTGAACTCATTTGAAACTTTTTGTGCATTAGGGCCTCAAAATCTTTGCACAAACTATCATTAGTTGAGCCAAAGATGATGTCATCAACATAGATCTGGACAAGAAGAATCTCAGCTTTGATGGATTTAGTGAAAAGTGTTTTGTCCAGAGTGCCTCTCTTGAATCCATTCTGTAGAAGATATGATGACAGTGTGTCATACCATGCTCTGGGGGCTTGGTGAAGACCATAGAGAGCTTTGTCTAGCTTGTACACCCTGTCTGGATACTTGTAGTCTTCAAAACCAGGAGGTTGACACACATACACTTCCTCTTCAATTGTCCCATACAAGAAAGCAGACTTAACATCCATTTGATACACTTTAAATCCTTTGAAACTTGCATATGCTAGAAACAGTCTGATGGCTTCAATTCTTGCTACTGGAGAAAAGACATCATCATAATCTATTCCTTCTTCTTGAGTGTACCCTTGTGCTACTAGTCATGCTTTGTTCTTGATGACTATCCCTCTCTCATCCTTCTTGTTTCTGAAGACCCATCTTGTTCCTATTGCTCTCTTACCTTTAGGAAGATCCACCAGAGTCCATACATTCTGAATTTTGAACTGTAAAAGCTCTTCTTGCATAGCTTCAATCCAGGATGAATCTTTTAATGCTTCTGATGCCTTTTTAGGTTCCAATTGAGACATGAAACAGGCATGTTCAAAAGCAGCTAGACTGAATTCAGGAACTGCTTGTTCAGCAGCAGCAGTCTCATTGTGAACCATCTTCCGTGTTTGAACAGGAGTGCTTGGATCACCCAGTATTTGATTGAGAGGGTGATACTTGTGAACTCTTAGTGTGGGCTCTCTCTCTGTTTGAAAGGAAGTTCCAAGGTTTGTATCATCTCCATCAGAACCAGTGAGTGGTTCAGTTTCTGAAACAGCTTGACTTGAATCTGGGACTGTTTCCTGTTGTGTTGGATCTGTTCTTTCAGAACTTTAGAGTGGCACTTCAGTGTCTGGATTTGTATCATTCAGGACCCTTGGAGGATCACAAGACAGAAGTGGTAGAGTGGTGAAATCATCCCAACTTGTTGAATCTGCAGCAGTCTGAGACTTTGTGCCAACAGCATGAGAAATTGTATTGGCAGCATGAGAATTCGTGTTAGCAGCTTCAACCCTGTATGCATCAGCTCCTGCAGTATACTCAACAAAGCTCAGAGAATTTGTTAGTGAATCTAAATCAAACAACCAATCAGGACCAGTGCCTTTGATATTAGCAGTATTTTCATTAAATTCAACATTGGCACTTTCTTCAATTGTTTTAGACACACTGTTGTATACTCTATAGGCTTTGCTTTGAGTTGAGTATCCTACAAAGAATCCTTCTTCAGCCTTACTCTCAAACTTCCCTAAGTGAGTCTTAGTGTGAAGAATAGTACATGGGCATCCAAAAGGCTTGAAGAAAGCTATTAGGGGACTTCTGTTATGGAATAACTCATAGGGAGTTTTTCCTTGAGATTGGACAACTTGAACCCTATTTAGAACATAACAGGCTGTATTAACAGCTTCTGCCCAGAAAGTCATTGGCAGATTTGAATCAGCTAGCATTGTTCTAGCAGCCTCAATTAATGTTCTATTCTTTCTTTTCAGCTACACCATTTTGCTGTGGTGTTCTTGGTGCACTATATTGTCTAGCAATGCCTTTGGACTCACAGAAACTGTTTAGAATTTGATTTTTAAATTCAGTTCCATTGTCTGATCTTATCACCTTAACTTTGGAATTGGATTGGTTTTCTATCTTAAGGATAAAAGACTTAACTAGCTCAGCAGTTTCATCTTTGGACCTAAGAAAGTAAACCCAAGTAAATCTGGTGAAATCATCAACAATGACTAAACAGTATGCCCTTTTATTCAAACTCAAAACAGATGTTGGACCAAATAGATCCATATGTAACAACTGAAGAACAGATGAGATTGAATTTACTTCTTTGGCCTTATGAGAAGTTTTGTGTTGCTTACCTTTAAGACATGCTACACAATGATCATCACAAATGAACTCCTTTTGTGGTAATCCTCTTACCAGATTCTTTTTAACTAAATCATTCATGGACTTGAAGTTCATGTGACACATCCTTCTATGCCAAAGAGCAGACTCATTTGATGATGCTTTGGATATTAAACAGCTTAAAGTATTTGATTTAGTCAAGAGAGCTGTGTCCAGGCAGTAAACATTGTCCTTTCTTGGTGTTCTAAGTAAAACAAGATTTTCAGGAATTTTGAAATCCTTTGAAAGAACAATGCACTCAGAATCTGTGAACAGAACAATGTTTTGTTTGTCACAGATTTGAGAGACACTCAATAAATTGTACTTAAGCTGTTCAACATACAGAACATCATGGAATGTCATGTTGCCTGCATTAACAGTACCTTTACCTGTAACCTTACCTCCTTTTGAGTTGCCTCCAAATGCAACAAAACCTCCATCAAAACCTTTGAAATTTGACAAGCATTCAGAATTGCCTGTCATGTGCCTAGAGCATCCACTGTCCAGATGCCTTCTTGTCCTATGAGGAGACCTGTGGTTGCCCTGCACAAATAACAGCTTAGTTAGTAGTGGAGTAAACCCAAACCAAATTGGTTTTGGGTTGGCCTTGTACATTGACATAACTAAAAACTGTTTTTGACTTCTTATATTTGGTGAGATCTACTGATGGAGTCTTTGGAGAGTATTTAGTGATAATATGAGGTATCCAACTATTTTGATCATCTTTTCTTCTAACAGTCTCAGATGATTCACTAGCAGCTCCAGTTTGATGCCCAGCAGCTTGAGCTGTGTTTGTAGTGCTAACAGTTTCTGTTTTTGCACTAACATCATCAAAATTTTGACTTAGCAGTCTGATCTTTTGCATTAGCAGTTTGAGCAACAGATTTGTCCTTGACACACCATATTTGTTTAAAACTTGATTTAGGCTTTGCCAAAACTTGTTTTTGATGTGTGGACTGTTTTTTATTAACTTTTGAGAATCTGTGATCAACTGTTCTCTTTGGAGCTGCTGTGGAAGGTTTCACTTTTGAGTGCTTTGCCTGTTTAGGATTTGATGTTGTGTGATGCACAGTCTGTTTTGCAACAGCTGGTTTGTAAAAACAATCCTTGGCTAAGTGATTCTTCCTTCCACAGTGAAAGCATCTTTTGACAATTTGAATTGGAACACCAGACTTTTCTGTCAATTTCTGGTTCTTGTTTCTCTGGTTTCCTCTTACCTGCTGTTGTTTAGGAAACTTTTGAACACCATGCTTTTGGCATGTGCAGATAGAAACAGTTTTACCTCTTTTAGTTCCTTTGGATGAAGATGCAGTGTTACAGTTAGAATGTACAGATGCTTGTGGAGTAGCATTGCATACACTCATCTTCTCTTTTCCTTTCTTACTGGGAACTTGGACTTCTATGGGTGCACTCTTTGTGTCACAGTCTCTATTTTGACTCTATCTTTGAATTGAACTTCCATTAGGTGTTCTAGCTTTTGATTTGCTAACTTGAAGTTACCTAGATCTATGTTAACAGATTCCAGTTTCTCATTAGCCTCTAACACCTTCTGTTCAGTTTCTTCTACCTTTTTATTCAGAGATTCTATTTTCTTATTGAGTTCCTTTTTCTCCCATTCATGATAGTTTCTATCATACCCCATTTGAATCTCATTATCCTTATAATCATTGATCTGTTTTTCCAGATCTTCTATGGCTTGCATATATTCATATCTCCTTTCTTCCATCTTAGCTAGAGTTTTGCACATGCTCTCATTATGATCTCTGTACTTTTTAACCATATTTTTGCATGATTGAGAGCAGAGTTTAGAATTTACCTCAGATGGTAGTTCAGTGGAGGAGACATTTGATGTTTCTGCCATAAGTGCTTGATTTTGGAATTCTTCCTCTGTCTGATCACTCCAGTCAAACACATTGTCTTCTTGAGAGACAAGTGCTGTTGATGAGGAAGCTTGGATGGGCTGTGAAGTCCTTGATGGCTGTTGACCTTGAGATCTACATTCTCTGGCAAAGTGACCAAGCTTATGGCATTTATAGCATTCCACTTTTGATTTATCAAAAGATGGTTTGCCTTCTGTTTTGGCTTGAAAGTTGGTCCTACCAGTTCTTTTCAGAAATCTTTTGGCTCTCATGGTCAGCATTGCATGTTGCCACTTTAAATCCATCTCTTCAAGATCATCTGGATGAATTTGTTCCAAGTCTTCAACATTTAGAGCAAATAATCCATCATTGGCAACAAAAGCCTCATAGTGAGTTTCAGCAGAATTGCCATCACCACCTGAAAAAGAATCACAGTTATTAGATTTTTCAGAGGACAGAAGAGCAGTGTTGTGATTATAAGAAAAGGATTTCTTTTTAGCATCAATCTCAGTCTCAAACACTCTTAAACTGTTATACAGATCATCCAATTCTATCTCATCAAGAGTGTCTTTTGTTCTCCACTGTGCAGCATAGACTGTCCATTCTTCTCCAAGAGATCTGAGAAACTTTCTGTTGACTTCATCTTGATCCAGATTGACCTTTGCACTTTCCAGTTCACTTATTAGTTTGTTGAACCTGTCAAAGATTTGAGTGAGGTTTTCATTCTTGCCACCAGAAAAGTTTTCATACTGCTGTTTCAAGAGGTCTTTTTGATTTCTCTTGGTACTGGCATTACCAGCAAACCTCTTCTCTAAGGCATTCCAAAGAGAGTGAGCAGTATAAAACTTTTTGAACTGATGTTGATAAGCATTAGGAATGGCTATTTGTAATAGTGTGAGTGCTTTCACTTCATTCATTCTAGCCTTCCTTTCAAGTTCAGTTTTTGGAGGAGTTTTGACTGGTTTTCCCTCATCATCAAGTTCTGGATCAACTACAGGAGGGAATTCAACAGCTTCCCATATGGCATAATCAATGAATTGAATATGCTGTTGAATCCTGAGTTTCCACATCTCAAACTCAGTGGGCTTGAGCATAGGCACTTTGAGTCCTTGCCCAGATCCACTGCTGCTATTTTCAAATTCCATTGTAAAAGATTAAAAATTTTGAAGAAAGTTTTCGACTTTGAAAAACAAAGAACGACCTGTGGCTCTGATACCACTTGACAGGATCTAAAACTGAATAACCAAGATTAACTGATTTGAAATTTATCAGAGTATAAATCAATAATCTTGCTTTGAATCAAAGTTTAATTAAGAAGTTTGCGGAATAACACTTAATTATTTTAACAAAAACTTTCAGAACCAATGAAGCATAAAACATAAGAAGTAATCAAGACTGTTTGTATTGCTGAATTCAATGATTACAATCACCTCTAATCTGTTTTGATTAGACGAAGAACACAGACTGTTCTTAGGGTTTTACAACCTTAGAGGCTTATGAAAACTTAAACAATAAAGCAATTACAGACTCAAAATATGCAGAAAACTTCTATATATTTCTATACAATATTCTCTCTATTTTTGCTTTTTGGACTTGTTTCCTTGAAGGACTATGACTTCTCTGATAGTAGATATGCTGGAATCTTCGTGTAGATATCTTTCCTGAAAATCAGCACTTTCTGTTTATGAAACTGTTGAGCAGCTTGAATCTCTTGACAGCATGAACTGAGCAGCTTGAGTTGTTTTACTCTGGCAGCTTGAACTTTTACACTGGCAGCTCGAGTTTCTTCAACTAGCAGCATGAACTTTGTATTTACATGACAAATCTACTAACAGTCTGAGAAGTCTAACTAACAGCTTGAATGTACTTAAACTATTTCCCAACACCCTTCACAACTAATCTTGCTTTGTTGCGAGTAACTATACCCCGATCGTCTCTTTTGCACTTGAAAACCCATTTGGTTCCTATTGCGATTTCCCCTCGAGGTAATGGAACTAACTCCCACACTTCTAGTTTACTAAATTGTGACAGTTCTTCCTGCATCGCTTCAACCCAGGAGTTATCTTTTAGTGCCATTTGCACGTTTTTCAGCTCTACTTGCGAGATGAAACAAGAGTAGAGGCAGGTATGAAAGGCCTCGGAGTCATTTATCATCGACAACAACACAATGTTATTATTTAAACTACTCCTTGTCCTCACACCCGCATTAGGATTTCCTATGATGCTTTCTATAGGATGGTTCTTGTTGATTCTAGATGTCTCTATCTCTTCAACTCTCAGATTATCTCCTAAATTTGATCCTATTTCACCTAACGGGGGAACGACCTCAGACTCCACATTTTCTTCCTCGTGGACCGTTTCCTCAGAATTAGAAGTTGTTGTCTGGGTCTGATTCTCGTTTGAAGGTGCTTCTAAATCAGTGACTTCTGGAGATCGATCTTCAATTGAAGTAGGCTCAAAAGTTGATTGAAATGTCGTCCTCGGAAAGCTATGACCCTCGTCATTCAAATTCAGCGAGGCAATGTCCTTTTCGATAGTACCTGCATTTTCATCCAAAGGAATGTTAAATGACTCATACAGTTTGTCATAGTCAAATATACATTTCGGACCTGTTTGGGGTTCATGTGTATAACTTGTGACTTCAATGTTATACACAATCTCTACTGTACCATTAGCTTTGTTAAAAACCCGTTTGTTTGGTGAGTTCGGCACATAACCTAGGAAGTATCATTCGTCAGCCTTTTCACCAAACTTAGGTTGATGTTTTGTTCTCAATAAAGTACATGGTACCCCAAAAGGTTCAAAGCCAGCTAAATTAGGTGGCCGTTTATTCAAAACTTCATAACAGGTTTTGTTCAAAGATTTGACAGTAAGGACCCGGTTAAAAATATGGCATGCGGTATTCACTGCCTCCCCCAAAACATGGTAGGAAGCTTTGAATCCGATAACATGGTCCTTGCTGCCTCAATCAATGTCCTCTTCTTTCGTTCGGCCACCCCATTTTGTTGTGGCTCATAAGGTGCACTAAATTGATGCACTATGCCCTTTGATAGACAATATACACCAATTACAGTGTTTTAAAACTCTGTTCCGTTATCACTAGGAAGTCGTTTAACTCTTGTTCCATATATGAATTCTCCACTTGGTCTAAGAACCCAATGAGCTTGGAAGCCGTCTCGTCCTTTGTACCTAGAAAGAAAACCCAAGAAAAACGTGAGTAATCATTAGTAATGACTAAACAGTACCAACTGCCACCTATACTCCTTTTGTTGATTGGTCCGAAGAGGTCCATATGCAACAAATCGAATGTGGCAGTGATGGAGTTCTGAGTCTTGAACTTGTGTGCCTTCTTGTGTTGTTTGCCCTTCTTGCATGGTAGACACTTATCCTCGAACTGAAAACTCTTCATAGGCACACCTTGCACCAACCAATTTTTCATAATATAGTTCATCTTTCTTAGGTGCAAGTGTGCCATGCGTCTGTGCCATAAAACCAACTCAGTCTCTGAAGCTTTAGATAACAAACAGATTGGTCCCATCGAAGATTCAGGCTTGTTCATGTCGAGCATGTACAAGTCATTCTTCCTTGGAGCCCTCATCAGTATCCACTCTTCAGGTATCTTGAACCCCGGTTTTAGCACCAACGCTTCAGTATCAGTGAACAACACTGAATTCTTCTTATCACAGATTTGAGATACACTAATGAGACTATGAACCAGTTTATCAGCGTGATAAACTTGATCCAATTTGATCGTCCCATTAGTGACCACTCCAGTACCCGTGATGTTTCCTCCTTTATTTCCCGCGAATGATACAAAGCCCCGATTTCCTCCCTTGAAGTCTGTAAGTAGACTTCTTTCCCCTGTCATGTGCCTGGAGCACCCACTGTCGACGAACCATTTGTTGTTTAGACCTGTGGTTATCTCCTGGACATGAAAGAAAATAGGTTAGTTATCACGGGGAACCCAAGCCATAACTGACTTGGTTATACCATTCTCGTCCACATACTTAAACTCTTTCAAATACCCATCTCTCCTTTCAGGTGACTTGGGTCTTTGAACTGGAGTTTGTTGTGGTGCCGAGTGATTTAAGTTCACTCTTTGCCTTTGTGTAGGCATTTGCTGTGGAGCTCTTGAATAATTACGATTATAATTCATTTCAGACTGATATCCCTGAGCTCTACCCGGTGTTTGATGTCTAACAGGAGCGTGTGACCTAACCGGAGTGTAGGCTCTGCTAGGTGTAGTACTCCCATATTGTTGTTGCGGTCCAGACCTAGATTGATTAACGACTCGATTTGGTGAATTAGTCCTAATCACTTCTTTTGGTCCAACTCTCACCGGTGTTTGTTTCATAGCTGATTTTGGTGTAGCTTGCACAGTTTTCTCGTTACTCTGAGAACTACTAGTGCTGGCAACACTTGTAGAAGGCTTAACTTGTTCTGGCTTCCCTGTCTTAGGTGTATTGTCTACTTTCCTATGCGGACAGCTAGAAGCAACGTGCCCCCTTTCGTGACATCTAAAGCAAGACATTTTATCAATTGACTTTTTGTGCGTTCCCTTTGATTTAGGTGTCTCACTAGTGTCTGGTTCTTTTGGTGCATCTATAGTGACTGGTTCATCATCCTGATCATTAAAGTCAATTTTTTGTTTTCCTACAGGTGTATCACTGGAGGATGACACAAATTTAACTTTCTTAATCTTAACATTAGTATCAGTCACCTTAGTTGCATTTTCCTTTACAGGTTCAGACACTGGTTCCGGTATTTCCTCTAAGTCTACTGATTTCTCAGTTTTCTCCTGAGGTTGAGATACATAGTTGGCATTGAAAGGCGGCGGACTCTCATGATATCCTAGACCTACAGGCTTTTTAGATTGACGTTGTGCATTTAAAATGTTCCCTAGGTTAAGAGATGAGTTCCTAAACTTTTCAAGTTTACTATTTGCCTCAGCTACCTTTACCTTAGCCTCAGCTAGCTCTATGTCTCTGGTTTTCAGCTCCTTGGTTAATGCCTCAACATGTTCATACATGAGTTCTAACCTAACACACTGTTCGCTCAGTTTGTCCTTTAGAACTATAACATCCTGTGCATCAGCCGTAAGCTTATCCCTAAGATCTTGCTTTATATCTATCAGGCTAGCATTATCTGATTTTAACGTTTCATTTTGAGCAGATATATTTTGATGTGATTCTAGTACTAAATTTAACCTATCGTTAGAAGTAGCACATAAAACACACAACTCATGGAAAAGAGAAAAGTTCAGAATTACCTTGTTATGGTCTGATTCCACGTTGGCCATCTGAGCGGCATACTCCAGGAGTGTCTGATCATCTGACTTCTCTACCCACATCGGACTGCTTGCATTTTTACTGCTGTCCCCTGTGATCTGCTCTGTCCCTTCACCTCCAGTCTCAGTCACTTCTGCCATAAAGGCTCTAGCGTTCGTTTCTGGATGTGTACTCCAGTCATAAGTGCCGTCTAGCTGTCTGTCTGATGTGACATTAGATAACAGACCAACTATATTTGCTTAACTGGTTGAAGTACTCGGAAGAGAACGCCGTTGTGATTGGTTCTGATACTGTCCCTGATTCTGATTCTGTCCCTGGTAATTTTCTACCTTCGGTCTCTGACACTCTCTAGCGAAGTGTCCTAACCCTTGACAGTTGTAGCATTTAACCTTTGACTTATCAAATCCAATCCTATTATTACTCATATTCAAATTTCTTCCCGTCCTTTTGATGAACCTCTTAACTCTCTGAGTTACCATGGCCAGTTGCCATTGTAGATCCAGCTCTTCAAGATCATCAGGGTCTACCTGATCGTAATCCTCATCCCAAAGTGCAGGATCGTTGATTTTGCCTTGAACACAATTGCCGTAAGCGGCCACGAATGAAGCCAACAGATTCAGATGGTCTTCAGCCGATTTTGCGCTCATAGGCGTCTTAGAATAACCCTGAGATGTAGATGCCGGTGTAGCCGGATGCTGCTGTTCTTCTGGTCTAGTAAACCCTAAGAAAGCCATACTCTGTGAGTCCTCTGGCTCAGCTGGTGATGATGTTTCTCCCGAGAAGAAGGCTGTGGCTGTTTTCATTTCCGCTGCCACTGAAGGTTTGGATTTTCCGAAATACATTGCTGGATTTTGAACTTGTTCATAATCCGTTTCTGCCTTCAGTAACTCAAAATGATATGCCCTCAGCGTTCCCACCACATTCTCTAGAGTCAGAGTATAGTATTTATCCTCATCATGCTTAATCAAGGCCACGTACATCACCCATTTGGCCGGTAAAGCATCCAGAAGCTTATTATTCTTCTCAGTGTCACTATACTCAATATCATGATTGTCTAAATCAGTCAGCAGATGATAGAAACGTGTGATAGTGTCCTCCAGCTTTTCATCCTTCAATGCTTTGAAGATCGCAAACTGCTGCTTGAGCATCTCCATACGTTTCCTTCTAACCCTCGGGTTACCCTCACACCGTTTTTCCAATGCCTCCCACAGCTCTTTTGCTGTCTTCTGATTACGGAAGGTGTGTAGTATGTCCTGAGGTAATGCCATTCTGATGATAGCGTATGCACGATTCTCTGCTTCAAATAGCTTTTTATCATCATCCTTCATTATAGAATACGGAACAACCTTTTGTCGTCCTTCTACCTCAGCTGTCAGTGGAATGTATCCCTCCTCGAAACAGATCCACATGCGCATATCATTGAATCGCGCGAAGTCGGCAAACCGATCCTTCCACCAGTAATAATCTTCAAGTTTCATCAACTTTGGCGGAGTATTTGCTTTTCCGACCTCGTGATCCATCTCCAGAAACCGTTGTAGACTTGTCATTGTTTCAAAGATAATTGTATGTAAACTTAATTAATTTAATTCGAAATTAATTTAAATTAATTCTTTCGAATTTAGGTAAATTCGAATTTAATTAAATTTAAACCTATTTTAGATTAAATTCGAGTTAAGTTCGTAAATCCAATTAAAGTCGAAATTAATGACAAATTCGATGGTCTCTAAATTCGAATATTCACTTAAATTCGAACCTCACTAAATTCGACACCCAATTAAAATCGAATGTCCCCTATTCGACTTTGTTGCAAAGTCGAAATCCAAGACAAAGTCGAAATGGCCAAAATCGAAATCACTTTTAGGAAACTCGAAAGGAGCGTATTTTGGTCAAACTCGACAATGAGCAAAACCCTAATTTCTCCTTAACAAAGTCGAGCGCCGCAAATTCGAGAAACGGCTAATACCTCGAGTTTTTCACGTTTTTCAGATTAAATCAATATTTTTATAAGTAAGAATATTAATTTTGATCAAAAACGTGAACTACAACAAAGTATTTCCCGGAATCCTAATTTGATAAGCTCGAAACACTCAAAAATATGTGAGATTAACCGTCCAAAAGCGTCAAGAAACCTAGGATGTATCCTTATGAACACGAAGAACACCCCGTGGGCTCTGATACCACTTGTAAGGTCTTGCACTACACAGATCTATCTAGACGCGACACACACCAACGAGTGCGGAATCCTCGTTAGCGGCTTGACGGAAATAAGACTCACACGAAACACGGAGACAACCACAACGTTGTACGGTCGACTACGAACGAACCTACGCGATGATTCTCTCCAAACGAACACAATATCAGCTGATAAACTCGAGATCCCCTTTTGCTAATTTCTCACACGAATTCTGCAAAAGTCTGCTAATGATTCGAGTTAATCACTAATTATAGAGACCAATTCGAGTTTGTTATGGGACAAACTCGAAACAGGCCCAAGGCCCATTCGAATTTGTCCTCTTGACAACTTCGAATCTACCTCATTCGAATTTGTACCAAGTTCGAATCTGTCTTATGTGAAACTTCGAATATGCACTAAATTCGAATTTCACAAGTCAAACTTTTATTTGAACATATGTTTAACTTATGTTTGAATTAATCTTTGGACTTTATGTTTGAACTTCTTGTAATACATTACATCAAGTTCAAACATACGATCAATAGATATCAAACACACAAAATCACATATATCAAACACTAGTTAGTATTCAATACTTTGTAACTTGACTTAGACAAAATGCGAATACGACTTAGACTGCTATCGTCACACAGGGTGTACCAACACCGGGTGACAACACCAGCAGCACGTAAAGCTGCTGTTAGCATCTCGAGATTAATCCCGGGATGGCCTGAAGTTGACGACATTTGTGATGCAACTCCAGGTCTTCCTTCTGTAACTTCTGGCTCCACTAGGGGATACTCAGATCTGGAAGTTTCTGGAGCTGCCACGAAGGCAGCTTGTTCATCGGTGGACACCACGAAGGCATCGTGCTGAGTGTGTGGGGGTGGGGAGTGAGTTGTGATCGAATGAAAGATGGTCACTGGGGGCGACGTGTGACCGATTTCAACACCAGTACTCTCCGAGTGAGAGGGTGATGGAGTGTGTGCTGTGTCCCCGTGGAATGAAGTGATATCCTCTTGAGAGGATATCAAGTGGATGGATGGGGTTGTTTCGACCATTGGACTGATGGTCTTATGCGGGGTTGTCCGGCTGACGGGGCTAAGATCACCCTCAGATGTTACCTCTTGCTCTCTCATTTGGACCGAGACGGTCCGTTCAGAACCGGCCGCCTCTGCCTCCTCACCTACTACTCCCTCCCTTGCCTCAAAAACCTCCTCCTCACCTAGACCCATTGATTGTTGTTCGTCGGACTCCCTCACTCGAGCCTCACCTTCGGATTGGTTAGGCTCAGTCGGTTCTGACTAAGCCTCATCCGGATAGAAAACCCTTAGATATTCCCTTACCCTTTCTGTTTGTACTGCTTGTTGTAACAGAGATAGAGGAATAGTCATCACCAGAACGCTGAGATTTCCCTTTGGAATGTTTATTCTTTGAAGTGCAGTGGTCACATATACATCAGCCTCTGGTCGTTCGTGGGTATCATCATCATTATCCATAGCGTACTGTATTATCAGCTGAGGAAACCTCTAAAGAGGAATGTATTTACGCCCTCGCTTGGTTCTTTTCTCTAGAATGGCTCTTTTTAACTCGTCAAAAATAAATGCAACGTAGTCATAGTGACGATCATACGAAAATGTTGCAAACACTGAAAGGACATGTATAGACGTAGAGTCATGGCCAGAATGTTTCCCGGTGAAACATTTTTTGATGATGTCAAAGAGAATCCTCCAGTGAGCTTGAAGGTTCTTCGTTCGGAATTCAGATGGCTTTGTGAGAGGGCCATAATATCCAAGTGCCTTGATTTCGTCTAGGGTTTCCAGTAGAGAAGGGATTGGGGCAAAGGCAAGTCTTGTTAGAGAGAAGGCTTCAGCTGGAAGGCGGAGAATGTGGCGGATGGCTGCTTGTGTGAGTTTGACTAGAACGCAGTCGATGGTAGAGGTGAAGTAGGGTTCGGCGTCAGACACGAATGTGAGATGATGCCAGAATTGTTGGAGGTAAATTTGAGGAACATATATGGCGGTGGATAAGGAGTAGAAAAGTGGGTGGCCTTTGAGAATATCAAATGAGATATCCTCGGCTTCACGGCGAAGGGTGGAAACGTCAAGTTGCTAGTTGTGGGCGGCAAACTCGACAAATTGTGATTGAGGCAGAATGGAATCCTTGGGGAGTTGGGCATTATTGTTTGGGATCGGTGAATGAGGAATGGTGAGAACTACTGCAGGTTCCATTAGTCCTGTAGAAATGCATCAGAGTTAGAATAGAATACTTAACAAGAATAAAGCATTGATACTAAGTCTGGGATAAGCGTGAAATAGAAACTGTCTGTTCTGTTTAAAGCATCGGGTCTTTATCAGTAGAATGTGAATTCTACTAAATAAAGTCCAAAGTCAATCGTTAAGTGACCAGTGTTAGAACAAACATTTTCACTCAAACACTGATCCTAACTCTAACCAATGATGCAAAGGACATGAAATATTTTTGAATTTTTGATTTTGGATGAAAATGCAAAAATGGAAAAATTGAAAAAAAATGCTAAGAGTTGAATTTCGGATGAGCCGAAATTCGGATGAACAGTGATCCGAAGTCGGTTCAGTCCGAAATCCGGATGAAAATGCATGAAAAAGTATGGAAGGACACCAAATTCGGATGGGAACCGAATTCGGATGCACAGTGATGAAAATGAAAAACTTAGAAAAATAATAGAAAAATTGAACAATGCTGATAGGAAACGAATTCGGATGCACAATGGTCCGAATTCGGATGAAACATTTAAAATTTTTGAAAATTTTCTAAGTAAATGCATCCGAAGTCCGGATGGTCCGAACTCAGGACTTAGAATTTTTTCGAGCAGTTTTAGTTCATGCGCATGCAACGTGAACAGTTAATAAAAATGCACGAAAATGCAGATCCTAGGTTAAAAACATGCAATGAACATTTTTTATAACTACACTAAACTAAGAATAACAGATTAAAGCACCTAAAATTGGGAAAAACCGAAGCAAAAAGACTTAAAAAAATTCGAAAATTAAACACACTAGATATGATGTTATATACTGAAATAAAAGTGAAAAGGGGTTACCTGAGAGTGCAGATGGTTGAAAAAGAAAGAAAAACGAGGAAAAATGATGGCTTTTGAAGCTTTGTCGTCCAAAAATGGTGGAACCGGCGGTGGTATGTCGTCGGTTTGAGAGAAAGGAGGAAGAAGAAAGAAGAAGACTTAAGGGAGAAGTAAGAAATTGACCTTTGACCCGCCTATTTAAATCATGGGCGGGTCGGGTCGGCCATAAGGATCCGTGCCAAATAACACAGGTAGGCCAACCGGTTCAAATTTTTTAAAAGACACATTGGGCCTTACACACAACAAAAAAAAAAAATTTGGACCAAAAAAAAAAAAGAATAAAATAGATTAGCCTAATTAAAAATCTTTCTGAATTTTCTGATTTTTCTTTAAAAAAGAAAATATTTTGGAGATTTTCTTTATAGATTAATCTGAGACAACAGAAAAATAGAAAATAAAATAAATAAAAATATTTTTGGCTTTTTGTCTTTCTTTTTCAGAATAAACTCTTGAACCTATGAAGTCTTTTAAGACACAGACAAACCTGGATAAATTTGCGTCCCACTCAGTAATGAACAAATCATAAAACAATTTGTCAGGATCATTAATTATTAAAAATGTACATAGCTAAGGAAATATTGAACTTTAATTTTGTGACACACCCCTTAAATTTAAATAACAGATATTTTTCTAAAATAAAGGAATTTAAAAAATATTTGAAATAGAATTATTCTAGACAATGTCTGATATTTAACTAAAAGGTGGATTCAACATGCCGATATTTGATACTAAAAACTGAAAATGAGATTTGTTTAAAGCTTTAATAAAAATATCAGCTAGTTGATATTCTGTGCCTACAAAATATAATTCAATTTTTCCTTTTTCTACGTGATCTTTAATAAAATGATACTTGATATCTATATGTTTCATTCGAGAGTGCTGCACAATAGATAGCAATCGCACTTTGAGAATCGCAGTAGATTAAGATGTTGGTGAGGGAGAACCCATAATCATGTAATTGTGTTCTCATCCACAACACTTGAGAGCAACAGCTTGCAGCTGCTACATACTCAGCTTCAGTTGTCGATGTTGAAACACAATTCTGCTTTTTGGAGGACCAACTCACTGGTTTGTCTCCCATGAACTGTATTCCGCCCGATGTGCTCTTTCCATCAACTCTACAACCTGCAAAATCAGCATCTGAAAAGGCAGTAAGATCAAAATCGGTTCCCTTTGGATACCAGAGACCAAGATCGGGTGTACCCTTAAGATAACGAAAAATGCGTTTTACCGCAGTTAGGTGTGATTCTTTTGGGTCGGTCTGAAAACGAGCACAAAGACATGTTGAAAACATTATATCAGGTCTACTAGCAGTCAGATACAGTAAGGATCCAATCATCCCTCTGTAAGTTGTATTATCGAAACTTTTCCCAGAAGGATCAGTGTCTAACTTACAGTTCGAAGCCATGGGAGTTGCGATATCCGTGCAAGAGTCTAACTTATACTCCTTGAGAATGTCAAGAGTATATTTTGAGTGGTTCACAAAAATCCCATTTCAAGTTGTTTGACTTGTAATCCGAGGAAAAAGTTCATTTCCCCCATCATACTCATCTCGAACCTGGACTCCATTAGAGATGAAAAATCCTTACAGAAATTATTGTCATTAGATCCAAATATAATGTCGTCGACATACATTTAAACTAGAACTATGTGCGGGCCATCCCTTTTTGTGAACAATGTTGTGTCCACCACACCTTTGCTGAAACCAGCAGAGATAAGAAAGTTTGAGAGACTGTCATACCATGCACGAGGTGCTTGTTTCAAACCATAGAGGGCTTTGTCTAGCACATAAACATGGTCATGTTTATGTGCATCAACAAATCCTTGTGGTTGTTCAACGTACACCTCTTCGTTAAGTTCACTGTTAAGAGAAGCTGTCTTGACATCCATCTGGTACACTTTGAAGTCTTTGTGTCCCGCGTACGCCAAGAAGATTCTGACAGCTTCTATCCGTGCAATTGGAGCGAAGGTCTCTTCATAATCTATCCATTGTTGTTGTCGGTAGCCTTTGGCGACAAGTCTCGCTTTGTTTCTTACCACAATACCGTTTTCGTCTCGTTTGTTCTTGAAGATCCACTTTGTTCCGATAATTGTTCGGTCTTTGGGCTTGGGAACTAACCGCCATACTCTGAGCTGTTCAAACTAGTTGAGCTCTTCTTGCATTGCAACAATTTAGTTCAAATCTTTCAAGGCTTCATCCACACGAGCAGGCTCTATCATACTAAGGAATGATGCAAAGAGACATTCATTAGTAGACGCCCTTCAGGTTTGAACACCGGTTGAGACATCACCAATAATTTAATCGGTTGGGTGACTTCAGGTTCATTTTGTCTCGTGTGGAAGGGGTGAACGAGATGGAACATTAGTGGTGAGTGTGGGAATGGAGGATGATTCATGGTCAATGGTTTCGAATGAAGGTAGCACTGGTTCCGGTTCGGGTTCAATGTGCTCAGGTGAAGGAAGGATGTTTGGCATTATGTGTGAGGGTTTTTCTGGAGTAGATTCAGCTACTGAAGTAGTAGTGGATGAAGTGGATGGATGTGGGTATGAAGTAGATGAAGAGGGATCAGATGGAATATGTTGCGCAGTTGAATTGTTGGATGTGTTAACTACAGATGAAGAAACATTAGAAACATTAACATCAGGACCAAAAAAAACTACATAAAAAGGATCAAATAACTTAACTAAATCAGAAGGAGAAAAAGAAGTAGATTGAGAAGAAGAAGAGTCTCCAGGCATTGGTGTAATGCTTGGTCCTGATTGATCAACTTCGGGTGCCAGTTCAGCCATTTCATCAAATGTGACATGCACACTTTCATTGACTGTCCTGGTACGAGTGTTGAATGCACAATATGCCTTGGAGTTGGATGAGTATCCAATGAAGATCGCTTCATCTGCCTTCTCGTTGAATTTCCCAAGGTTGCCTTTGTCATTAAGCACGTAGCACCTGCAACCAGATGTACGTAAGTACTTGATCAAAGGTACTTTATACAAAAAGAGTTGATATGGAGTTTTATTGAAACACTTATGGATTATGGAGCGATTCTGCGTGTAGCAAGCTGTTGACATGGCTTCGGCCCACAAGAACGGAGGTAGCTTTGAATAAGTCGGCATTGTACGTGCAGCTTCCACAAGGGTACGGTTACGCCTTTGTACGACTCCATTTTGTTGAGGTGTTTGAGTAGCAGAATACTGATGTTGAATATCTTTGGATCGAATGAAGCCCTCTACTATCGAGTTCTTGAGTATTGTGCTGTTGTCAGATCGGATTGATTGAACGGACAGCTACTGTTGGGTTTCAACGCTCTTAATAAAATCGATGATTTCTTGAGCTGTCTCACCCTTGGATCACAAGAATCTAACCAAGGTATATCGTGAGTAATCATCAACGATAACCAACACATATTGCTTTCCATTTATGCTTTGAGTTCGCATTGGTCCGCATAAGTCCATATGTAGTAATTCCAACACTCTCTTCGATGATGGTTCGGGTTTTGGTTTGTGAGATGATCTTTTCATCTTTCCTTTCTCACAAGCTCCACATAGATGGTCCTTTTCATATCTCAGTTCTGGGACTCCTTTCACCAGTTTTTTAGCAGCCAGCTTGTTGATGTTCTCAAAGTTTAATTGTGATAGCCTACGATTCCACAACCAAGAGTCTTTTGACGAGGCTTTTGACAAAAGGCAGATGCTATCCTTAACCATAAGCTTAGCTACATCTATGGTGTAAAGGTTAGAGTTACGGAACCGCATAAAATTTCTTTACCATCCATACTCTTAACACTACAGTTCTTAGCCCTAAATGTAACTTCTAATCCTTTATCACAGAGCTGACCTATGCTAAACAGGTTATGTGATAATCCCTCAACATAGTTAACATCCTTGATGACTAGATTATTTAAGACTAAATCCCCGTATCCTTTAATGTGAGCATGGTGATTGTTCCCGAATTTGACTGTCCCACAGTATTGTTCTACTATATTGGAAAACAATTCTCTTCTCCCAGTCATGTGCTTGGAGAACCCGAATCCATATACCAGATGGATTTTGCCTGAAAACAAATAAATACATACAATGAAAATCTATAAGCATTCAAACAGATCTATCTTAAATTAACATTCAAACCGTTTTCTGTACCGAGATGTTCAGAAAACATGATGATTTTAGACCGGGTCCTGAGCTGTGTGCACAAAAGCCAAACATGTCGGTTTAAGCACAACCGACAAGCAGAAGAACGGGTCCTAGCCTATGATGACTAGAAGCCAATTTAGTGAAGTTTGGGTATTGATCTGAAGTAACCAAGAACCATCTGCATTAAGATCACACAACTTTGGGTACCCATCTTAAGATGGGTCCTTTTGGGTTAGGAGGTCCAGGTGAATATGACATGTTTGCAGTTTTAGGAACCCATTTTGCATTTATGTGTGGACCAGATGCAAAGCCTTCTGGAATCCATTGATAATTGGATTTAATAGGCATTGAAACCTTAGGTGATGAAATTGCCTTTGGTTTTTGACTTTTTTAGACTTGTTTGACTTTTGCTTTGGTTTTGGGCCTAGGCAAAGTACAAGTCTCATTTTTTGTGATGGCCGATGATGCAACATTTTTTATTTTCTTTTTACGAATTCTCTTAGCAGGATAAGGCACAAAAGCATTCATTTCAGGTACTTGACGTCTAAAACGAGTTGGACATAATTTAAACAAGTCAAAAAATGAATACTTCAAACATGAAATAGAATTCGTTACATCATTACAATCATTGTTTTCTTAGATTACATGCAGCCTATCTCTAGAAACAAAATCATCTGGCATAACAGCCTTCTTCACAAAAACACTTGTAAAACCTGGCATAGACGTTTTTGGCACTCTTCTCACATGATCTGTAGTAACAAAACAACGAGAGTCAGTACGCATGGAAGAGTTAGGGTTCGTTTAGTTACCGAAAATTTTCAAAATTTTCATCTCACTTTTCAACAAAAATGAAAACTTGTTTACTTAACAACAATTTCATAAATTTTCATTTCACTTTTTAAAATACCACTTTTCATATTCACTCTCCTACTTTTCTACTACCTACCCAATTTCTTTATAATACTCTCTTTCTCTCTCTTACTTTTCCATCACATATTCTATTTTTTTATTTCATAATCACTCATCTTGTTTTTCTTAAAACTAAAACTTCATCATCTAAACAAGTTTTCACTTTTCATGGAAACCCTTGTTTTTTCCAAAAAACTATAACTTGAAAACTGAAATTGAAAAATGACTAGTTTTTGTTAACTAAACGCAACCTTAGATTTTGAAAATTTTTCTTTTTCTTGGTGAATGGGTTTCTTAGAAGACTTGGGTTGAATCTGAGTCTTCTTTGAAACCTTAGTTTTGAAAGGTTTTGAGCATTCATCTTTAAAATTGATAGAAGAAATTTCAACCTTAGCTTTACCTTTTTCTGACGACATGAGTGGGATTTTGATAGGGTGAGAAACTTTTGGTTCTTTTAAGTTTTCTGAAACCATGTCAAATTTTTCTCTGTAGACAGTTAATTCTACAGTTTGTTGAAAACTTTGTTTTACCAATTTTCCTCACTCTTAAGAAGAGCTTCTTGATAAACAAGAGCTTTCTTTCGAGTCGACTTTAATTCCTTTTCTAAAACTTTGATTTTGTGTTGAAGAACTTTTGTAGGATTGTAAAGATGATAGATTGGTTTGACTGGTTCTGCTTTTATTTCAGCTTCTGAATAACTAGACAAGAAATCTTCCTCTAGAGTGGGTACTCTATAAGGATAACTCTCGTTTAGGTCTTCATATTTAAAATATATTTATTTTCCTTTATTTTCGATTCGTTTCTCATCCTCTTGGGTTAAGACTTCTTTCGATGATTCGAAAAAGAAGGATTTAAGCCGAGCACCCATATAATTCATGTCATAAACGAGAGGTAAAACTTGTTGAGCCTTTTCCAAGTACTTAGGATTTTTAAAACCAATTCCTTGTTTGGAATGATAAAACCTAGTCTCTTTGGGTTGGTTTAAGTGAATAGTCTGTTCTGTTTGACCCCGTTTTTATAATTCATCATCAAGGGTCTTTATGCGAGAGTACAAACCTATTCTTTCTTCTTCTATCATTTTATATTTTTCTAAACTATCTATGTTTTCCATACTTATAGTCTCTAATTGTTTTGATAGAACATATATCTCTGATTTTAAAGAGTTCTTTCATTTGATAGTCCATCCATACAATATTCTAGATACGTATTCCTATCCTGAACATCTACCTTTTCAATTAGCATCTGTTTTATCACGTCATGATTAGTTAACCACTTCTTTTGATATAACTCAGATGATTTTTTTTAAGTTATGGGCTAGATGTTCAGCCTTGACACAATTTTCTGTTTTAGCATTTAATCTAGCTTCTAGATTAAGTATATGTGTGTGAAAGTTACATTCACGATGTATAGTTAAACTATTTACATGCTTTGGAATGTAAAAGGAATGTACCTCACGTGCCTCAGAATCTGATAATGAACATTCTGGATCCCCGGATCTGGCCATCAGACATGCTGGTGGATTTTGCTGTGTCTCCCCCTCAGCATTGTCTGAATCCGAATCTGACGTTGTGGCATAGTCAGCCAATCCAATACGATTCGTCATGTAGCAATTCTTACCCTTGTCATCCTCTTCATCAGATCCGCATCATCCCAGTAATTTCTTGGGCAACTAGAGCCATAACATCAGTCCTCTTCTTCGTGGCCTCCAGCTTCCGCTCGTAATATCCAACGTCCCTTTCAAAGTTCTTATTGCATTCCCGAGTAAAGTGGCCCGGTTTGCCACATTTGTAGCATAGACATTCATCATTACCTTTAGGCTCTTCGGCTTTCGACCTTTCATCTCTCCTTTCAACCGGCCTTTTGTCGGCATGGCGAGGTTCTCGGCTGTCATCCCTCTGGTTGTCACGACGGTCATAGTCCCTTCGATCATCTCGTCTCTCATCCCTACGATCCTCTCGACGGTCATCCCGACGATAATCGCATCTATCATCTCTGCGATCATCCCTTCTATCGTCTCGCCTTTCCTAACGGCGGTCATCCCGATTGTCCCTTCTGTCATCATAGCGCCGGTCATCTCTATCATCTCTCCTATAGTCATCCCTCCTATCATCTCTGCGATATTCATCTATCCTCTCATCAAGTCTGTCATCCCGCTTATCATCAGAATACCTCCGCAGACCGGTGTCATAGTGAAGTTGATTATTAGTCTTATTGGAGAAACGTCTTTGTTGAAGACGTTTAGTCCATAAGGCAATCTGTTCTTGAATTGATGCTTCTTATTCATCATAAGGTTCTCGCGGGGGTGAAGCATATCGGCACTGGGATGAGGAGGAACCCTGAGCATAGGGTGTAGTAGATAGATTATTGTTGGAGATAAGGGCCAGTGAATCTGCAGGTTTGATGCCGGTGTTAGCAGAGAGTAAAAGGGATGCTAGCTGATTAGCCATTTGCTTTTGTTGGTTGACATCGCCCTGATACTTTATCAGCTCCTTCAAGACCACATTAATGGACACATTTGGAATGTCCAACACTCGTCTAGTGGCTCGACATGCAACTTGCCATTCAGGGACTAAGGCAGCAAAGAACTGGATGTTGATGTCATCTTTGTCTTTCTTAATGTGCAGTTTGTTTAGCTCGTTTGGTACTGCACAGAATCTGGTGAAAGTGGCCTGCAGTGACTCCCCGTCTTTGGCCCTGAACTCAGTGAATTTGGCCTTTTCCTCCTCAATCTTAGCTCGGTCGTCTAAATCAGCCCCCAACATTTGAACTTCCAGTTCATCCCATATTTCCTTGGCAGACATCTTGATGTCAACACCGACAAGGATATCAGTGGGAAGGGCTTGATAGATTAGATATTCGGCCCTTTTGTATGCATGTTTCCTGTCTCTCTCTGCCTCATTCGCAGGTTCACGTTCAACTTTAGATGCGAGAACAGGTGGGTCGGCTTCAGGCCTGGCAGCAATTTCCCGATAATAGATGACCAGGCCTTCGGAAATGGATTGAAGAATAAGATTGCCATTGGGTTGCATACCGACAAATTTAAGAAATCTGGACTTCCATTGCTCGTATTCATCCGGATAACAGGTGGTCTGTTCTATGATCCTAGGACAAGGGCCTCACGAGACATGGTTGAAAGTGCTGATTTGAAAGAATGAGATCTTGAAGGTGGAAACTGAATTCGGATTAGCAGAAGTGCGGATTAACAGTAACTCAGATGGTACGGAGTTCAGATGAACAGTTGACCTCGGATGGTCAGAAGTTCGGATGAACAGTTGACCTCGGATTGCTTGAAGTTCGGATGAACAAGAACTTCAGATGGTCAGAAGTTCGGATAAACAGTGAGATAAGTGATGGACCGAATTCTGATTGAACAAATTCTGATGGACTGAAATTCGGATGGACAGAATTTCGGATGAACAGTGTATAGTTCGGATGGACACTTAGGAAATTTTTCAACTGAAAACAATACCAAATTCGGATTGGGTCCGAAGTTCGGATGGTCCGACATGAAAGTTAAACTGAAAGCACAAGTAAATTTAATTGTTTTAAAAATATTTTAACAGAACTTCGGGTAGTCCGAAGTTCGGATGGGTCCGAAGAGTGGTCCGAAATTGGATAAAGTATGGTCCTAAATGTACCGAAATATGGTCCGAAGTGGACCAAATTGAGGTCTGAGATGGTCTGAAGTTGGGTCCGAAATTCAACAGTTATGAGTTTTCCAGAATTAAAACTAGCAGTTTTTGGCCGAAAAATTAGTTCTAAATGATTGGAAAATTATTTTAAACACTTTTAAGTACTTAAAATAAACCAAAACACCTAAAAATATTTTAAAATTGGACCAAAACCGAAATAAAAACCCATATTTCGAGAATGAAAATCAGATTTAGAAGGATAAAAACATGTAATGATTGAACCTAAACAACTCTAAATCACTATTGGATGAATACTAGATGATTATATGAAGAAGAAATACGAAAAACAGAAATATTTAGGAGGAAAAAAGATCAAACCGTGGGTTTTTGGTGATGAACACGAAGAACAACAGCAAAAATCCGAATGAATGCAGTTTAAATCCACCTCCTAAGCTCTGATACCAATTGTTAATATTGATTTCCCGTATATAATCAGCAATTGAGTATGATTTCACACAATATTTAAGCAAACAGAATATGAAACTCAATGATTGTAGAATGATTATGAAAGAAACAAAGAGAATGTTCTCTGTCAAAGGCGGCGGCTGATGCAACTCTCAATAATCTGTGTAATATCATTAAGACACACAACCCTAGGTCACCTTTTACATGGAGAATAAAAGAAACTTTCTAAGAATTACATAACAGCCCCCTTAACTTGTAAAATGTAACACCCCTCCTGATCCCAGAAATGCCACGCCAACCCAATATCATAAGTGGCAATAACGCAAAGAATCTAAAATACACGTGTCATAGGATAGTGCAGATTATGGCTAATTTAAAACTTTATACACAAGGTTAAACACATATTACAATCCCATATATTCGCAAACCCAAAATAGACTAAAATAATGTCCCAAAATATCATATCCACATGCGATTACATCATCCTAAATTCAACTACTATATGCAGTTCTAAACCAAAACATAGAGCTATTACACATCTTCAGATCAACCTCGAATCTATCTCGGCGGCAGCTGAGATCCCTTCTGATTCCCTGAACATGTTAGACTCGAAGACATGAGCTATAAAGCCCGTGAGCACACGAGGGTTGACACTGCACATAAGTACATAACACATAGCATACACAATCCCTGTCCCGGTTACCCAACACACATCTCAGGTATAATATCACAAGTATGAGATCGGCACACAACATAAGCCCTGTGGGGACCCCTCCCCGGCCAACACACCGCACACAGCAGTGAGTAGAAATAACCATGTAGCACAGGAGCGACCCGGCTACAGGCCCTGCCGTATATATACTACCCAAGGACTGTTAGGGACAGTCAACCCGCGCGATCCCCTTCGTGACTCACTGTCCGTATGGAACACATCACGGACCCCTGAAATCGATCTCATATCTCATACATATCTCATACATAACACATATAAGGAATAGAATAAACCTGAGGTTCACGTCCCTGTCTCATATATACACAACACGCACAAATAATAGGGACACTGCTAAATACTCAAAATAATGCACGCGTTTTAGAAAAGAACTCGAGTACTCACCTGACTGATTTCCTGAACTCTGAACTCCCTGATCGAATCCGGCCCGCTGTCTGCTAGTCCCTGTAATACACGGAGATCTCACACGGTCAATCACAATTCAATCGGTAGATATAACAATACCACAATAATCCCAAGCTGACTCAAACCTGACAACCCCACGAACCGAAACCCGACCCAAAACCCGATTCAAAGTAATCCCAACAAGACCCCAAACATCCCTACAGAAGCCAACTCGACAACCCGAGCAAGACCCGACACAATTCGACTCCAAAACCCCTTACGAAACTCAAACGGAATTCCCCTGCAGGTCCATGTTCGCGCTTCTAACCCTCTGGTGGTCGCGCCGCGATCAAGCGGAAACCTGTACCCTGACCTGCGATTTTCAGCTCTACCCAGGATTGTACAACTCTTCCCAATTCATTTCCAGCCTCAAATAACACATAAAACCAGCACCTAGAAACCTCTAACAGCATAGAACTATTTCACACATTCTCCACAACACATAACTCAAATTAAACCTTCAATTCAAGGAGGCTTACCTCATGAAGCTCAAGAACACCACACAAAGAGATGATGAAGTTGAATCCAAGGTTTTCGCAATCAATTTGGAGTTTTGAAATTGATTTCTGCTGCTGGATCTTCTCACACAAACACACACATACACTTTAGGGGTTTCTCAATTTGGATAAGGAAGAAAAGAAAGCACAAACATATATACGTTCTATTTTAGCCGGTCCCGAACCCAATAACCTGAACCCGATATCACATTTTCAATATTAATGCCCATTTAACCCATTTAATCCCGTGATCCCAAAAATATAATCCATCTGCTAAAATTATAACCCGATGACACGCAAGCCCAATCCCGACACGTATCAATCCACGAAACGGGATATAATTGGACCAACCCAATATTGATAGCATAATTATCCACTAAAATAATTACACGTACCAGGTCCAAAAGACGGATGTTACATAAAATAAAGAAAGAACCAAAACAAAGTCTAGAAATAAATTACAATGAAATAAACTAATAATATTTATTACAAAAGAAAGCCACAAGATCGAAATTAAATATCTAACATTTTCATCCACAAAAAAGTACAACGAGTGGTTGATCTTGCGTGTAGGTGGAAAATCTTGGTGGGATATGTTTGATCTTGTCACTCTTGATGTATCCTTCTTCATTTGTGACACGCAAGCTGCATTGTCTTCATAAATTAGAGTTGGAATTTTACTTTTTTCTAATCCAAAGGAAGATTAGATGAATTGTATCATTGATCTTAGCCATACACACACTGTAACATCCCAATTTTGAATGAGGTACATAGAATTATTTGATTGGATTAAATAAAATAATTATATCGAGTTGGGTCAATTATCGAGTTAAATGTGGAATCGTCACGTGAAAAGATTCGAGTTGACCAGGTTATGAGATTAGTTTAATAAAAAAATTACAATCTTATTATTTGTTAAATAGTTTTGAGATCGATAATATAAACTTATAATTATCGATGACATGATCAGATATTGGGTACCGACCAAGTTTAATCCAAAACGTATATATACGAGAGCTATGTGTCTTCTTGCTTCATTCTTTCTTCACAAATCAGAAATTGAGAGGTGTTGTATATGTGTGTTCATTCTAGAAACAACAGTCATCGACAATTGCGGTGTAGAGTAATGATCAGAGTACTAAATTCATCTCCTTTCCTTTTCAAGTTATTCACAAAGTTTAGGTGAGTTTGGAGCTTTGATTATATGGGTTTTTTGTATTAATCAATCAAAGTGTTAGAATTGTACCCAAAGATGTTTTGGTATGGTTTTGAGGTAAGTTTGTATGGTTGTTCAAGTTGTAATTGAAATTTAGGGTAATCCCCTGGTCTAGAGAGAAGTAGAGCAACCTGTGTTGCTACTCGTTCATAAGCACAGTCACGATCCCCTGATCATGGGACGCGGTGGATTTCAGGCGGCTAAGGCTGAGCTCGGTTAGTGATGAGATGAACACGGGCCTTGAGCTCGATCAAAGTAGGATGAGTGCGACCGTGAACCGGGTACAAGGTTAGGGTTTGGGTTTGGGGTACTCGTGTATTAAGGATTATGTAAGATTCTAGGAATTGTGTATTGAGTTTATTGAGTTGTGTTAGTGATATTGGGTTATTAAATTGTGCTTTCAGGGTCTCGTGTTGATAGGGTTGGGGTACAGGCAGGGAACCGAGAGTTGTTGAGTGATATTTTCCGAGTCAAGTGCGTTTGCCAGCTTTTTCAGAGATACATGTACGGTTATTTATTATATGCTTGCATGATCTTTTAATGAGCTTTATTTTTGAGATTATTACGAGTTTTATTACCTGGGCTTTTTTTATCATGCTTGTATTATTGAGTTTTAACTAATAAACGAGTCTATAATATGAGATTTGGGACACATGAGTTACGGAGATAGAGCGATAAACCGTATAGCTAGGTAGGGATCGGGTCACTCCTGAGTTTCTTTTGTGCTTCTGGCGACTGCTTTCTGCGGTCTAGGGATTCGGGTACATGGATTATTCCACCAGGATGAGTACCTTCTTCGAGCTATTTATGTGGGATCTTATATATTGTTCAGTAGAGAACGCTGAACATTTTATTACTGAGTTTGTAATAATCGTACTAATAACCCTTGCATTATAACTAGCTTTTGTTGACCGTTATGTTTAATGTGTGTGTCTTAGGTGATCAGAGTGTTAATAGGCCTGCTTACATATCATTATACAAGGAGTTTTTAGCTACCCTACTAGAGGTACTTACGAATCGTAGATTTTTTATGCTTCAGATATAATGTTAATTAAACAGGGATTTCCGTGACTTATCATGCCAACTAACGTGTCATTTACGTGGCATTTTGGAGTATTTTGAGGGTGTTACAAGCATGGTAACAGAGTCTAGGTTTAAGAGGTTGTAAATATCTAGTGGATGCTTAATCTTAAACCATTGCGTCTAGATCCTTGAATTGTAATCCGAATTAGACCAACTAAGTGTTAAAAGAGTAGGGTAAAGTGTTATGTAGAGTTAATACACTAGTACAAATTTGACATATGGTCACGGTTTTGTCTGGACTGACAGGCCACGGTTTTACTTATTGTTGTGGCTAAAGGGTCATTTATGAATTTATAGTATTGTTTTAGCCACATTTAGCTATCAACTGTGACTATTGCAAACCTTATTCGCACCTTTAGTCACGGTATAAAATAAGTATCATGACAAGTACTTGTCATGGTCTAAACATTATGGCCAAATGTCATTATTTGTCATGATTTTTTGTTTCATACCTATATTAATTTCATGATGACTAATAACTGTGACGACAAATATGTATATGGTCATAGAAATATGTTTATGTGACAAAATGTACACCACAAAGTCTATATTGAATATGAGTAAATCATAGTATATAATTAGTCACATATATAAGTTGTAACATAAAGCCAAGATATATGGTCACGAAAATCCCTTTGTCACCAAAAGGTATAATATGTTAGCCACATATATTAAAATAAAAAATCTATACCTGTAAGTATTCTAAGATCACAATTTAGTTGAATAAGTGTGTCTAAAAGTAAACATATAAGAAAACTATCGTGACTATAAATATTTTATGGTTAAGGTTTAGTTTCTTATGAGTGTCTAAAAGTAAGTATCATGACAAGTACTTGTCATGGTCTAAACACTATGGCCAAATGTCATCATTTGTCACGGTTTGTTGTTTCATACCTATATTAATTTTGTGATGACTAATAATTGTGACGATAAATATGTATATGGTCATAGAAATATGTTTTTGTGACCAAAGGTACCCCACCAAGTCTATATTGAACGTGAGTAAATCATAGAATACAATTAGTCACATAAATAAGTTGTAACATAAAGCTAAGATATATGGTCACGAAAATCCCTCTGTGACCAAAAGGTATAATATAAGTATTTTAAGGTCACGATTTAGTTGAATAACTGTGTCTAAAAGTAAACAATTATCATGATGAAAGAAAAGTACAGTGACTATAAATAGTTTATGGTTAAGGTTAGTTTCTTATAAGTGTCTAAAAGTAAATAATATTCATCATTAAAGAAAAAAGTCATGTCTATAACTATTTTCAGATCCCGAATTGTGATGTGTCGTGTGGTTAAAAGTTATTAATGGTAACGGTTTAATAAAAAAACATGTCACTATAATTATATTTTGGTCACAGTTTAAGAAAAACCAAACATGTGACTATTAATATTTAAAGGTGACATATTCATTTCTTATATGTGTCTAAAAGTAATAATAGTCATGATAAAAGAAAAAGAGATGTGACTATAAGTATTCTATGGTCAAGATTTACTTTTTTATTCGTGACTAAAATTAAGCAATGGTCACTATTTATGAAAAAACTTGTGAATATAAGTAGTTTCCGGTCACAGTTTAAGAATAAGAAAAATATGACTATTAGTATTTGAATATGATAGTTTATTTGTTTTTAACATGTGTCTAAAAGTAAAGATAGTCATAATAAATTAAAAACGCTATGACGTCAAGTATTTTATGGTCACGGTATAATTAGTTTTGACTAGCTTAAATAAACTAGTGGATACCCTTTAAGAAAAAAATATCACTATAAGTTTGTTATTTAATAAAAGTTCAAGAAAACAAAATATATGACTATTAGTATTTAAAGGTGACAATTTACGTTTTTATATGTGTCTAAAAGTAACAATATTCATTATAAAAGAAAGGAGTTGTAACTATAAATGTTTTATGATAACAATTTAATTATTTCTTTTGTGTAGCTAAAAGTAATTAGTGGACACAGTTTAAGAAATATTTTCTTACTATAATAATTTATGATCACAGTTTAAGAACAAACATATAACAATTACTATTTAAATGTGACAATTTAATTTTTTCTAAGTCTAAAAGTAAATATTGGTTATGGTAAAATAAAATATGTCTAATCACATGTTATTTATCATTTTTAATGTTAGTGATCCTATTTTTAAACTATAAATATCTTTCTAAACAATCATGTGTCTCTTATGTGAAAAACTCATAAAGAGTTTATATCTTTTAAAACCCAACTTTTTAAATAAGGAAAATTTGATATGGCTCATATACTTGATTGAGTATCATTCCAATTATTTTAGATAACTATAACAAAAACCGTATCCTTCTAACTTCCTATCACCATTTAAATCAAATTCAAAATACATCTACTATCATAGCTTATAAAAAAAATGACATGACTCGACTCATCTACTTCAACAACTATCCAATTATTTTACTTGTTTAATCACAATTATAATATACATCATACGTTGTTTATCAATATTGAAAATTTTATTAAAATATATCAAATCATCATATTTAAAAAAAAATTGGCATGACCCATCTACTTCAGCATCATTTAATTTCACCTGTTTAATCACAATTATAATACAAACATCTATTTTCATTACCTTTCAAATCCTATTAAAATCACATTAGTCCATCATAATAACATAAAAAAGTTGTTTTATTCAAGCCAAACTAAAACAAATTTGTGAGTTTATCAAATCTTGATGAGTTTGTTATCGAATTTGACGAATGTTATAGCAACCCGCATGAGTCGTGGGCAATCATGATACCAAGAGCACTCTGCACATAAAAAATGAAACTGGATGTCAATTACAAACATCAAGAACCAACATTGGGAACCAAGCTAAATGTATTGTCAATTAAAATCATTAAGAAACAAGCTAGTTTATTGTTGACTAGTAATGTACTCATACAAAGTTATGGTCCGAAATATTTTAATTTGTTATCATGATGAATGTTTATAGATAGATGCCTTCAAAATCACCCGTCCCTTCAATTGTTTTCAAGGTCTTACTATAGCACTCCCAATCTCCCACTGACAAAAATAAAAAAAAGCATGAAGATAAGAAGCTAACATTTCTATTAATTGATCTTGGTGATATCAGAAGATTCAATCCCTACAAGTGCAAGAGCATCTTTCATTTGAAAATTGAAAGAAAATTAAGTAAATCAACAAATATTTAAATCTATAAAAACTAAAAATCAATATAAGTCATCGCAACTTTTTTAAACCCATGCATCAAGACACATAGTGAGTGTTGCCACATGTTTAAAATAAATTAAAGAACAAAAAAAAAAGTTGAGCAATTCAAATATCAAGTTGGAACATCCGACACTAAACCAGGTTAGCAATAATGACCTAATCCGTATTTAATAGCAAATTATAATCTAATCAGTGGTCATTAGAAATTAATCAAGGTGATTAACAATGTTCATTAGAAAATTCAACTTAATTATAATCAAATTCATCGGTGCGATGAATCGGGAAATCAATTAATCAGATCGATTTACGATATGAGGGATTAATTCAACTAAGTACATAATTAAATTATGATTAGTGACACTAATCATACACTAATACAATTACTTAACATTAATTATGCAAGACTAAAACAATTCATTAAAACAATGCATCCATAAGTATTTATGAAATTACATAAAAAGAGGAAATACAAGAATACATTTCTAAATACTTTTATACAAAAAAAAATGAAAATACATGTAAATACATTTATATGGCCGGCCTATGGGAGGTACATATGTAGAGGTTGACTTCAACTATTTTATTACAAAAGTCATATTCACTTTAAACACCATCATGTTGTTTAAAAGTGCACTCTACCTTTTCATCCCATTCTTTTCATCATTTGAAAGACCAAATTTCTTCTATAAATAGAGAAGCCTTTCATTCATTTTAATCACACGAAAAACCCTTCTATCTCTCACTGTAAATCTGGATCCACACACACACACATCACAAACCTTTTCATTCAAGTGTTCTTGGTGAAATTCAAGTGTTCTTGGTCCAAATCTTGCAAAGATTTGAACTTCTACTCAAAATCATACTCTTAACACTTAAAAGTAAGTAAATACTAACTTATTTCATCTTATATTTATGTTTATATAAGTCTTGCATAATATATATAATCACCAACAACCACAAGTTTCATAAAAACTCAAGTTTATAAGTTTCTAGTTTTTGTTTTTAAGTTGTTTCTTTAAATGTGTTTATGAATATATAAACACATCATAAAGTGTTAATATTATGAAAACAAGTAATATATATGTGTTTTATAACTTGTATACAAGTAGTCTTTGAATAAACAACTAGAATCATAAGTTATTTCAAGTTTATAAACTGCGGATTTTCGGAAGAAAATTTATACCGACTTTGAAAAATCATAACTAATTCATAACTTAACGAAATGAGTTGATTCTTGTCTCAAAAGTTAGATCTATGTCTTAACTATATATCTGGAAGTTTTCATAATTTATTTTGGAGTTTAAGACCTCCAGAAATTATTTGGGAAACTTAAAGTTTGACAGCTCAAAAATGACCAACATAGGGTTTTCAACAAGCTTTTTCCCTAACCTAAACATCTCAAAAAAATGGCCGTTCTTGATTCTAAAAATCTTTTGTATATAGTAGTTTAATGTCCTAGAAAACCAAAGCCTAAAACGTTTTGGAGCTTGGTCAAAAACAGCCTCAAAGTAGGCCGAAAACCTCCGAAAAAGCTGGAAAATTATATATATATATATATATATATATATATATATATATATATATATATATATAAACTTGACGTTTTAAGTGGGTTTTATTTATAAACTTGTAATGTTGGGTGATTTAAGACATAAAAATTTATAAATATATATGTTATCATGTATTAGAGATATGAAGTCCCTATTATCGTCTTGGACTCGATTAAACTCACCCGGTGCGTCATCCATCAACTTACGGTAAATAGCATTTTACGCTCGTTTTTGCCATCACAAGTTCGGTGAGTCCTCATAGCCCCTATTTTCACAATGTTATGTTTTGGGGTTGAAATACATGCTTCGTTTTTATATGGACACGAAAACAACTTCATTTCTATTATGTATTATACATGTGGTTCCATCAGCCCTCAAATCATTAACCGTTAATTGCATTTATTTGTAAGCGCGAATATATTGTGGATGGATCTATCGGGAGTCATGTCCCCCATTCGGGTTATTCGGATCGGCTAACAGCGAGTGCATATATTTTTAACACATGGTAGTACGTATGGGAATACTGCACATGGCAAACTCATTTTAATTAAGCTTCGGTTGCATGATGGTTTATATGTAATACATAACATGGAATTTATGATTTTATAAATTCAAACTCTACTGTTGTTGTCCATACAAGTCAGATTTACGTGTAAACCTATGAGCTCACCAACAATTTTTGTTGACGTATTTTGGCGTGTATTTTCAGGAAATTAAGGCAAGTGTGCCTTCCGACGTATTTACTTTCAAGCTTCCGCATCCATGGAGTCGCATGCATATTCAAAACTAACGGAGATTTAGCTGCATTATTTTGGATACTTTAATTATGTAATTAAATCTCTGTATTGTGCAAACTTCTTTTCTTCATATTAGACTATGTAAAACATTGCTAAATTTTAAAGTTGTAACCATGTATTTTAAAAACGTCCATATAGTGGTCATTCGTTATGATTATGGTTATGCTTCCGCGACGTCACGCTTCATTGCCAACCGGGGTAACAGGGTGTGACAGATTGGTATCCCTTCCCAGTTCGTGGTCTGAGGACCATCCTCCGCATCGATCCCACCGCCCACCTAGGAGACGGCTGAACAGACCGTACCCCTGCTAGTAGCAAGGTCTTCACGACATGACCTCCAAATACGGTTACTTAACCAGGATATTGGAGAATTGACTGCCCGTTTGGAGTGAGAGGAGATTCAGAATTCCAATTTGTACTGGGTTAACCAACAAGCCCTCACCATCCAACAGGATGGCCTGGATGAGCTTCGGTAGCGACTAGCCGAAAGCGAGGCTCGGAACGAGGAGCTGACTCAGCGCCTTAGCGCGTTGGAGAAAGGAGAGACCCCTGATCACTCCCACACTTAGTACCCTATATCTATCTTTGTAATATTAGGAAAAATATTATGTAATAGTGTAGGACAAAAATTTTCGGGTAATAACACGCCCCATTGTAAGAATGTTATGAATGATTAATGAATATTGCAAGTTATTTATAATATTGTGTTTGATGATTATAGTGTTGTGCCTTAAAAAAAATTTAAATCTTTAAGATTCAACTTCTTGCACTATGCTCTTTTATTTAAACTTTAAGATAATGCCGCCAAGAAGAGCCATGAACGCTGCAGAAATTGAGGAATTAGTCGCACAAAGAGTGGCCGCCGCTATAGCCACTTATGAGACCAACCGAAACAGTTCTGCTAATGGAGATGGTGGTGCTAGCCGCACCACGGGAGGTACTGAAACCCACCCAAAGGGTTGTGGAATTAAGGGGTTTTTGAGTTGCAAGCCCCGATACTTTAACGGAACTGAAGGAGCCGTCGGATTGGTACGATGGTTCGAAAAATTGGAGTCTGCCTTCCGTGTTAGCGGATGTATTGAAAGAGACAAGGTGAAATTCGCCACCCACACTCTGCAGGATAGCGCCTTGACATGGTGGAACTTGTATACCCAGTCTGTGGGGATCGGTGCAGCTTACCAACTCGCCTGGACCGATTTAAAACGAATGATGACCGACGAGTATTGCCCAAGAAATGAACTACAGAAGATGGAGTCAGAGTGTTGGAATCTGGCTATGAAAGGAACTGTTAGGCACAAAAAGGCCTCAGTCAAACCTGTTCTACATCTGAGGGGGAGATTTATAATCAAACCTGTTGATGCATTTGAAGGTTGAATTTAAGATCTGTTATATGTCTTATTGAAACCTGAAAATGATTTGCAATATCAGTCTAAAGCTGTTCTATATGTTGCATGTGTTGCAACTAAGACAGTTTGTCCAAGCTGCTCTGTCTGCTGAACAGGCTGGACATAAACTGTCTACGCTGCTCTACACTGTTGAGCAACTTGGGCAATTTTAAAGTGTTCTGTTCTTTGTGAACAGAACCTGTTCTTTGTGAACAGGCTAAACACTTTATGGAATATGTTTCCAAGTCATCATGTATTGTTTTTGACTGCTAGATCAGTTTACAAAGTTGAAGACAAAGTGGAAAACAGAACTGCTCAGCCTGCCCAAGCTGTTCTGTAACATGAAGACAAAAGGTTATTGAAAAAAGGGTGACAGACCTTTTTCTTATATCAAAATAGGCCTTTACAAGGAAGAAAGACGCAACGTTGACATTCCTAAATTAGTTAAAGGCAATGCAACAGTAGACAAAGTGAAAAGACAAAAGTTCTGCACATTTGAAGACAAGTCTGCTTTTCAGAAAAGTGCAGAAAAGGTTATGTTGTCTTTTCAACAAGACTTCTCCTTTTTCATTTCGTCCAATGAAGATGTTTCTCTTAGATCCTCTGAATGGGTATAAAAGGAAGCTTCTAAGGACAGAAAGAAGTGTGAAGAAAGCTAAGTGCTGAAAACCAAGAGTGAACGTGCAAGTGTGTTTTTCATGCATGCAAGCCTGCTGTGTAATTCAGTATCTGTGTGTCTAAGCTGCTTTACATAAGCTGTTCCCTTAAGTCTTGTAAACACAGTGAGTGCTTCTTAGTGAGTGTATTCATTGTATACTAGTTTGAGTTTGTCTTAGACTAGTGAACATGCGTTGTTCTAATCATCTCAGCTTTTGAACTATTTCCGCATTCAAGCTTGTTAATGTAATCTAACAATTGATTGATAATACATAAAACATTGACGAAATCAATGTGTAGTTTTTTTTTAAATAGCTGTATTCAACCCCCCCTCTACAGCTTAAAGCTATATACTTTTGGAAACCTCTTCGGGACCTACCAACCTGGTAACATGAGCAGTTTTAGAGTGTGTGTCATCTACGATCCTCATCTCTCCCAAGTTTCTTAGGACAACAGTGCTGCAAATTCTTCTTACTATGACAATGGCTCTATGGGCAAACCTCCAAAACTTAATCATCAAAACTTCTCTGGTTGGAAGTGCAGAATGATGCTCTATTTAGAGAATCTGGATGTACAACTGCCAGAGATAGTGATGGAGGGTCCCTATGTGCCAACCTCTGTTACTACCATAACTCCAGCGGTTGAAGGAGCTGTTCCTGAAATCAGGACCTTTGAGAAAGCTAAAGCTCAATGGTCTGATGAAGACAAAAGACTGGTGGCTCTGGATGCAAAGGCCAGAAACAATCTGGTCATTTCTCTTCCTGATGATGTGTTCAAACAGGTTGAGAAAATGAAGACAGCAAAAGAAATGTGGGATACTTTGTGTACTGTCTATGATGGACCCACAATCACACTGGACAACAGGATCAACAATCTTGTTAGACAGTATGAACTTTTCTTTGCTAAACCAAAGGAGACTCTCACTGAAACCTACACCAGGTTTACTGCTTTAGTGAATGATCTCAAAGCTGTTGGGATCACTAAGGACAGTCTCACCCTGGTAAATAAATTTCTGGACATTCTACCTGAAGAGTGGAACTACTTCTCAACAATTCTAAGGAACTCAGGTACTATCAGAAGTATGGATCTAGTCAATCTGTATGGATCCTTACTGAATGATGAACAATCAAGGCAACAAAAGAGAAATGCCTTGGAAATGTCCAAAAGAGGTGCAGCCTTTGTGGCTAATGTGAGACAGCCTGTAAATCAGGTGAGTGATGTGTTCACTCAACCTGATCAACAGGATGATGACAAGGAGGAAGTGTCAGATGAAGAAGATACTGCAGATCTTGCTGAACAAGATGATGAGCAAATGATAGCTATGCTTGTCAAAAGGTTCAACAAAAAAAGGTTTGGAAGAAACATGCTGCAAGGAAATTCAGGTGCTGGCAAAAAGAAGGCATTTGATAAATCCAAGGCTGAGTGTTTCAAATGTGGCAAAACTGGTCATATAGCTGCTGACTGTGTGTCAAAAGCTGTTGGTCAGTCATCCAAACCATACAAGACAAACAAGGATGATGGTTATAGGGTTAAGTACCTTATGGCCATGGCTAAGCTAAGGAAGTTGGAAAACTCAGTGGGTTCCAACCGCCAAAAGGGACTTATGGCAGAGACTTGTGATTGGGAGGAATCTGATTCATCATCTGATGAAGAAGACAATCAATGTCTGATGGCCAACACTGATGTCCCATCAACAAGCAGTTTCAAACAGGATATGGCTGAAGCTGAAGCTTTCAGCAGCTTAGAGAACTGGAATCCTACTATGATGTATAAGGTACAAAATTTTATGGCTTACAGTTCTGAAGAAAAAGTTAAAATGTTTGAATATATGCTTGTTGATCTAAAAGCTGCTGTTGAGAAGCATGATGCTTTACTATCTGAAATCTCTAAGCTTAAAACTGATCTTAAAACTAAATCTAGTAAACTGGACAGTTTCCATAAGTTGGAAACTGAGCTTGATGAATTAAAACACATCAACTCTATTTTACTGGAAGAAAAGAGAGAAACAGATATAAAGCATGCTAAGCTTCAAAAGATAGTTGACTCTTGGTGCCAATCTGCACAAAAAGTCAGCCATTGTATAAGTCAACAGATTCCTGCACAAATCCAAGCCTATCTTGGAGGGGATCTTGACACAGCAGCTGTAACAACCCAACTTTTAGCCCAACTAAATATCTGATTTTGAGATAATAATGTAATTTTATTACATTATTTATGATGTAAGTTATTTAAGTTTGAAAATATTTATTTAAAATTATATATATGATATTAATTATTAAAGATGAGTAAATTAAAAGATATGTAAAATACAAAAGTTTAATGGGTTAAATAGCAAATTTAACCAAAGTTTATATATAAACCTTGAAAATGATCATTTAAGATCATTAAAAACAATTAACTCTCTCTCTCTTCTTTCTCTCTCTACATTCGGTCCTTCAAGAATTCATCAAAATGGTTTATAAATTTGTAATTAATTGATACATTGAAGTCAAGAGAAGGTTACAAGAAGCAAACAACAAGCATTTACAAGATTTCAAGGTAATCTTTAGTGTAATTTCGAAATTTGGTTCGGTTTTATGTAAAAACCGAAGCCAAAGAAATTAACATATAATATAAATACTGATTGCATGTTAAGAATTTGTAGTTTATGATAAATTAATGATAATAGAGAACAGAAAACAGAAATCTGAGGTTAGATCGTTCGAAAGAGCAAGAAATTTGAATTTTTATGGAAAATATATGTTTTTGACAAAAAACTTGCTTATTTGGACGATCTTGACAAATTAATATAGATGTTTATATAGGGAAATTAGTAAAAAACACTCAAAAGTGATATTATACATCGAATATATTTCATTGCATGTTTGACTAAAGATGAAAGTTGCTAATTATTAATACAAACCGTATGAAGAACACCAAGAACACCAAACAATTTCTGGAAAAATTAGGAAGACTCGGGATCCGAATTCGGATGATGAGACTGAATTCGGATGTAGCCCATTATCGGATCTGGTACTATCGTGATAAAAAACTAAATTCAGATATTTTGGCTTATTTGGATGAGCACCATTTCGGACAA
>JAANYP010004790.1:1290000-1829913 GCA_020465985.1 Centrapalus pauciflorus | reverse complement strand
ATTTAATTTTAATATCTAATTAACTTTAATTTTATTTTAAAAAATACATGAAATTAATTTTCCAATATTACCCTTGTATCATTGTTATGCATTATTGGTTCCCGTAGTTCACTAATGCATCGAGGTTCCCCATTGAACCTCAATCTATATATATATATATATATATATATATATATATATATATATATATATATATATATATATATATATATATATATATATATATATATATATATATATTTATGATTTTTTTAACTTTTTACTTTTAATTTAGTATATTTTAATTGATATAAATTGAGATTATAGTTTATATATACTATAATACTTATATATTTTATTACAAATTAGTATTTATAGATTAAAAAATAATATGATGTATTTATCATTTTAAAAATAATAAATTATATAGTTATCTTTTATTATCTATAAATTAAAAAATAATAGAGTTTTTTTAAATAATAAATTGTATTTATCTTTTTTATAATAATAAATTTTATTTATCTTTTGGGATAAAGTCGTACAAATGTATGCTACTTTACTGAAATTATCGATATGACTAATGCAGTTTCTTTTTTACCCGGATGATACTCGTACTTGGATTTTATTGTTGATATGGTACATTTGCTGACTGGTTACCAGTTCAACCGGTAAGACTCTATTTTTATAATACTTTAATTTTGGGATAAATCAGTACAAATGTATGCTACTTTACTAAAATTATCAATATGACTAATGCAGTTTTTTGTTACCTGAATGATACTCGTACTTGGATTTTATTGTTGATATATATTTGGTGACTGGTTATTGGTTCCACCGGTAAAACTCTATTTTTTTAATCTTATAATTTTTTTAAATGATGTGGATTTAACCGCCCATTTTATCTCGAGTTAAGTATATGAGTTTTTATGTTCATATTCTGGGTGTTTTAGCTTCAACTTGTACAATTTCGTCATGTTCTTGGTTTAATGTTCATCGGTTTGTGCAGACATGAGTTCATATTGAGATCTGGGATTTTTGTTTTCATATACATGTTCTGGGTTTATATGGATGAATGCTTATGCTTCAGTGTATCCATGTTCTATTTATGGGTTTTTATGGGTTGAATGTGTTTCATGTTGTATATATTTTTTTGCCATGATGCTCTGATGAATCTGATGTTGCTCCAATGGATGGTGGCGTCCGGAGTTTGAATGAGGTTTGGCCAGTGTCATAAAAAATATGTCATGTCATAAAAATATGTAATGTCGTCGTTTGAATCAACAAAAACCGTCATGTCAGCAAAGTTACCAATTATACGTACCATATCGATAGGTCACCTTTGAGTACAAGTATCATCCGGTTAAAAGAAAATGTAAAAAATTATTCATATCGATAATTTTAGTAAAGTAACATACATTTGTATGACTAATGTAAGCGCCATGTCATAATAAATATGTTGTGTCATCGTTTGAATCAACAAAAACCATCATGTTAGCAAAGTTACCAGTCATACGTACCATATCGACAGATCACCTTTGAGTACAAGTATCATCCAATTAAAAGAAAAAGTAAATTAATCATATCGATAATTTTACTAAAGTAACATACATTTGTATGACTTTAAACTTTATCTTTTTCGATGACTTCAAATCAATTGAAAGTTTAGTTTATATGTAATATAATACTTATATATTTTATTATAAATAAATATTTATAGATTAAAAAATAATAATGTGTATTTATCTTTTTAAAAATAATAGATTGTATTTATTTTTTATTATCTATTGATTAAAAAACAATAGAGCGTATTTATCTTTATAAAAATAATATATTGTGTTTATTTTTTTGTAATAATAAGTTGTATATATCTATTTTGATGAAATGTGAAGGTAACACATGATATTTGATGTTCTTCTTTACTATATAGGATATTTGTGTAGAAAACCTCAAGCTTAATCATTTTTGTGATTAAAACCTCCAACCAATTTTTATTGCACAAAAACTCTCAAACTGGTAAAATCTAAAGGAAGTGTAATGTTACCAGTTATAGCCAGTTGAAAGTCACACGCCACCGTCGACAAGTCATCAGTGACCACCGAGGTTTTACCGAGAAAGTAAATTCCAACAAAAAAAACACAGATTTAAAGAAATCAACAAAAAAATATGGATTTGAATAATAAAACACAGAATACTGAGTTCGTTGGAAAGAAGTTTCATTGAAGACGAAGGGTTAGTCAGCAAATTACAACCGATTCATCATGTTGCACATCATTTTTTTTAAAAATAACCTCATTTGATAACTTTTAGTCAGTTGAAGGTTTTATGCAATAAAAAATAATTAGGAGTTTTAATCACAAAAAAAAAAATCCAACTTTGGGGTTTTTTACGCAAACTTTCCTATAGTATATATGGATAAATAATACCTAAACATCAATTCAATTTACCATTGTTTCTTTGTATTTATTAAAATTTAATTGTGAATAACTGCACAGAATGGAAACAATTTTTTAAGACAAACTTAGACATATGTGTAAAATGGAAACAACGTTCTAACTAAATGTGACATTGTATAACCCCGTACTTATACTCGTAAACGTAAAAAAAAAAACTTTATTTCTATTTCATGTGATGCAACTTATCATATATATTGGATTGAGTTCAGTGGAAATTAGAAAACCAAATAACACTGAATAAGTGGAAAACCAATACAAACTGTATTCAATGCAATTGTGCATACATCCAATGCACATGTGCATATAATTTAATTTGCTTTGGTTCATCGGATATATATATATATATATATATATATATATATATATATATATATATATATATATATATATATATATATATATATATATATATATATATATATATATATCTCGGTGTGTGTGTGTTTGAATACACAAATAGAATTGAATATGTTGAGTACTCACACCCAAAGATACCGACATTTACAAAACTTTTTTTTTGAAACGTTTTTCACAGTCATGTTTAAATTAACATTACACACATGTATATAAATTTCAGATACATTCATTAAGTCTACGTTCTTAAAAATTTTATGAATGGTTATCCAATTGACTAATCATTCATATGATTTTCTTTAACCATTCACAAAATTTATTTATTAAATCTTAATGTATAAGAGTGTGATTTTTTTTATAGAAAGTTTTCATTGGCGGGCCTATAGGGGAAGGGAGGGTAGCCCGTGCAACAGATCCCTTCCCCACTAATCACATTTCGTAGTGTAAATTGTTTCAAAATTTTACGTGCAACCGATGAAAAATTAATTGTGCAACTTATATGATTCAAAAAAATAAAATAAAAATCAAGTGTGCAACTTGATCAAAGAACCCTTATACCTCAAACGAAACAAATAAAATTAAAAGTTGAATGCCTAAATAACTAAATAGTTAATAAAATTAAGCCAACAAATAAAACCTAATTATTTTAGCCCAAATTAAATGACAACCCATTGATATTTTTATTCGATTTAAAACCAAAAACCAATGACATTTTTAGCCCAAATTAAGAATCATATATCTCCCAATAATTTGACCGGTTGTCAAAAAAAATTAAAACCGAGAGAAAGACTAGAAAGTCTCTAATGTCTTTAGTTAATTAGTTTATTCTATAATTGAATTATGAGTAAATTACAGAAATGGTCCCTGTGGTTTGTTTAAAATTATGAAAATGGTCCCTCAACTTCCAAATTGCAGTGGCGGTCCCTCAAACCACTATTTACTTGCAGAATTGGTCCTTCCATTTCTAAAATTTTTAAAAATGACGATTTTGCCTTTCTTTCAATTACAAGTTTGATAATTTCAATTTTGGTACCCTTTCTTAATTTTTCATTTTTGGCTTTAAATTTGAAATATTAATTTATTAAATTATGATTTGATTTATTAATATTATTATTATCTCATTATTGTTATTATTATCATTAATTAAACCTATTTATTTTGTAAGATAAATCTATATTTCTTTACTAAAAAATATTTTTAATTATATACTTAATTAGTTAAGTTATGCATCTTTTTATGTAAACTATTTCATTAAACTATTTCATTACTTTTAATAAACTTTGAAGTTGTGTAAATTTTGATTTAAATTTACTAATTCATTACGTTTTGATTTAAGTTTGCTAATTTATTATTTTTTATTTACATATTTTGTTACGTACTTACGCAAATATGTTTTTATTTAAATTTATTATTTTATTTATTTGGATTTAAATATTTTGTTATGCTAGTACGTTTTGATTTCAATTTATTACTTTATTTTTTTATTTAAATTTTTGCTACGTTAATACTTAAGTAACATTTAAAATATTTAAGTGAAAACGAATAAAATATATTAATATATAAACTTGTAAATCAAAAATATTAAAACTATATTGAAATTATATGTACTTTATCTACAAATCTAATTAAAAAAATATATTATTTGTTTATTTATAAAATTATTCGTAAAATTATTTATTTTTAATATATATCAGTAATTTCATAACTTTTAAGACATTTTTTAAAACTAAAAAAATAATAATAAATTTAAATCCAAACGTATTGCCATAACAAAATATTTAAATCTAAAAAAATAAAATAATAAATTTAAATAAAAACATATTAGTGTAACAAAGTATTTGTAAATTTAAATCAAAACGTAATGAATTAGTAAATTTAAATCAAATTTTACATAAATTCAAAATTTATTAACGTAATGAAATAGTTTGATGAAAAAGTATAAATAATAAAACTATACAAATAGTTTAACCAATAAAATATAAATAAATAAAACTTTAATAAATAAATTGAATACATAAAAAGATGCATAACTTGATTAATTAAGTATATAAATAAAAATAATTTTTAGTAAATAAATATAGATTTATTTTACAAAATAAATAGGTATAATTGATGATGACGATGATAATAATAAGAATATAATAATATAATTAATAATGAATCAAATCATAATTTATTAAATTAATATTTGAAATTTAAAACCAAAAATAAAATTTAAGAAAGTGGACCAAAATTGAAAATACCAAACTTGTAATTGAAAGAAGGGCAAAATCATCATTTTTAAAAAATTTAGAAAAAGAAGGACCAATTCTGCAAGTAAAAAGTGGTTTGAGGGACCGTCACTGCAACTTTGAAAGTTGAGGGACCGTTTCCATAATTTTAAACAAACCATAGGGACCGTTTCTGTAATTTACTCTTAAATTATTGAAATTTGAGATTTGAAAGTTTGTATTTACTTAGTTAATCACTTTAATTTTTATTTGTAAATTGTAGATTTTATAATATTTATCGATAAGTTAAACGATTTTAACAAAATTATTAGAAATTGATGGTAACGTAAGTCAATCTTCAAGAGTTAGAGTAAGCAATTCTAACAAATCTGATAACATCACAAAACCCCACATACAACACAACCTTGGAATTCTTTAATTTTTTCAACTCCAATTACTATCGATATGAACGATCTTCTTTGAGATTTCTTCGATAGATGTCGACAGTAACTTGTTAACTTATATTTCAACTCCAAGACAATCATTTGAATTTTCGAACTATAAACGCGATCATAATTTGTGCAACGGGTCCTTTCGATGGCTAGGTCGATCCGCCACTGAAAGTCTTATAATCTTGGTTTAAATATGTTGATGTAAAAAAATCTGTGAATGATCATTCACAAGAGAGTGCGTCTGATACTCTCGGTTTTTTAGGTTACGATCAGGATCATGATTAATTATATTTATATGTATATATTGCATGATTCAGTCCCATAAGTTATGGGTTGTATTGAGGACAGGACAGTTTTTTGCCCCACCAATATACGAAAACACCTAATCAAACACCATGATAACATTGCTATATTCACGAGGAAGATAAGTTTTATTGACTTCAAGGAAAAGATGCATATATATTGTACTATTTAACTTTAGCCCAACTCTTATCTTATGCTCCCTTTTCTTTTTATTTTTTAAGTAATTAAACACCCACAATTTTCGCTAATATATTACCAGTACATTTGTAAATAAATTTAATGTGATAATTACAACATTTTCATAAATAAGGTATATGCTAAAATCATCATCACACATGACAATATTAATATCTTACTATTCATAATAAGGTATGTCTTTTAATATTTTATTATATATTGTTTTTAATTAAAATATTTTATGTATTATTTTATTTTAATATTTCAGACACCGAATATGTCGTTTCTCAATTTTTTTAATATAAAATAACATGAAAAAAATATAATATGATATCAGTACTTTTTCATGATTATCCCTTTTAATTTATTATACTATATTTTACCGTAATTGTTTTGTTGTTAACATTTTAATTTTATATCGATATTCTTATAACTTGTAGAGTTATTCGGTTTTCTTAACAAAATAATTATTATTTTATTTCATTTTAATGGTTGTTTTTATGTTTTGATATTATCACTTTCGGGGATGCATGCATGTTAAATGTGACAAGTCGTTTATATACGCACAATAATAAATATATTAAATTAACAACAATATATACATTTTAAAAATTAACTTAAAAAATACCATAAATTTATTGAAAATTCAAGTGTTTTGTAACAGAATCTATCTATACTATTAAAAGAGTAACTAAATGTCACCATGACATGCTCTCATTTAATTTGACACATGTCGCTCTCTCCTTTTGTCACGCCATATACTGATTTTATTTTTAAACTTTAAAGCAAATCAAATCTATGTAAATCTAATATGGATTAATTTAATAACTAATTAACTAAAATTAAGCAAACTTTATTATTCATATAATTATTATATTATATATATATAATTGGATATCAATTTCTAAAATCAACTCATGTAATACATTGGTAATAACCTAGTTATTTAACAAAAGAAAACAAAATTGAGATCATTCATTCAATTGCATTAGGAGAATATCCAATTACAAGAAATGGTATATACTTCAAACCCAAAAACAAATAAAAAAAAATTTGGAAATATCATTAGTGGTCTTTCACTAATTTAAGATGGGTTTAAAAGAAAATAATTTGATGATTAGCTTTCTCAATTAACATTAATTAATAGATACAGATCTCTTGTAATAGTCTTTATGTCATAATTCATAATGTACTAGGGTTTGGACTTCACACAAATACAAATACACACATCATTAGGGTTTTGAATATTGCATCATGCATCTACATCATTAAATTTCTTGTGTTTACGAACCGAAAATGTAATGTCAATGTACTTGAGGAAAAAAAATTCCTTTTGAAATGAAATATTTCATTCATTATGATATGATTTCATCATCACTTGTCAATACTAAACAATATGACGTACGAGTAAACTAAAAAGTGACTTGATTGTAATGTATGATATTTTTAATATCATATATTATAATCAAGTCATTTTTAATTTACTTAGGTCGACAAATCATTCAATGGTTACTTGTTTAATTTGATGCACGTCTATGTGACCATGTAGTGACTTATGACATTAATAGACATGAATAATAGTAGATAATTTTGAACATAACCTTTCATATTGATAATCATGAAACACTACAAGAAATAAGGGTATTAGGGGCGACAAAAGTCGCCGCTAAAGCCCCCAAAAGTCGCCGCTATTGCCTTTAGCGGCGACATGTCGCCGCTGATTATGTCGCCGCTGATTATGTCGCCGCTAAAAAGGGAGAACACCGGAGGAGCTATAAGGAGAATGTCGTGGGCTTTACGGGAAGAGAGTCCGAAATGCAGTTGGGGGAAGAGGGTACACGCGAACCGTAGCAGCAGCGGCGGCCGGAGAACGCCGGAAATCGCCGGAAATCGCCGGAAATCGCAGGAGCAGCTTGTGGGCGCCAAAAAGAAAAGAGTGAAGGCAGTGGGGGAAAAGAGGCTAGGTCTGCCGCTTATTATTTCGTCGGGTATTAGCGGCGACGCCTTTAGCGGCGACATAGGGCTTTAGCGGCGACAAATTCCCGTGTTTTTATTTGTCGCCGCTAATGCCCTATGTCGCCGCTAAAGGCGTCGCCGCTAATACCCATAATTCTTGTAGTGAAAGTTAACCAAACAGATCGATAATATTTGAAATGCAACCTATGTATATTTACTAAGATTGATGGATATTAATAATACATACAATCGACATGTCATTTACGCGTACGTCCCATTATTTAGTATTGACAAGTAATAATGAAATCATATTATAATGAATGAAATATTTCATTTCAAAAGAAATTTTATTCCTCAAGTACATTGACATTACATTTTCAGTTCGTAAACACAAGAAATTTAATGATGTAGATGATGCAATATTCAAAACCCTAATGATAAAGGTGTGTATTTGTATTTGTAGGGGTGAGCATGGATCGGTTTTTGGCAAAAACCAAAAACCAAACCGAAACTTCGGTTTTTATATTCAAGAAACCGTTCGGTTTGGATTTTAAACGGTTTGGTTTTTCGGTTTCAGTTTTTTCGGTTTTTCTTTGTTCATGGTTTCCAATTTCAAATCTTTCTTTCCAAAAAAAAAATCCACACACACAGATACATACATACATACATACATACATACATACATACATACATACATATATATATACATATATATATATATATATATATATATATATATATATATATATATATATATATATATATATATATATATATATATGAATAAACATATATGGATACATAAAATCAAAATATATAATATTTTATGTATTATTTGTACAAACAACATTTAGACATTAGATTATTGTATCATTCAAAAACCATGACAACAAATAAATGCAATAATAACAACAATAATCATCATCTTAGTGAGTTTTAGCCTCATATGAAATTTAAACATTGAAAAGTTAAAATTTTCAATAAAAACTAAAATGAAGAAGTGTAACGAAAAAAGAGTATTTATAAATTTTATAATTATAAAACCTCGGTTCGGTTTGGTTTTTTTCGGTTTTTTTACCTCCAAACCGAAAACAAACCGAAAATTTTGGTTTTTGAAAATTCACAGTCCAAACCAATCCAAAATCCAAACGGTTTGATTTTTTTGTTCCAGTTTTTCAGTTTTTTTCGGTTTCGGTTTGGTTTTTGGTTTTTTTGCACACCCCTATTCGTAGTATTTGTGTGAAGTCCAAACCCTAGCTAGTACATTATGAATTATGACATAAAGACTATTACAAGAGATCTGTATCTATTAGTTAATGTTTATTGAAAAAGCTAATTATCAAACTATTTTCTTTTAAACTCGTATTAAATTAGTGAAGGGACCATTAATGATGATATTTCCAATACATTTTTTCAATTATTTGATTTTGAGTTTTTAAGTATTTACCATTTCTTGTAATTGGATTTTCTCCTAATGCAATTGAATAAATTATCTCAATTTTGTTTTCTTTTGTTAAATAACATATATTAAACAATCTCATTTCTATTGAAGTAATACGGTGGATTTTGCCATTATTTTAAGTATAATTCTAATTATTTTTCTTGTTTATGTTTTTGGTGTTCATGACAAATATTGACAAGGGTTTTTCAATTTTTTTCCCAGCTTGCAAGTAGAATTTTCGGTGAGACTCGAATATTGCGGCTGCGGATTTTGCCAGGAGTCAAGGCCTCGACATTGGCATGGCTTCGGCCTGAGATGTCATCTCGGCCCCAGCAACCTTGACCTTTGGCCTTCGGCTTGGACTCAACCTCGATCAAACCTTGGCAACCTCAGCCTTGACCAGCCGGAACCGGCCCGACTTTACAAATCCGTTTCGTTTAAATTTATGATTTGTTCAATAATTTTAATTGGAAATTAATAAAAAGTGGTTTTAATTTTTTAAAGTAACAAAATTGGCATATTTTTTCTTGAACAAAAGAGTTTATAACCAAAGTTTTTTTCAAAATGTTAATTTTTGAACGAATCAAAGTTTGACGATTGATTTTGTTTAAAAGAATTTTATATTTAAAATTGTTAATAATTGGAATATTATAATAAAGAGTTATTATGGTTTTAATTAATAAAGTAGTTATTAATTTAGGTCATGTTTGTTTTTTTATTAAGATTTTCGAATCTCATATGTCTGTGAACTTGAATACGTGGGAAGAGGTTTTATATTTAAGTGCGTTTGTTCGTTAAAGCAGAAAATAGCATTAAAAATATCAAGAACACCACCAATTAACAACCAACAAATTTCATTAACCCTAATCGTTCACCGGTCAAAGACCAAAACTAATTACATCAACAAAACCTTACTACATCAAAATCACACAGTGAATTATACCAACAGGTATAATCACCCTCTCCCCTATTCTATTACAAAGAATTAAAGGAAATATAACCAACAAAGAAACTTACAACAACAAGAACGATCAGGAACTTTTAACAACAACAACAGGAGAAGCACCTCAATATTTTCTGGAAACAGAGAAGAAGAATATCAATTTTCTTATGTGTAGAAAAGCTAGCAGAAAACTTACCTTTAAATAGGAAAGGCTGCTGAAAACCCTAGCTGTCAAAAGGGATATAAATTGCACAGCAGCAACGTCTTGGAAGCCCAAAACTTTCAGCCCAAGATATGGCCCAGAATAAAAGAAAAAAACCCAAGACAAGAAATAAACAATTAACTTGTAAAATAACCCACATTTTAACACTCCTCCTCAAGTTAATTGTGAAAGGAATTTAACAAGTTCAACTTGTCACACAAAAACTCATGAGGCTTAACACTCAAACCTTTTGTAAACAGGTCTGCTAAATTATCAGCAGAACCGATTTTAACTGGTTGAACAATACCAGCCATAATTTTTTCCCTAACAAAATAAAGATCAATTTCAAAGTGTTTAGTTCTCTCATGAAAAACAGGATTACCAGCTATTAAAATAGCAGCTTTGTTGTCCATAAAAATCTTAACAGGCAACTGAACAACAACATTAACATCTTGCAGCACTTTAATGAGCCAAATGATTTCAGACACAACAGCAGCTAAAGCACGAAACTCAGCCTCAGCAGAGGAACGAGAAACAGTCTTTTGCTTTTTACTTTTCCAAGAAATTAAGTTCCCATTAAAGAAAATGCAAAAACCAGTAACTGATTTTCTGAGCATAACAGCCTTAGCCCAATCAGCATCAACATAAGCAGTAAGCACAAAACTATCAACACTTGAAGGAACAATTTTAAGACCTTTTCCAGGTTCATTTTTAAGATACCGGAGAACTCTTAAAGCGCATGACAAGTGAGACTGCCTAGGACTATGCATAAATTGACTAAGAACATGCACCACATAAGCAATATCAGGTCTGGTTAAAGTTAAGTAAATTAATTTCCCTACCAATTTCTGATATTCAGTGACATTTACAACAAGGGCATCACTACTACCTTCATACCCTTTGGAACTCATAAAAACAGATGGATCTATGAAATTTTGGACTGGTTTGCAACCAAGTAACCCAAACTCAGATAAAAGATCCATACAGTACTTTCTTTGAGATAAGCACAAGTTAGAACCAGCATTAATAACCTCAATACCTAGAAAATATTTCAAGGGACCAAGATCTTTAATCTGGAATTGACTACCCAAAAACTGTTTAAATTTTTCAATTTCACCTAATTCATTACCAGTAATCACAATATCATCAACATAAACTAACAAAGCAATAAACACAGCACTTTCCACCTTGACAAATAGGGAATAATCACTCCTACTTTGACAGAAACCACAACTTAATAGAACTGAAGTGAGTTTTTCATTCCATTTTCTAGGGGCCTGTTTTAGACTATATAGGGACTTTATCAATTTACACACTTTGGTTTCATTTTTATCATAATATCCTAATGGGGGGGTCATATAAACATCCTCTTTAATTTCACCATATAGAAAAGCATTATTAACATCTAATTGAAACAAAGGCCATTTATTATTAACAGCTAGACAAATTAAGGATCTTATGGTGACCATTTTAACTACAGGAGAGAAAGTTTCATCAAAGTCCAGCCCTTCACGTTGACTGAAGCCTTTGGCTACAAGTCTAGCCTTGTATCTATCAACCTCACCAGAAGATTTGTATTTAATTTTATAGATCCACTTGCATCCAATAGGCTTTCTGTCTTTTGGAGGGTCAACCAAGACCCATGTTTTATTTCTATACAAGGCCTCCATTTCACTATTCATAGCATCAACCCAATGTTGATGCTTGACAGCTTCCCAATAAGTGGAAGGTTCACTAGCTTTATTTAAGTTGGACACAAAACAAAAATCAGAAGGACTCAAATTTGAATAATTTACAACCTTTTCAATACCGTATTTAACCTTCCCTTCAATCACATAGTCATTGAATTTGTTTGGAAGAACTCCTTGTCTAGAGGACCTCCTTGTGGGGTTATTACCGGTATTTTGACCCTCAGAACTACTTATATCATTAGGTGTTGCATCTGTACTAGGCTCAGACCCAATATTATTTATATGTTCAGTGGGAAGATGATTGCCATCACCAGCTTGGGGTGTTGCAAAATAATCTTCAAAGAAGTCTTCCCATTCATTTCTAGGATCTGGTCCAGTAGCAGTACCGTCACCTTCTATATTAAGATTGTCATCATTGGGTTGAGCCAAATGGTCATTTGTATTAAAAAAAATTGTTATGATTTAAATCAGAACTATCGTGGGAAGAGTTTGATGTTTTAAAAGGAAATATAGTTTCATAAAATTGCACATCTCTCGAGTAAAAGAATGTTTTTCTGTCAAGGCAAATTTGTAGGCCTTTTGAACATTAGAATAACCCACAAGAACACATTTTTCAGAACGAGGACCAAATTTGTCAGAGTTATTTAAAATCCTTGCAAAACCCAAACAACCAAAGGCTCTTAAGTGGGAATAACTAGGCTTACACATATACACACGTTCGAAGGGACATTGACCATTCAACACAGAGGACGGTAACCTGTTAATCAGATATGTGGCAGTTAATATACATTCAGACCACAGATTTAATGGTAAGGCAGATTGAAATAAGAGAGTCCTAGCAACATTTAATAAGTGCCTATGTTTCCTCTCAGCAACCCCATTCTGTTGGGGAGTGTAGGAACAAGAAGTTTGATGCACAATTCCATGAAGATTTAAGAACGTATTCATTTTGTTATTTTTAAACTCTCTTCCATTATCACTTCGAAAGATCTTAACATGTTTGTCAAATTGAGTCTTAAGCAAATGGAAAAATATGATTATATGATCAACAACCTCATCTTTAGACTTTAAAAGAAATGTCCAAACTCCTCTAGAAAAGTCATCAACAATAGTCAAAAAATATTTATAACCCTCTTTGCTTGGGACCCTATATGGTCCCCAAACATCAAGATGAACAAGTTCACCAACATAAGTGGTTTTGTGCTCACTTAAGGGAAATGGTTCCCTAACTTGTTTAGCAAGATGACAAATTTCACAAGGAGTAGCATGTTTAATTTCATCCAATTTCAGATCATTTTTTAACACAGTTAAGACCTGGTCAGCCGGGTGGCCAAGTCTATTGTGCCAAGTGTCATAAGAGTGAATACTCACATTTACGCTATTTAAACAAGAGGAATTACCTCTGGTGTGAGACTTTAGAACGTACAGACCATCACATAAACTACCAGTCACCAGAATATTTTTGGAGATTAAATCCTGTATATAACAACATGATTTATCAAATACAACATTTAAATTAGTGTCTCTAACAAGTTGGGATACAGATAACAGTTTTACACCATAGTCAGGAATAACAAGAACGCCAGATAACAAAATCTTATCAGTTAAAGGGAAATCTCCAATTTTAGAAATTTTTGCAACGGTACCATTAGGATGGGTGACAGTTAGGTTTAAATCAGAGACATTAACAATATTAATTAGATTTTGATCAGAATGTGTCATATGCTGATTTGCACCAGAGTCTATAATCCATCCAAGGTGGTTACTACAAGATACAGTATTGGACATGGACCCAAAAAAATTGGGAAATTTTAAATTAGAGAACATATTTGAGTTAAAGTAAGTACCAGCCATATTAGATTGCGTAGAACAAGGCTTTTCCTTTTCTTCTAACAAAGTGAGAAGTTTGGAAATCTGTTCTTGTGTGAGAGAAGAATTGTTAGTAGTTTTTGGTAAAGAAGTACTACTATTGTTACCTTTTTTCCATGTAGATGGATAGCCAACAATTTCAAAACATTTATCAACTGTGTGGTTAGTCCTACCACACTTCGTACATTTTAAAGTGGTGTTAGTAGTTTTGTTGGGATATCCAACTATCTCAAAACATCGATCAATAGTGTGGCCATTTCGTAAGCACTTTTTGCATTTTAACTCAGGGTTAGCTAGTGGCCGTCCCTGGTTAGTTTTGGACAAAAAAACAGAAGTTTGGCCACTAATTTTTGTGTCACCAGAAGAACGACGATGAGAGTCTTCTCTAGAGATTATAGAGAAAGCTGTTTTAACACCAGGTAAAGGATAACGAGTCAAAATATTACTTCTAATAGTTTGAAAACTTGAATCAAGGCCCATTAAGAACTGCATCAATTTTAACAAATGAGAGTGACTCTGGATTTCCTTTGAAGCTTCACACGTACATTGAGGCAGTTTTAACATAGTATCATATTCTTTCCATAGGGAATTCAACTTATGGTAGTAATCAGAAACATTGGAACCATTTTGAGTTAAAGAGTGTATTTGATGGTGAAGATTAAAAATCACAGAACCATCAATTTTGTCATACGTTTCCTTTAATTCATTCCACACGACAGATGCAAGTTTAGAATAAATTTGACCACTATAAAGTTCATCAGAAATCGAATTCAAAATCCAATACAATACAACAGCATTACATCTATCCCACTGTTTAGCTAGAACTTCATTAGTTAAAGGTTTTTCAAAAGATCCATCAATAAACCCAGTTTTATTCTTGGTTTGAATGGCTAATTCCATAGCACATGACCAAGATTTATAGTTTTCTGTGCCTTTGAGTTTAAAGTTTATTAATGGAGTGTTATTAATGTCACTGGCATGAAGAAATAAGGGGTCACCAATGTCAAGCTTACTAATAAGGGTTTCATCTTGATTCGCCATATGAACCAGGAAAGAATAAGCACAGATAAAGTATGAACAAAAAACACAACAACAGAAGAAAAAAAAAAGGATAAAAAAAAAAAAGAAATGGTCGTATATTGGACAGGATTCCAAGACTTTCAAGAAGTCCGGTCAAGTCCTAGCCAGATCCAGCAAAATTAATAACAGAAGTACAAGTGAGAAGAGGTACTTGTATATAGGCCAAGTGTGACAGGTGGGGGCAGTTGATTCCCGTAAGCACAGAAACGCCCACCGCAGGTACTTGCTACACACAAGCTAGGTGAAGAGATACTTCCAGAGGGATCCACTTTATAAACGTCTTGAAGGAGAAGATACAGCCACCAACAGTAGTGGAAACAATAGCAGCAAAAAACAATAGTAACCAACAACTTAGGGTTTCGAAACTGAACCCTAAAATACAACGACCAACAGCAGCGGAAACAATAGGAACGACGCAATAGGGGGTCCGAGATTGAACCCTAAAAAAAACCTAACAACAGAGGGTTTCGAAATCTGAGGGTTAGGATTATGAGTTCAAATCCTGAACCACCAAGAAATCGAACCAAAACAACAACTAGACAGGAAGATTTGCGTGAGGGTTAGGGTTCTGAGATGAAACCCTGAACCACCAAGAAATCGAACCAGGACCTAAACTAGACAAGAAGATTTGCGTTCAATCAAGATAGTTCATGAACACAAACTCTAATGCGCAGAAACAAACAGATACGAACCACGAATTGGCTCAGATACCATGTTCGTTAAAGCAGAAAATAGCATTAAAAATATCAAGAACACCACCAATTAACAACCAACAAATTTCATTAACCCTAATCGTTCACCGGTCAAAGACCAAAACTAATTACATCAACAAAACCTTACTACATCAAAATCACACAGTGAATTATACCAACAGGTATAATCACCCTCTCCCCTATTCTATTACAAAGAATTAAAGGAAATATAACCAACAAAGAAACTTACAACAACAAGAACGATCAGGAACTTTTAACAACAACAACAGGAGAAGCACCTCAATATTTTCTGGAAACAGAGAAGAAGAATATCAATTTTCTTATGTGTAGAAAAGCTAGCAGAAAACTTACCTTTAAATAGGAAAGGCTGCTGAAAACCCTAGCTGTCAAAAGGGATATAAATTGCACAGCAGCAACGTCTTGGAAGCCCAAAACTTTCAGCCCAAGATATGGCCCAGAATAAAAGAAAAAAACCCAAGACAAGAAATAAACAATTAACTTGCAAAATAACCCACATTTTAACAGCGTTTGTTAATTTTTCGTCTGCGCGCGTCTGCAAAGGTCTTCCCGCGTCTGCGAATACTACAGACCTTTAGGTCGTCTCTTTCGACCGCAAATCTCTACAGCTAAGTCCTCAGACTGTAGACATCAACCCCTTAAAAAACAAACAGTACCTAAATGTTTGTGAGTGCATAGCCCATATGTTGTGATTGGTTGTTTGTGGTTGTGTTTGATTAAATTTTTTTAATTTTAGTGAAGGGAGGTCTGCCTGCCATTTGCTACCTATTTAATTTGTAAATGTTATTTGAATATTAATTTGTATTTTAGAATAGCAAATGTCTTAGAAATTAGTATGTAAATTGAAGACCATAGAGATCAAGACGTAGGCCAAAACATCCGTTGGAGGGACATCAAAGCAAGTGGGAGTGAAAAGGAATTAGATAAAATTTCATTTTTTTTCGATTTTATTGTAATCGTAAATGTCCTTTATGGTTTTTGACCATTTGTTTCTTCATATTCACTCGAGCATATGGTGAGGCTATGACACTAAGGCGTTGGTTTGGTTCACGGAAAATTTTCTGAAGGAATGGAATCTGTCGAAGGAATGGAATTCTGGAAGGTTTGGAATCTGTCAGAATCCAAAAGTTGTCACTTGTTTGGTTGGCAGGAAAGGAATGGATTTCAAATTCCATTCCTTGCTGTTTTCTGTTTGGTTTGTATATCTGTCAAAGGAATTAAAAATTAATTCTAATAAATGACCAAATTATTACAATCAAACATCAAAGATCGAACCGATGCACGAACAGATCATAAAACCTTAAACCTACAAACAAAAAAGATGAACACATCATTAAACCAAATTATCAGTTTGCCAAATATTTCAAATACATATCGATTTGAAGTTAACATACGGGTGCTTTGAGCTCAAAGTCAAAATTCTCTGACATTGACAGATCTAATCTACACAAAACATGATGTTCCAAAACCAATTGAGCACCAAAATTAAATTACTTTACCGCATCAACAGGTGAACCAATCAACACACAAAACATGCGTGAACCCTGGAACTTTCAAAATTGTCTACAAAGTAGAACCGAAACAGATCGATCGATGAAGATCTCAACAGAAAGATGAACAGATTGATCGATCGATGGACAGAAAGATCGATGCACAACAGAAAGATGAATAGAAAGATCGATGCAGAATGTCGATGGAGAAAGAGAAATCGATTCATGTCGATGGAGAAAAATCAGCATGTCGATTTTGATAAAGATCGATTTTGAACAAGAGAAAGTGAAAGAGAAATCGAAAACGTACCTTGCTTTTTCCAAGATCGATCGATTGCAGGTGTGAGGAAGATGGAATATGCGCTCTAGGGTTAGGGGAATAGGATATGTCCAACAAAGCTTAAAGGAATGGAATCTGTTTTCCTTGCCCCCTCCCCTTGGAAAATAGATTCAGCCCATCGGTGGAAAATTTTTTAATTAATGGAATTCTCTTTCCTAAAGGTAAACCTGCCAAACATGCCACAGAATGGAATGCACATTCCAATTCCACAGGATTCCCTCAGCAATCTGTGAACCAAACAGCCCCTAATATATTTGTTCTTTAATTAATATTTCGTGTTGCGTGGTGGTTGTTAGAAATTATTTTCGAACAAACATGGATTAATTAGATTGTTAATGGTTTTTCAGAATTGTTGTCTATAAAATAATCAAATATTGGTTTAAATATATGTTACAAAACTCATTCAAAACCAGGGCAATATAAATCATTACATCGCCCATAAAAGAGACACTAATGCTATCCTGGTTGATGTAGCAGCTCATGCCAAAGTTAGACGTTGCGTCACATACCGAGATTTGTGAGTTGGGTACTGTCTTCCCGATGGGTCATGTCAAAGTTGGGCGTTCGAGGGACTATTGTTTATAGTCGTCTTATAGTATGATTTAGTAGTAATTGTCATTGTAGGATTCAGATCCAATGTGTAGATTAGATTATCATGCCATGATAGATCAGAAATCTGATAAAATATACTATGAATTATAAAGGAGTTTATAATCGATAAGAGTTTTCTACCTAAGTAGCTTGCATGTCTGGCCTGTAATGTCAAAGTTGTGTGCATGTGCAAGTTTACAGGATCTTAATCTATTTAATAAATCATTTATGGTTTTATTGGTTTATTAAATGTTAAATTTTAATTTATAAATTACTAAAGTTAGATTTCTTTTTCTTTTATAGCTGAAATAAAAAAGAATAGTAATTTTTTCCCACCTAGCTATAGTTTTTGACGATTGATTGAATGGACCTAACTTTTCAGTATTGCTTCATCATATCAGAATTGTTCCAAAGGATGAAGGTAAAGAATACATCTTAGGCTCACTCCCATTAAGTCTGTCTCCATATGATGCATCAAAGGCTTAGAAGGATGTTTATACTAAGTATCTCAAAGATGAGTTTGATGTTATGAGTCTACTCTTATAGCGCTCTCAAGTATCCATGGGTTATTAGGTAGACCAAAGAAGATAGGTGTTTATGAGGTCATCGAGTATCTTTTTCATCTTGAAAAAGAAGAATATTATAGCTAAGAAGCATGAGATTCAGAAGGCTATAGAGGACAGTCTAAATAGTAATGCTCATAGAGATGAGTTTATACAATGGATCAATGAGCTCAGTATGGTGAAATGTTCTGTTTACATGACTACTGATGCTTGTGAATGCATGATGAACCTGAAAAATATTAACATCCATATGGTCGATATTGATGAGTTGGGCATCGATATGATCGATCAACTAGAATATCTATATGATAAATTATTTACACACTTCATATAACTACCGGTATGTGGTATTTACATTTATAACCATATACAGGGAGAACATAATACACTTGGAAGTGGTGATATGACTCTTTCCAATCTCAATTTCATTATTTTTAATATATTTATAAACATGATTTTTTCTTATTATTATTTTCTTTCGACGTAGGAGCTAATATTTGTAGACTTGAAATATTATAACACTTGTAAATGCAACACAAAACTATTATTTTATGTGTTTTTGTTACTATGGAGATTTCATGTATTTAGAAAAGTAAATTGCAAGTTTCAATAGATCAAGTTTAAACCAATTGAAATTAGTTTTAGCATATACGTCTATTGACAGTTTAAAAGAAAATATTTTGCTCAATTGCACGACCAATTAATATCATTATGTATGATCATTTCTTTTTTAATTGTTATTAATAACTTTTTTAAAAGATACAAATATATGTATATGCAAAGTATACGTCATACAGATTTAATAATCCCTCTTCATACATATATCGACACATCACAATTTGTTTTCCCATGAACAAGAACATTAATCGATCTGATTTGGATTATTCAGTCATCGTTTCTGAATCTAATCAATGTAATAAGGACAACAATGATTATCCTTAATTCGCCACCCTCTTCCTTAGTTTCAAAGAAGCTTTTGAAGATGACTTATGCTTAGTTTTACACCAACCCTATAGAATTTTGATAAGAAAAGGTTAAAAAAATTATGATTGTATAAGAATCAAAGAATGATCATTGACTTTAATTAAACCCTATAAATAAAACCATCTTTCAATATATTATTAAAAGCCACATTCCATCTAAAAAGATAATTACATTTTATTATTTGTAAAATAAAATTAAAAAAAAAATAAATATAATTCATTATTTGTAGTATCTATAAAGATTGATAAAGATAAAAGATAATATAACATATTATTTCTTATATATTTAAATACTAATAAATAGATAAGATTAGATTTACATCCAAATTATATCTTATTTATGTACTTGTAAATATAACTAATTAAAAAATATTATTTATTTATAAACTTAATAATATAAATTAAAATAAATACAAATCATATAAATAATATCAAATATTTAAAAAGTAAACATAATACAATATTAATAAAATCATATTCATAACATTTTACTTATTATAATATATATATATATATATATATATATATATATATATATATATATATATATATATATATATATATATATATATAAACATTATGTTTTACGTAAAATTAAAATTTCAAATTATATCGATTAAATATATATAAATTTAGAAATAGAAAATTTTAAAAAAAAAATGCTATTTATCATTAATATTTAATATGATAGATAAATAACATATATAACAAATAACTGTATTTTTATTTTACTTTTTAATAGAATTAACATTATATGGTTTAATTTTAAGTTTACGTACATTTTACCTCACTAATTATTTATTAAAGTTTATTTACAGCCAATCTGTTAAGTGGCATTCCCGGGGCCTCATGTCTTGATCTCTACATCTTATCCCCACGTAACATGTGGGTTCATAAACTAATTATTTTTTATAAAAGAAATATTTTTTATTTATTCCCCAATCAATTAATTAAACATTTATTACCACTCTTTTTATCAATTATAATAACTTGCGAAACAAGATTTGTGCATGGATAAATGTCGGTAAAATAAGGAAAGAAAGGTCAATATTTAAAAAGTTTATGTCTTTTATGCGACATGTTATCTTTATGCTTTATACGAAAAGAACTTGCGATAAATTTTTATTACTTTAATTAATTATTTCTATTGTATATAGTAATTAATGTACTATAAAGTGTAAACTATTAGAACCCCAAGAATTTGAAGGTTTTCTCCAATAATTTAAAGGTTAAATTTTGATTAGTGGTTTATAAGGGTTGTACGTAATTAATATATTTATTAATGTGTTTAGGGTGTGTTTGGTAAGAAACATTTGAAAGTTTTTAAGAGTTTCAATTTTTAATATTTGAAAAATCAAGCTCAAAAGTTTCGTTTGGTTGGTAATAACTTAAGTTTTTAATTTAAATCATAGTATATAATATGTTTATTGGTTGAAATATGAAATTATGTCTGAGGTTGCCTAACGGCCTAACGATATAAATAGTAAAATATTAGGATTCTAATTTATAATACAATCAGTTAAATTCTCTTCAAACATAAAGTTTAATGAAATATAAACAAGTTACAGCTTTTATTCTGTAATTCAAAATTAGTTTAAGCATTTATAAACTAGCGTGTATTGCGACAATATTTTTAATACATTAAATCTATATTAAAATATATAAAATAATAATTTTTTAAAAAATATACTTATTTAGCATAAACTTTTATTTTTATACCCTTTTAAATAGACATGTATAATAATTATTATTTTTATCATTATTATTAACTTTTTGTAATATTATATTTATTTATTTATTTTAAATGCTTACATTTGATTTGATTTGAATTCAAATCTAATTATAGTATATTTAGACTATTTGATTTGAATCAAAATCTAATTACATGTTGCATAATTACTCATTTATTAGTATAGATAAAAGATAGAGTTTTAAAAATAAAAATATTAAAATTGTCAATAGAATACATGTCAAGTGACATGCTAATTATAGGTCATATGACGTCCTTCAATTTATTTAAATATTAGAACAGATAGATAAACTTCAGTTCTTTTAATTTTCAATCCGTCAATCAAACAATACAGAAGTGTAATTCACCAAGTATTTCACTATTGCTGAATTTTAGGTGGCCTCTCCATACAAATTAAAGTGCCAATGTCTCTTTTATGACATAATGTAACATTCCTTTTTGTTTAGTTTTGAAGCATAATATGCCTTTTTGTCGTTCATTAGATAATTGTAGCTTTTGGATTGGTCCTTAGACTTCATTTAATATCGTTTTTAATATGGGATAATTGCGCAAAAAACCCTAAACTTGTCAGCTTTTTGTGATTAAAACCCCAAACTATTTTTCGTTGCATAGAAAACCTCAAACTAACTAAAAATCAGTAAATCAAGGTTTTATCGGTGGGTAACTGTTTGAAACGGGTTATTATTTCTACGTGGACCGGTAAATAACCCACGTCTAGTAAATTTTAATCGTTGAAACCGGTTGTCAAGTATTACACATCATTTAAACCCCCATTGATGATGTAATCCCGTTTAAAAGTTACAAATAAAAATCATCAACGGGGGTTTAAATGATGTGTAATACTTGGCAACCGGTTTCTACCATTAAAATTTATTTCACGTTGGTTATTTACCGGCCCACGTAGAATTAATAACGAGTTTCAACCGGTTACCCATTGATAAAACCTTGATTACATATTTTTAGTTAGTTCGGGGTTTTTTATGCAACGGAAAATGGTTTGGGGTTTTAATCACAAAAACTGACAAGTTGATGGTTTTTTGTGCAGTTATCCCTTTTAATATTTATCATGGGTCATTTCAGAAATTTAATCAATAATCAAACTTTTTTGTTAAATTAAGGGTTAAAGTTGTACAAATATGTTACTTTACTAAAATTACTCAAATGACTAATCTAGTTATTTTTTTATCTCATTGGTACTACTACTTAAAATTTATTGTTGAGATAGTACTTTTGATTACCGGTTATCGGTTCTACCGGTAAAGATCTTGTATTTGTGTTTTTAAAAGTATTAAAAGGATATATATGCTTATGTAGATTTTCTAAATTATTTATATAGATCAAAATCCACGTAAATCCACATAAGCATAATGTTATTAAAAATGTGCCACGTTGTTATATAAATCAGCAAAAACTGTCATATCAGTATAGTTACTGGTTACACGTACCATATCGACAAGTTATTTGGAGTACAAGTATCATCCGGTCAAATAAAAGGGTTATTAGTCATTTTGGTAAATTGAGAAAAGTATATTGCATTTGTACGACTTTAACCCTTAAATTAAATATCAAGTTAAATATGCTAATTCACACTATACGATGGTGTTTGATTTTGCGTTATGATAGATATTATTATATTATTACGTTACAATAACGTAAATATTTGGTTTAAAGTGTTTGGATTGCATTAATTAATAAATAGTTATTTGCGTTTAAATTAACCCCACCAAACTTTTTCATAAGTTAAAAATATAGTTTATTTGCTTAATAAGTAATTATTTGGTCATTTTACAAGTTAAAACACAAATGTAAACACTTTAAAAACTGATTATTTGATAATTATGATAGCAAACAGCAGAAGTTAAATCAAATACTAAATTCCCGACTGGGCCTCAGATTTTGTATATATCTGAATCAAAATTATTAATGAAAAATTGAATTATACTCAAAACTTTTATAGATTTCTTGTTTCATTGTTTATTTCCTTTTTCGTGTTTCTAGGAAAGGAATATATATATAAGTTGGGTGTTATCTAAAAGATTGACAAGGCTTCTGATAGGGTTTGACTTTAATACACACAGCACCCAACAGAATAAAGCAATATACATCACAGTCCCTACTTTAAATACTTTTTGACAATATCACTCCTACCCATAAAGGTTCCATCTATCATTTTCTATTTCTATTTTACACACCTTTTATTTTCACATAATTACATTCCACCCCCTATCATTCAAAAACCTATACAATCTTCCCATTTTTAGCCTAGATGATCATGATATCCTCATTGAAAAAAACCTTGGCCCTTTTTACTCAAGGCTACTTGTTCTATTTTTGAGTGATGCTATGATATTTCTTTTTAATATTTTTAAAGGATAATGATATGGAAAGGTAATTAATTTAATGTTCTTCTTATTTTTGGTGATTAATTAGTTTTTTTTTTCTGCTTTCAAAAAAATTATTAATTATGCAGTGGGCTTTAAAATTTTATTTGTGTAAGATAATACAAATTTATATTTTTCTTGTTTTAGATAATCAGTTTTTAATTTGTGTTATATTAGACAGTGACTATTGTCAGAAAATGTTGTTTCCACATATACTTTAAATAAACATGTCAATGTTACAAGATAAAATTGATTATCTTTCTATACAAATAATTTTATTATTAAGATAAATGAAAATAACAATTCATAACATCACCCTCATGTTCGATAAGTATTCACATAAAAAGGAAAATGTTGTTATTCATAGTTTTCTATGTATTTTTTTTTATGTAGCCATGTAAAGTAATGATTTTAATGTTGTTTGGTGGCAATTATCATCTGATTGAATAATCATTCACTTGATTTGATCTACCATTGATGGATTATGAATAAAGTTAAAAAGATTATTTTTGGATATGAAGTGGAAATAGATGATTTTTAGATAGGATATGGATGACAATGTGTCATCCATCAACGGATAATATCTATATATCCAAAATTGATATAATTTTCTATTATTTCTTTTATGTATTATATAAATTTATATATGTTTGTATTTTTTTAATTTTTCAAGTAATTATAATTTAATTAAAAAAAACATTTAAGCATTTGTTTTGCTTTTATGCCTAAATTGAATTATACATGGACCACTATTTTAATAAACATAAAGTCACAACAAATATATTACCCATTCACACATACTTCAAACTCCAACTAATTTAACATCTAGGTTTTCATGTTCGAATTAAATATATTTCATTTATAGTATATCGAAAGTGGCACCTAACACATGTTTACCCATACGCTAGTGAATTAATTTTGAATTACAACCGTACAAATTTCTATCTCTCAAAGCTGATCTACAGTTACATCTCTTGTTTAAAAGTTTTTTGGTATTCGCAATCGACTTGATTGATGTTTTTATAGATGACTTCAATTATAAGATTTCATTTTCTCAAGTGATTATGTTGATGTTTTCCTAGCCTAGTTTCAACAATAATATTTACAAGCCATGTATTACGATATTTTGATGAAAATGTTTTTCCTAAAATCTACACTCATCGACGAATATAGATACTGACAGATGAAATAAAATTAAATGGCTATGGATACAAATATGGACAATGAAAAAATACATAGATGTGGATGTGGATATAACGTCATCCGATCCATATCCTATCCATTATCATCTCTAGTTTGATCGAAAATAATTGTATCATAAATAACTTAATAAGAAATACAAATATGATACTAGCTAGCCTAATATTAACGAAATTATATAAAATTAATCACAACTTTTGTAACTCCTAGTCTTTTCCTAGATAAAATGTTGTCCATTTGAGGTTTGTAGCCTTTTTTTCCTTGTGCATTTGCCATGATCACAATGTTTAATAAACCATTTGCTTAATCTTTTTAGTATGGTTTTCAAAGTCATACATAAAATCTTGTTGTAAAAATAGAAGATTAACTGCTTGAATTTAATCATTAATTTACAAATGATAAATAATCAATGTTATTATATGTTTAGTTATATATTAACCTTAATTGATTCCCACTTGAATGGTCGGTCTTCTTTTGCTTTCAAAATTCAATCTCCAAACCCCACCACCACCCTCTTGTCATATGTATTCTCCTCATTCATAGATAAACTTATATAGATCAATGGGAATTTACATGTGTACATCTTGAAAAAAGAAATATATGTGGTTTTGTAATTATATAAACGAAAATAAAGATTTATTATGTAGTGTATCTTGTGAAAAAAATGTATAATAATACATAAATCGGTTAAAAGAATGGATATATTACTACAACACAAGTATGTCACATTGCTACTCCTGCTATCTTCTGCATCACATTTATATAAAACCCTTATACAATCAGTTAAAAATTAAAAAACTATGATGATTTTGGATCACATTAATGTCATATGAAGACGAGACATGGATAAAGAATGAAAACTAGAATATCAAATATAGTTATCATATCTTATCCTCTTTTTTGTTGTGCCAATCTACATGGTTTGTCGAACTAGATGTTTGTGTATTGGTGTCGATGTGTGCAACCGATTCGTTGTGACTTTGGCTAAGCCATTTCATAAATGATTGTTTTGTAAGTCTTTGTTTTGATTTATAAAAGTTGTGAAAGCTTCAACTTTGAATGAAAATTCCAAAGTTTTTAAGATAAATTGTATTAGGAAATGCATAAACTTTGTGGACATGCATTTAAAAACAAAAACTTATTTATAATTGTAACTGTTGAGAATTTTAACTTAAGGTTTTCCAATAAAATATATGTATGAATTGAAACACTTTGATATGAATGTAATAATTTATATTCACAACTATATACACAGTAAAATTTCATGAAAACATTTCTTGGTTTAACATATAATATGTAAAACCATCAACTCTTTTTTCGTTCGTTTCAACTTGAGAACACACGAATGAGTTAGCTTCGGATTATGGGAGATGTAGATCGATCGCCTTATTAGGTTATCACTTCGATCTCTTCTTTGTAACACAAGATTACACGAAAATCATTAACGTTTCTTTTCTCTCAAACTATCACATTCATCCTTGAATAAGAATCTAAGTCATTGAATTTAAGTTAGGCCGGGTATGCGTATGTTTTTAACCCAAAATGAACTATTGTATTTATCCATTGTTGCCACCGAATTAACTTTTGTACTCATTTGATTCCTAAACTGTGGTTTACGGTTCTAGTTTAAGAGAATGATGTTGGTTAATATCATTGATGTTACATTTTTGATGACGTAACATGTACAAGGCCAACCAATACTGTTTTTTTTACAATTGAACTAAAAATATATGTTTTAGCCATTAAACTATCAATATGTGACAGTTTAGTTGCTAATACTATATAGCTAAATGGTAAAAAAAATGAAAATAATAACTTTAAACTTGTATATTCATCATCAAGAATGTCGTCAGCAATATTAACCAATTTGGCTAATCATTTTTATCAAATTAAACTAAAACAGACAAATGCAATAGTTCGGTTGGTCAAAAACATATTTAACTATTTACTATGTCTTGATTGTATTTATTCTCGATCTAAAAATATAGTGTTTCTTGTTTTATTGTACCATATATATGAAAATCTTAACCATGCTTTTATATACGATAAAAAAGTTGTTTAGTCATATGAAACACATATTATATAAACATGATTGTCCTTTTGTGCATTTAGAATTACCAATCTTCACAAAACTTAGAGTAGATGTGGCAAAACGGTTTGATCTATACGATTAGATCATACATGTTAGGTCATTATTATTTATTACTTTAACTAACAAATGTCTTAAAAATGGTGACTAAATTATGTTGTCAGAATAATCATTAAATAAATATATGTAGCATGTTATAACGGTTAGAATTAATTTCAGTAGTTGTATCAGGTGTTAAATGTTACTTCATATTGGAGGTTCGAGTCTTATTGTAGACAAATGTATAAATTTAAGAGTAGAATTAGAATGTGTGTTCTGTTATTCAAAAAAATTCAATATGTTTTAACATGTTTAACCCAATTGATGTGTTCCGCCATTCGTTATTTCTTATTTTAACTTTTTATGGTCGTTATAATCCAAAATAACTTTTTTTGTCTTGAAATTGTTATTTTCAATACACAGAAGAACAACATATTTGATTTTGTGTAGAGGAAAGAAGCATCCAAAAGAAGAAATAAGAATGATAATAATGGAACAATTGATACAAGAGAAACAGTGTTCGAGACATGGACAACGCAACCTCTACTTCGCTTTCGTCCACACCGACAAAGCGTCGTATATACTTGTGGTGATCTTGATTCCCTTTTGTACCGTCGATAATGTGATACAGACTTGACTCATTCTAAGCTCAAACAAATTGATGGACCCTTATGTTGCATTATTGACATATGACTTGATCGGGTTTTGACAATAATTCTCGAGTCTCAACAGTTTGATGTTTTATTTAATAGTTGTCGAGTCTCAACATTCGATTTGTAAATTTAGATGTGTTTGCATTATGAGTTTTTTATGGTTTGTTAAATGATATGGATATAAGAATGATCGTATCGTGTATGGATTACAATTGGGTCATTGTGCTTGCCTTGTTTGTTTTTGCAATAAGCTCTTTTAGAGCACTTATATTTTCATGTGGATTAATGTTTTGTTCTAACTGCAGACATGAAATGGACTTCAGACATTTAATCTTTTAAAAAACAAACACCACCAAGTCTCCCATTGCTCGTCTTCTAGTTTTTCAACCCGATGGTTCCTTTGAGTTCTTATCGACATATCTTGATTTTCCTATGCTTTCGTGATCTATAAACTCATCTGTAACTAAACGTAAAGCAATTTTCATCGATTTTTCACTCAAAATTATATGAAGTTCGGTTCTTTCTCAAAATTCATTTGTTATAGGTTTCGAGGTTTTTGGACGTGGTGCAATGGCTGATGTTATGAAAAATTCACAAAGGAAAATAACATACTTTAAGTCGATATTTGTTTCAAGTAACGAACTAGGTTTTGTCCCAATGAAATGTAACATAGTGTATGGGCAAGAATGATTATCATTCTACGACCAAAATAATCTAATTTCGAAGGAAACATGACAACTAACTATTTTAAGTAATGGTTTATTATGAAAAAAAAACTAACATGTTTTCATGTTTTTGCATTTTCGTCCCTTCACGTTATTTTTTTTTCCATAAAAGTCCTCAATTAATATTTTCTTTTGGGTTTAGTGAAATTTGGACATTAGAACCTGGTTTTTCTGTTTTTAGAAACTCGGTACACTAATTATAATCAGGGTCTAATGTCCAAATTTCACCAAACCAAAAAGAAAAAAATTAACTTGAGTACTTTTATGGAAAAATAACATTGAGGGACGAAAACACAAAAAACGTGAAAACATGTTGATTTTTTTCATAATAAACCCTTTTAAGTACAGTAAACATCACAAGTATTTGTTTAACTTCACGAAAATTCACGTAAAAAACTAGTGTTACATGGTTTTCGATTTGATCAGTATACTTGTTATATAATCAATGGGTTTAAGATGCTTAAACCCATTCGGTCTGGGGTTTATCCGAAACAGGATCAAAGAAACAGATAGACCTCGTCTTTCGGTTAGATGAGTCACCCAACCCACATGATGTCTTGTTCAACATTCTGGGCAAAAAAGCATAATCAGAATGAATCACATGAGAAATGGTAATGATGTCCAAATGTTGGTGACATTTTTAGTCCTGGGAACATGGATGAAGCCAAATCAGTAGGACCTACTGAATAATTGGGTTTACATATTTTACCAAAACATCCTACAGTCTCATTTGGTCCAAGATTCACAAAACTTGTTGAATGTCTTTGTTACAGGTAACTGCGCGTTACCCACAATCGATTCTCTTCTGAACAAGTTTAGGCAACGTAAAATACAAAATGTTGATTGTACATTAACAGGTGTAGGACAGTATACCGTTTCATTGCTCGAGCAGCATCCTGCTGACCATGACAAGTCAAGAACCTGTGGAGAAGAAAAATAATTCATCAAAACCGTAAAACTTGAGATAGTTCACAGGGTTGAGGTTGTTTGATAAGCTTAGTAGAGAGATTTGAGGGGAGAGAATTGTGATTTCTCTTGTTTTGGAGAAATGCTCTCAATTTTTGGGCGGAGAATTGAATTCTCTGGGAATTGTTTGAAGGCTAAATATGGAGAAATGTAATTCTCTCCATTTGGTAGAGAAATGGTGAGAATTGACTGTCTTGTGTCTCTACTCCACCTGAGTCACCATTTCTCCTCTTTATTTCTTTGTTGATACCAAACAAGATACACAATTCAATTCTCCACCCAATTCCATTTCTCCCCCATTTGCATTTCCATTTCTCCCCCATTTGCATTTCCATTTCTCCTCGTTTCTTTTCTCTGTACCAAACGCACACTTAAAGTAAGAATTTCTTTACTAATCACACTTTTGGAAGTGTTAATATTTAGTACCTCAAAACCCTTTTCAGATTTGAGATGATTACTGTGAAAGAATACAAAGGAGTGGATGCATGGCATGGCTGTGACTGATTAGGTTAGAGGGGGAAATTTCAGCACATATGTAAAACTGGGTCAATTGTGTTATGGTTTATTTCTAGGGATTCCGAAGCTAAATTTATTACTCTTGGCTAGAAAAGAAACATGCCAAATAGGTCGAAAGGTTTAAAAGTGGTCCTGCTTAAGTATTTACAACCTCCCAAATCCTGTTTTCTGAAAAAATGGGATAATTTAAAAAAAAAAAAAAACAACAAACATGGTATTCGTTTTTATTATAATGTAATTTCTGGAACTACAAAAAATCAGATCAAAAAAGCATTGTGGGATAATCCAACCTGACTACCCATTTCAACAAGCTTTTGATTTGTTGGAATGTATAGGAAAGAATTTGATCTTATCAAGTAATTAGCATGCCAGGCTGTCAGTAATTAACAATTTAAGATTAGATTATTTTCCCCTCCAATTACCCTAGATTCCAACAAACCATATGCCGAGTCAATTGACCCGACACATTTTGCCACCTATAATACTTGCATAGGACAAGCATATTCCGATATAAGTGGTATGTTTTAACAAAAATCATGTTCATGTGAATTTTAAAATTCTGAAGTAGTCTATCTGGAAGTAAGACCAGTAATAAAGAACAAAAGTAGTAACAATTTCATTTTTTATAACGTCTCGTGTTATTTAGAGTCTTTCTAATTTTAATGTTTGAATAATATTCCCTGATGTCACGGATACAGAAAATTTTGGACCATGAAATAGGACCACAAAGTCATCATTACATGATTTGCATCAATAAAAATAACATGATCAATGAGATGGGGCTACATACTCATCATTACAACAGTACTACTTATCAATGCTATTCATTAAATTACACGAGATAGTATTTTGTCATTATTTGCAGAACTTTAAAGCCTTTGATTAATAACCAACTTCACAAAACCATCTCTGCATTCACAAGTCGCAACTTTTAAGTGAACGATGATATATTTGTCTCCAAAAATAGTCTTCAGGTGGAGGGCCCGAAGGGTATGTTCCCAAATCACGTTCTTGTATACACTATAAAAATATTATCAAAAGATTCCTATGATATATTACTTTAGTAATTTCTAGGGTTTTCATTGACAATTCAAACCCTTCAACAATCCTAAACAACCATTACACTCCCATGCACAATGAAGTTGCCTAACATTTATGTCATTGTAATGCCAAAAGGTACGAGGATTCATCTCATTTCAATATATGAATGGATCTGCTAGTTTCCCTAAAGATGCATGCCTACCAACTAAAATGGATGCAAATGTAAAACTATTTTTATGAACGGTTTATATTATTATTTAGTAATGCACTTTTTACTTGTGTATTTATAATGTTTACTGTACCATGTATGATGTATTGGTGTTATTATGTGGGAACTGGAAGCTTCTCAGATTAAATCACTAAAGCCAAAGGCGTGACTGAATAACTTTATAAATCGTACCATATGTCAGCCAGGAATCAAGAAAAGGGCAACAAAAAAAATCAACTTGAATTATGAATGAAAATATGCTATTATTCCTGTCAAAAGTGTAGACCAGAATATCATCATTTTAATTTGGCAAGGAGATTGATTGATTGTGTTTACGTAAAAGGAAACGAGTACATAATACAGATGTTTCGTAGAGTATTGTGTTTACCTAATTTTAATCCTTCACGACTCGAATGACTAAGCCACTTGGTGTGTGGACAGTTTTGAGGTGACCAGAACCAAGCAGATCACGAAGATGAAATCTCATATCCAAAACCGACAGACGCAGATGTTTCTTCTCAAGAAGAGCCAACATCATCTCTTTGTATTTTTTACGGTTGAGTAGAGACAATAGCTCTTTTCTTCCCTATAATTCATGCCCCGTTATGCAAGTCGGAAAATAAATACCATAATTACATAATATAATTCTGATATCATGTGCCAGTACGTGTCAACACAGAACCTAATAAGATAATACAGGGAGCAATTAGACATGTACATGCTGGGATTTCCTGACAAATGTTCCATTCCACTCCTAGATGGTTCGGATACAAAGATAAGCATGTGAGCCAACTATAATTATACATAAAAATTATATCAACACAATTTTCATTTGTTAGAAACTTCTTTCATACAGAAGAACAAGATGTGGGTTTTTTTTCACTGTTTCCAACAGTATACAGGTGCAAGAGCATATAGGAAGAGACATTTCATGTACATGATTGGCATTTAAAGATTGATCCAGCTGTGGAGGTTTTCTCATGATTGGTCCTAAATTTTATTCTGCTATTCAGATGTTGAGATGTCGTTATTTCACCAAAAGGAAACATGAAATCTATTAAACTACTAGATGAGAATATCATTAATGTGCATGTAGTTTTATTACAGAGAAGCAACCACATACCTGTGTGAGGCCCTTCAGCACGGAACCAATATTGGGAATTGCAAACCAGTACATGTCAGGATCAATAAGCTGGCGAGTCTAGAAAAGATGACCCCAATAAGATTAATGTTATATTCATCACAAAAGAAGGTAACAAAAGATATTCAAAATGCAAATCTACAGCCAATAAACTACAACTTTAATACTATATCAAGCATTTTATCCCTAATTCGGGTATGCTAAAAAAGAAACCAAGAGAGATGTAATCAATCAAAAGCAAAAACAAGGAGGTGAATCCTTTAGATTACAATGGTGAACCAAAAGATACTTTACTTCTATCGTGTCAGTATTAGCCTGCTTCTAGTTCTCCAAATGATTTGCTTGATTATGATCAACAACCTCAGAAGTTGTTCCCTCAGTTTATCCTCAACCAATGCATATTCTCATTTAATTTTCTATCCACAGTTGTGTGGCCAAACATACACCTCAAAACTCTACTCTATTCTATAATTGACTCTGGTTCGTGTAATTAAATAGTCCCCCCATGGAGCTTACTTTCTAGCTGTGGTGGAACTTTCCACTCATGTAAATGCTTCATGGTACCACTGATACACAAAAAATATGATACTATTCCCACCCAAAAAGAGAGCCCGTTTTATATTTTTGAAATAATTTTAAAGCATTATGTAGCACAATGTCAATATAATAGCCGTTTTCTAATCTGCCAATAAATAAAACTTAAGGACAGAGGGAGTATCTTGCTCTTGCTCATAAACCAAAACCCATCCGTAATAACTTTTGTTAGAATGCATTTTAGTTGATGGAATGCAAAGTAAAGGGTCTGTTTTGTAATTAGTTAATAGTTGTGTAATTGTATATAAATAGAAAGTTTGACTTTCAAAATAGATAGATCTCTGACAGTTAATTTTGGACGCATAGATTTCAGAGAAAGTACTGTACACGAAGAATCCATTTCACCATTTTTTGTAATCGACAAATCTGCAATATAATCATTCGGTTAGTTTTGATTCCTATTATTGTTCTTGATTATTGATATTGTTGTTTGATTGATAAGAAACTGTAATTCACAATTGGTATCAGAGCTTCTAGGGGTGAATCTTTGAATCTGAAATTGAAAATTTCGAAGTGTTCTTAATTTTTTTTCTCGAAAACCCTAAAATCATCAAGGGTTTTTATTCTGTTGATCATACATTCTGAAATTTGGATCGAAGGAATAGAATGAGTAGTCGATTCAATTGACTATAATTTTGTTTTGATTCATCAAACACAGAAAAAGATCTAGTGATTTTTCTGAAATTTTGAAAAACTCAAAGTTCATCACTGTTCTATTGAAAAAGTCACGTCTGGATCTATTTTTGGACAAAATCGTTTCACAAAAAGTGTTTGTAATCAAAAACCTTACCTTCGATTTCAATTTGGGTGAAAATGGCTGTGTTTTACGAATTATTTTGAAATTCAGACTTGAATAATCTGAAAAACTAAGAAACTCGATATACACATACTTTATCTGAAAAAGCTTGCTGAGCCTACACCAGGTCTTTTAATGATTACATACCCTGAGAAAGAAACAGAGGTGAAAGAGAAAGAAGCAGGGAGCTCAAAAGAACCTGCTGATGTACAAAGTGAGCTGGGATTGATTCTTCATGAAGATGTTCAAGTTCCTTTGAACATTCAGTCAGATATTTACAACTTTGAGGAATATAATGATTCTGATGATGATGATGTGGTTAAGGAACAGACGTTAATGATTCAAGGTTTAGAAGAAGAAAGAGAGGAGTATGTTGAAGTGTCTGAGGATGATGATGTGATCACGTTGACCAATATTGACTTTCAGGGTGAAAGAATTGAAGAAGAAGAGGAATTAGTTCATGAGATTTTGAAAGAGTCTATACCGACACCGACGGTTGAAAAGCCTGAGGTTGTAATTCAAGTAAAAGAGGAAGTTGAAGAGTTCCCGGTTGAGAATGTGGGTGTTCAAGAAAGAGTTGAATTGAATGAAGTGGAGGTGATGGAAAGATTTTTTAATGAATACATTCTGGCAGATGAGTCGCAGAAGCAACACTGACTCAGATTTGAAGCACAACAAGTAGTACAAAGAGAAATCAAGGATATGCTTACTTTGTTGAACAAGGATGAGATAAGTAAAAAGAAAGTGAAGAAGTTTGAGTTGTCTGCGAAACGATCAGCGGAGTTCACCAGGAAAAGGAACAAACTGCCATATCTTGAAGACATTTTGGAAAAACGAATTTTTTGTAAGAAACAAACTCCGTGTTCATTTCTTAAGTTGTTTAGGGTTTTGGAGCCGAACATGCCGAATCTTGTTAATTATGCAAGTTTTCTGAGGAACAAGACTCAAGTTGTTGATAAAGTGAAGAGTGAGTTCAGGATCGTTGATCTAGTCAAAATTGAAAAGGATCGATTCGTTCAGATTTTCTATCCGACATTCACTGTCACGAGAGCTTATGGCAATACCTATACGTTCACTGAAGCAGATATGTTTAATATGCATCTGGTTGACATTGAAGATTTATTTGATGAGTTGTGCAGAAATAAGAGAAATGAGCACTGCAGATTTGCATTAAAGACAATTTTTCACTTCATGCATACCAAACTGGTATTAATGTCTGTGCAAGATCTACAGATTGGTGTTGAACGAGGAATGAGAAAGATTAACATAAATCGAGATATTAAGTTTGCAGGAGAGTTAAAAGAATTTCAAGTTATCATGGTAAAGCATCCTGCAGTGATGTACAAAGACAGAAACAAGCTAAGAGCAATGAGGAGTGTGGAACTTAACAAGTTTTCAGATGGTACACTACAAAAGGTGTTGAGTGGATTGAAAGGAAAGTTAGCTTCGGACAGAAAAAGAAAAACCAAGAAAGGAGCTTTGTCAGTTAACGATAGAATACTTATGGTAGAATTCATATCAAAGATTGAATGGAGGCTCTCTGATCGAAAGAGCATCAGAAGATTTGAGCAGAAGCTTGGATTATCAACTTGAACACTTTGCACATTCCATCAAAGGGGGAGATTGTTAGAATGCATTTTAGTTGATGGAATGCAAAGTAAAGGGTCTGTTTTGTAATTAGTTAATAGTTGTGTAATTGTATATAAATAGAAAGTTTGACTTTCAAAATAGATAGATCTCTGACACTTAATTTTGGACGCATAGATTTCAGAGAAAGTACTATACACGAAGAATCCATTTCACCATTTTTGTAATCGACAAATCTGCAATATAATCATTCGGTTAGTTTTGATTCCTATTATTGTTCTTGATTATTGATATTGTTGTTTGATTGATAAGAAACTGTAATTCACAACTTTATTTTTGGGGGCAGAGCGAGTATATATGGAAATACAAGTTAAGGAATAACCACAGTGCATTTAAGGAAATTTGGACTCTTTTCTATTGACAAACCAAAATCCATCTATGAGATCTCATGTCTTAAAAGTGGAAACATTTAAATGTTGGTAAACAAGTCAACGTGTACTTCTTCAATCTTGATACCTGGGGTATAGGCAATTCTAAAGCTAAAACTGCAAGAACGTAACTGATGGTGAGGATCACGAAATTGACTTACTAGAAGACCAGCATTTATCAAAAGAGATATATCTTCATCTTTCACCTTTCCTCCAATTGATAAAAGTGAACACTGCAATGCAGTAAATAATAACAATCAATATCTTATGTTTAACGATTGTTCACAATAAGCACTCATATAGTGAACAACTACAGAATTATGATATGTGCATAATTGCATATGTTCTTTCTCACTATTATGCAATGTGTGGTTTATCTTGAGGGGAGGTGAAGCATGACTCATACATTCTCTAATCTCCCTTTCCCCCTTTTTACAGGTTACAGAGAAATTGAATTGCTAAGTTAATTTTAAGCAAACAAAGGTCAAGTCATCCTTTGATAACTCACTAGCTCTTGATGCCCGATACAAGGTTCAAGCTTTTTATGGATGACATGCACTTCAAACCACTCGAAAACAGCAATACCTTGCTTCTTTGCTTCCATACTTTTCACAGCTCGTTTCATCTATGATCAAAGTGAAGTTTCATTATTTAAGAGCAAATAAAGGAATGGTACTTCTAGACTGCCACTTCATTAGCCTCATTGGCTCACATATAAAAATGGATTTTGAACAAAAGTAGTATCCACCAAAGAAACATCATAATTTTCACCTAAAACTTCATACTTACTTTGGTTTTAAAACAAAAAAATCCACATGGTATTCAAATAATGTTTTAAATATACTCCAAGAAATGAACAACAGAAATAATAAGAGGCAACTGACCTGGCTCAAATAATCTTCCATAAACATTACAGCATGATCATCCTGTCCAGTATTTAGTTTGAAAATCCGCAATAACTTCTCCCTCCTCAATGACTGAGCATGATGCAAATATCAGAGCAATTGTAATATATAAGTGAAATTCAACCCATGGTTTCAACTTTAAAGAGCCAAAACAGATAATGCATGTCCTGGGTAATACGAGTAAAATTACTACATCAAATTAAATTAAAATCAAATACCATCGTAGTTTTCGAAGACTGAAAGGCTCAAGGCGCACAGATGCGCAAAGGGGTCCTCAAGGCCTAGGCACCAAGCGCAGGCCTCATGAATGCAAGGCACATCATATTAAAAAATGTAAAATTAAAAGAGCATTAAAACATATAAAATTGCGTTCTATGTTGCCTAGTTGCATAAGAACATTTATAAAATCAAGTAATCAACTACGTAGCTATCTAGTTGCATAAAAACATATGTATGATGCTTAGTTGCATAAAAACATAATACACACACACACACACACACACACACACATATATATATATATATATATATATATATATATATATATATATATATATATATATGTATATGTATGTATGTATGATGTCTATTTGTCTACCCTTCTTATATCGCCTTGTAACCGAGGCGCACCTTAGTGGGAGAAAGCCCCACATGTTGGGCCTTATGTGCCTCTAACAACTATGAATACTATATCATCCATGGTGTCTTTAGCAATTCTACTCCTTGAGGTGAAAAGAAATCAACTCAAAAGAATATAATGCAAAGAAGAAATCTCATTTGAAACAATTACCAAACCAAACAATGAACCATAGTGACTAAAATTGCATGCATGAAGTTTCATGGACAATAAACAAATGCATACATTTGAGCATACATGGAATGCTCAAATCTCATAAGATATTAAGAAGACAACAAACCTCTAATTCTCTATCAACTTGCGTTCTATCCTTCACACTGCTGTACAGCTGCGATCGTAAGATAAAGGGCTCAACAGTAACCTGTAGATTTAATAGTGAAGCAAATTAGAATGACATAAATGTTTAGTTAGAAAACATGGAGAAGAACCAACAAAGATTTTTCCAATGATCAACTGATATGAATGCATTGCATGATGTCCACGTTTGACTATGCTTACAACCCAATTGTGTGTTGCTACTCAACTAAAAAGAACTTTATCCGAAACTAGCAGAGTAATTTACAAACAATAGCCAATAACAATTAAGAAAGAATGAGGAGAGGATAGACACCAAGTGGGCTGAATGACAAAGCATGAGACACTTGAAGCATCATTGGAATTTGACAATTGATCCATGTGTTTTGACGATGAGGGTCAAGATTCCTCATGTAGGTAGAGTGTAGACCCCTTGACAAAGGAAGAAAGAGAACTGCAAAAAAAAAAAAAAGAGATAGCACCATATTCATCTCACAACAGTGTCCTAACGTATAAATATCATATTGCATCATTGTTACCATACTTAAACAATGATAACACAATGGTTGTGGCAAAGTTCACCAAACTATATTAAGTAGCCGAAAACTATAGTTCACCAGTGTTCTTTGCAAACTCTGGTAGGGCATGTTTGGTTGGACGCAATGAAAAAAATGATTCCATTTCTCTTGTTTGGTAGACATGAAGATATGCTAAAAGAAAAACCAGAGAATTGAATCCATTTCTTGCCTTTGTTATTTCATTTCTCTCCATTTTATAGAGAAATCGGAGAATTCGGGATTTATGTGTTTCATTCTTGGTTTAAAAAAGCGTGCATCAGACGCGCCTGGGCCATGGTGCTGTCGCTCCCGCATCTGAGGCAATAAGATGATAGGAGTATGGAGGTGACCGCATCATGTGGCAACACATGGAAGCGATCGACGACGCCCAAGCCACTTCTGGTACATCTCGACTACTTTGACACAATTATGGATTTTAGTGAATGGATTCGCAACTAGGAGACTACTTTGACACAACATATGTTAGGTTTTTAGGATTTTTAGTTGTTAAATATAGTTTTAATGTGTTTGTTTGCATGAAATGTGATATTAAAATAATTTTAGAAGTGTTTTACTGTAAGACGCCTCGTACGTGATGCGTGCGCCTCGCCTTGCGCTTCGTGCCTCGGGCTCTACGACACTTTTCGCATCGGTGCGCCTGCGCCTTCTAAAACCAAGGTTTCCTTTCTATGTGCTCATTCTCTTGAGGATCTGGATGTTTGGTTATAAAGAGTAAAGGGGTATAAATACCTTTCTCATGTGCTCTCCACTTGCACAAAAAAGTGGTAAAAACTTCAAGCGCTGTCCCCAAAAACCTTTGGTGATAGATGGGAAAAGAAACTGGTCCTAACTAGCCATGAAATTTAACTTCACTAATCAGTGCACACTCATCATCTAGCAACAGTGCGAGTGACGACCTATTCACCATGCTCGTTGCCCCATTCTCAATGATGATGTCAGATTTCTTAGGAACTAAGTGGGAAACACCCAAAATCTCGTCAAAAATAGGATAAACAATCCTAACTTAGAGATAACAATGGGGTTTGGGAGTATCGCGGAACCTGTTCTGCATCCACATTGCCATCCCCGATCCCCACCCCATCAGGGAATGATTTTATTCCCATCCCAAACAGTGAATCAAGGAACTTTGTTTGGCCTCAAAATACTTTTATATTATTAATCAATTAACTATTTAACTATAGAACCAAAAAAAGGAATCTGTAGGAAATGTATCGGCAGTTATAAAAGGTTAGCAAACTGATTCTTGTGACCGCATGTCTTTATCTTTATTCGTCTCTTTGATAGTGGCTCCCTTTTTTGGTGTGTGTGTGTGTGCGCGCACGTGCATGTGTGTATGGGTTCAGGTTCCTGAAAGTACCATTTTTCTGCATGGTACCAAAGGTACCATTCAAGATGAACTTTTTTTAAAATTTTACATAAAGATGTGTAGAATAACATTATAAGTAAATATAAATTTGTATCATTGGTTTTTATCAAGTAAAATTACAAAAACAATCATGTGAATAAATGATAAAAACTCATTCTTTCACAGGATCCCTCATTTATTCACTGGATTTTTTTGTAATTTTACTTGATAAAACTTATTACACCAATTTATATTAACTTGTAATGTTATTTTGTACATTTTTATGCTAAAAAAAATTTTAAAAACAATTTCGTTTTAAATGGTAGATCTGGCACCCTCCAGAAGATGTGATACTCATTTGAACCCAATTCTATATACACACACACACACATTAATATATATACACATACATACATACATCATATATATATATAGAAGAATGAGGTTCAATGGAGGTGTTTATAACCACAATGCATCACAAAAGAGTTCATTGTGCATCACACGGAAGCTACTGTACACCATACAGAAAGGGATTGTGTATCAGGCGGGGATCATTATGCACAATTCTCTCTGAGTGCATCGGAGTCCTCCCGTGTGATGCAGAATTCCCTCGCGTGATACATAATATCCCTACATGTGATGCATAATCTCTCGTGTTATGTAAAATTCTCTCGTTTGATGCACCATGTAATTTTTTACGATACATTGTGGTTCTTCAAGATTCCCCAATAAACATTGGTTCTCCATTGAACCTCACCTATATATATATATATATATATATATATATATATATATATATATATATATATATATATATATATAGAGAGAGAGAGAGAGAGAGAGAGACACACACACACACACACACACACATATATATATATATAATATACATATATACATATATATACACATATACACATACATACATACATACATATATATAACACACACACACATATATATATACATATATGTGTACATACATACATACATGTATATATTTATATATATATATATACACACACACACACACACACAAATATATGTACATATGATTGTACTAATGAACCAATAAGAAAACTGATTTCTATCATTCCATTCCATTTCATCTCATAATTTCTTTTGCCAACATGGTATCAAAGTTCTCTTGAATTCCTTTTTTTTCTTGCACACCAGGTGATCGATTAAATTCCTCAGTGAATTTTTCTCACTGACCTAAAAATTTTCTTTCTACTTGCTTCCTTCTGATACTCCGGGTATGATTTTGGTTGCGAAGATATTTGATGGAACGAGCTTTGGTTCTTGTAAAGAGTCTATGATGATAGCTTTGCCTGCCAAAACTAATCTAGGTTCTGCTAATGGAAGTTGTACAAAACCATATCTAAATCACCACGTTTGCAATTTCGGGTTCGTTGCAATGACATGGTCACTTCCTGGTTACTTAATGCCATGGCCACGGATATTGGTGAATCTTTGATTTATCGTAAATCTGCCCACTGTCTTTGAAAAGAAGAAAGGTATGGTCAATCACTCAATTGAATGGCGAACAACTTTATCAAATTCAGTAAGATATTTGATCGCTTGAACCAAGAGAGATGCATATCGTTGGGTATTTCACCAATGCAAAGAATATGTGGGATGAAATGGGTGCTTTGAATGCTTTGCCTTCTTGTTCCTGTGAGGCTGCTCACCCTTGGGTTAAATTTCAACAATATTTGAAGTTAATTCAATCCCTTATGGGGTTGAACAGTAGCTATGATAATGTAAAAGGAAATTTGTTGATGATGAAGCCTCTCCTTCCTTAAGTCAAGCTTATTCTATATTGTTGCAAGATGAAAAACAAGAGAAATTTGTCCTATGTCTGATTCATCGTCCTTCTAGTCTAAGATTGATTGCAAACGCTAGTGTTCAATAGAACAGTCAAGTTCAGGCAGCTGGCCATTGTTGTATTTGAACACTACCTTCGATCTTGACTCATTTAGTACTCAAAATTCGTTTGAGACAATGGTTGAGGACGGAAAAGTCAAGATCGATAAATTCGAAGGTCATGACTTTGGATTTTGGAAGATGCAGATCGATGACTATCTTTACCAGAAGAAGTTACATGAACCATTAAGTGGTATTGAACCAAATAAAATGTCGCAAGCAGAGTGGGATTTGTTAGATCATCAAGCTCTTAGTGTTGTGATTGTTGTCAGGTTATCATTGGCAAATAATGTCGCATACAACATCGTCAATGAAAAGACGACATTTTGGTTGATTAAGGCACTGTCCAACATGTATGAAAAATTGCGGCTGCTAACAAAGTGTTATTGATCAGATGGTAAACTAATCATGTGAACAAGTTTAATCTGAGACTCTCAAGGCTTGTATCAGTTGAGATTAAATTCAATGATGACGTTCAAGCGTTGCACCTCTAACGGTCGCAGCAGTTAGTAGTTCTTCGGGAAATACTAAGCTTATTTTCGAAAGAATCCGAGATTTGATTCTGGGCGAAGATATCCATAAAAAGAAATGCTGAGAAAGTTCAAGCAGAGGTTCAAGCAGTCTACCGAGTACAAAAGACAGGGGTAGAAAACAACACTAGAGAGGCAATAACAGAGGTAGATCAAAGTCCAAGAAAAGAAGTCAATCCACACCCAGAAAAGACATCATGTGTTGGAACTGCAAAGAGGTTGGTCATTTTAGAAATAATTTTCCAAACCATCAACACACAAAGGCAAGAAAGAGGTAAAATGTTGCACCTAAATTTGATGATGCACTGATTTGTTGTGTAGAGTGACAGACTGAATCTTGGATCATGGATCCGGGTGCTTTGTTTCACGCTAGCCATTGCAAAGATGTGATGCAGAATTTCTAGCACTACAATGGCAAGGTAAGGCTAGATGATAATAAGACACTTGACATTACAAGTGTTGCGGCGTGACGTCGAAGGCTCTTTTGGGAACAAATTGGACTTTAAAGAACGTCAAGTATATTCAAGGTATAAATAGGATGTTGACATCGGTGGGACAACTAGATGATGAAGGCCATCATGTGAGTTTTGACGATCACCGGTGGAAAGTAACCAAAGGGAATCTAGTAGTCGCTCGTGGAAAGAAACGGGAAACATCGTATATGGCTGAAGTTTTTGATAGTAAAAATAATGCAGCAGTTGAATAACCAGAGGTGTCTACTCTGTGGCACCAAAGACATGGGCATATGAGTAAGAAAGCAATGAAGATGTTGGCTTCGAAAAGGTAAATTCCAAACTTGCAAACTGTAACTACTGTCTTTTGTGAACCATGTGTCCTAGGTAAGAAAAAGAAGATTTCCTTTGCAAAGATGGGTCAACAACCCAAAGCCAGATTGCTAGAGTTGATTCATTCTGACATCTACGGTCCTACTCAGTTTCTTCAATAGAGAATTCTCGATACTACATTACTTTCATCGACGATTCCACCATAAGGTTTGGATCTGCTTTCTAAAATGTAAATATGAAGTTCTCAGCACCTTTAAAAAGTGAAAGGTTGCAGTTAAATAAAACAAAGTTGAAGGTTAAATGTTTGAAGTCAAACAGGGAGTGTAAGTACAATAGCAAAGAGTTAATTGATGATTATGTCGAACATGGGATCAAAATGCTCCTGATACACCTCGGCAAATAGAGTTGTAGAAAGAATGAACCGGACACTCAATGAAAGCAAAGAGCATGAGATTGCATGCAAATTTACCGAAAATTTTATGTCAGTCAACATCACAGCATATCTCACTAATCGTGAACCATTAGATCCCTTAGGATTCAAGATTCTAGACAGCGATATGCCAAGCTATCTCAAGTATTGCGCTCTTGAAGTATTATAACAGCAAAACTGATTATTCATTGTTCATTAAGAAGCAAGGAGGTTTTAATGTAAGGGTTGCAATCTACATTGACGACATGATTATCATAGCTGATGATCATGAAATTACATCCTTGAAATGTTTTCTTGACAGCCAAATCAAAATTAAAGATGTGGGGCATCTCAGCTATTTCTTGGGCATTGAAGTATTACAAGAACCCAATAGTTTTATCTTGACTCAAAGAAAGTTTGCAATGGATGTTCTTCTAGAGTTTGATTGTGATGGTCCAATCCGGTTGCTTCTCCTCTTGATCTAATCTTGAAAATTGGATTACAATACTAGCAAACTCCTATCGGATCCAACAACTTATAGAATGTTGATTGAAAAGCTCAATGTTTTGACTAACACCCGACCAGACATAGCTTTGGCAATGCAGTATATTAGCCAATTCATGCAGAATCCTAGAACTTCGCATCTTGCTGCTGCCCATCACACTCTTAAGTTCCTTAAAATCAAAGCCTGATCAAAGTCATTATATGACCAATTCTTGTACATTTGATCTTCAAGCATACTGTGACTCAAACTAGGCAGCTTGCCCTTGCACTTCAAAATTTGGTAAGCGGTTACTATACCATGTTAGGCCATAGTCCAATATCATGGAAGTCGAAAAGGCAATCAGTTGTATCTATGTCGTCTACTGAATATAGATCTATGAGAAGGGTTACCGCGGAATTGGCATGGTTAATGCGGGCCTCCTTGTTGAGCTTATTGTTTCATCGGTCAAACATGTTCCTTTCAAGTGTGAATGTGTGATAACCAGCCATCTATATTGCACAGAATCCAGTGTTTCATACCATACAAAACAAATTGACCTTGATTGTCACTTTGTAAGGAAACATTTACAAGAAGGTCTCATCAGCTTGGATCACGTAAGCACCCATGATCAGGTAGCAGACGTTTTGACAAAGGCCTTACCACCAAAACATCAAATCACCTTTCCCAAGTTGGGTGTGTCTCATTTCTTACACCCTCCAACTTGATGGGGTGTACGAAACGTATGAGCAGTTTAAGAAGTTAGCAAACTGATTCTTGTAACTGCATGTCTTTATCTTCATTTTCCTTTTTGCTCTTTCTGGCTCCCTTTTTCGGTGTATATACTCAAGTGTATGGTTATACTAATAAATCAATGGAAAACTGATTCTATCGTTCCATATCATCTCATAATTTCTCTCGCCAACGAAATCCAAATATGATTATGTTTTCATTACAATGGAACAAAGATAATCCAAGAATAAACAAAGCTTCAATATAAAATATTGTTACATAAATACGATTTTAGATTACGATAAGATGACTACAAAAGAGATTATATTCAAATGTAGAATATTAAAATAAAATAGAATAAATGGTAGATAAATTAATCATATATGTAATGTACATACGTATGTGATTGTTCTATAATAGTTACGTTTGTGGACCGGATCGGGATCGGACACTCTGTTCTCTAACGCAACTTAAGGAGAGAAAGTGAGGAAAAAAAGAAAAAGTGGAAGGAAACAAAATATTGTTGTGTTCTTTAAACATTTTGAAGGAAGGAAGAGGAAGGAATTGGGAGGAAAGAATGGCTGAATTATTTCTCTCCAAAAGTGAGAAGAAAGGGAAAGAAATAAAGGAATAAAGAACATGTGTTTGTTTAAGAACTTGTTTTTTAATTTCTCTTCCTTTTCTCTATCTTCAATTCCTTCATCCTCTCTCCCTTTCATTCAAAATTGGAGAACAGAGTTTAAAGGATATCCCCATCTGTGATTTCAAAATTGAGGGATTCCCCAATCAAACCGGGTTTGGATACCAGGTTTTTGTGCCGTCTCTACACTAACATCAAGCCATTTATGACTATTTCACTACTTCCCACATATTTGGATTTGAGTTTGTGCTATAAGTCGCAATAGAATTTAGCACCAAGCTTAGTGTAAAGGCATTGCATACTCACAAAGGACCTAATACCCTTTAAATCAAACGACAATTGACCACCCCATTGTGGCTTTATGTTACTTCAGTATCTCAATTAATTGTTTCTCCTAATCATTGTTGAGGCTAGATGATATAATCACTAAATGTGTCTTGTTGGACCACCATCTCTTGAGCTTTAATGTCTTACCCAACTTGCTCAAATACTTACCGCTTTGTCACCGGCTCTATAGCTCTACCATTTTATGTGATCACATTTTAGTATCCTCGACAGTCTTGTACTAAAAGTTGCCCTTGTTATGAACTCACAAGTAACATGTGTAAGACGGACTCCAGATTGATGCTTCAGCTACAATCTATATTGTATACCACTCTCCCCTAATGCATGTATCTTGCCCCGACCTGTCGAAGAATCCTATTATCTCACCTCCTATGCTAGAAGCCTAGACTACAAAACAAACTACAAGTTGGACAGCATTCAGCACTTGCATATGCAATGACCCAACCAAGTTCCTTCTCCAAGCTTCATTTCGGAGTGTTTGGAAGCAAGGAATTGGAGGTTTAGCTTTAGACTTAAAGTAGGGCTCATTACTCAACACCCTGAACTGATATTTCTTCAACTTTCAATTCATCCCATCATGGTTCCCAAATATACACTCTCCACCTCAGCATTACTTTTGGCTATTGGTTTGTCACACATCAATACTCACTTGCAACCATCAATTCCCATTTCACCTTCACTTGAGTTCAACACCAAAAGCATTTAAACATAACATACACACATACAGCTACAAATTGATTATGGAAAAGTCAAATTAACTGTGGACTAAATTTATAAGCTCCTCTTGAGTTTTGAACCAAAAAAATCAGATTATCAATCCGAAAGTAACAAATTCAGTATGGAGAAAAGAATACATAACTCTTCCATACCTTATCAATATGAGGAAACTGTGCGCGCATCATGCGAAGAGCAACCATGGTATCGCTGAAAATAAGATTATCTTCTACACCATCGACAAAACATATCTATAATCAGAAACCAACTATTACAATAACAACAACAAAACAGCCGAATAATAATAATAACAAAATTAACGAACTCGGAATGAAAATTTTAACCTAGTGAAAGAGATTGGTAGGAATCGTGAGATTCAGGCATCGGCTGCTCTTCGTCTCGTTGTCTTTTACGTGACGTTGTCGAATTGTCACGAATCTCCATTTGAGTGCACAATTTTGATATTTGAATAACCTCCAATCTTGTCTATTAACACTCTAACCTCCGTCCTTGTAAAACTTCAGCTGCAAATAGTATTTGCATTGCTGCCACCGGTCGCCGTTTACACGACAACCACCACCGGGAAGAACTCGAAACAATCCCGTACGTATTCTGTGGTTGACTGACAAACTATTAGGTGGGCGTTTGGTTTGGTTTGACGATTTGGATTTAAAAGTCCTTCCATGTTTGGATACAAAGCTCGTTTAAGATTTTTTATTTCTCACTTCTTTGCCTTTTATAATTCATTCTCCTAAACATTTCAAAATCCTATCATCTTAAAATTCATCATTTTAAATCCATGCAATCCAAAGTCTTTTTGGGTTTGGCACCTTGGCAAGGGTCAAAAATAGAAAGGGTTTCGACTTTCGATGGTCTTGTGAAATAGATTTGTCATTTATAATAACTATAACTATTATTATAATATATTAAAAATACGAGTTTATCACAAAAAAAAAAATCAACATATATGAAATCTTTTATGTTTTATACTAAGCTTCAATAAGGTTTTAACATATACATTCTAAAATTATAAGAATAGACTAAGGGGGTGTTTGGCGCAGATTTTTTTCTTTGGAATTTGCATTTCGTCAAATGATTTGCATTATGCAGCATTTGTATTTGTTAGGATTTTGTCAAAATAATTTGCATTATCTTTTAAGAAAAAATTGTTAATCTGAAAAATGCAATGTAACTGAGATTTAAAATCTTAGGGAGTAGGCTGGGTTTTTAAATAACAAAGAAGAAAGGGATTTAAGAAATCCTGGGATTTTAGATCAATTCTGAAAACTGCGAACCAAACACAAGATTTTAAATGCAAATCTTAGTGAATCTCAGGAAATATACGAACCAAACGCCCCCTAAGAGTCAAAAGTATAACATTTTAAAGCATTTATATCCCAAGTTTGCAACAGAACATATTCATGTCTTTCAAGTTTCGGTAAGCTAAGTAGATTGATTTAGTTAATAAGTCATTTTACAATTACTTCCGAATGTTTTGTGTTACACGGTAACACGATGGACTCATCATACAACTCAAAGTTGTTTTCCATCATTCTTCATTGTGAAGGTTGCTTTGTATCAATACGATTTCGTTATGATACAAAATGTTGTTTTTAAGACTTATTAGATATATTAGGGTTGAGTATAAATAACTTATTCTTAGTGTATAGATGGGCTTAGGTTCATTAGGGTTTCTTGTATATTACTTGTACTCTGTAAATATTAATTAATGTATTATATTACACCTATGGGGTTTTCATCATTTTACATGGTATCAAAATCCGAGGGTCTTGCCTTCTTCCTTCTCATCCCTTCTGTGTTGTCTTCGTCGTCAGACACCAAGGTGTTGTTATCGCCTTCTTCTCCGTCGTCCCTCTTGAGTGACAATTTTCTTTTCTCTTACCCCACTTATCCTACCAGAAGACGCATGTAAATAAAATTTTATTAGTTTTCTCTTTTTATACAAGCAGTTGTCACGGCGTTGCACCTATGGTTGTCGTTGTCGTCCAGTCGTAAACTCCTGCAATGGCAGTTGTAGCTTTTGTCGCGCCGTCAAGCCGCCGCACCTCTTGCCGTTCTTGAAGAGCCATCGTATGCCTCCTTGTGTCGGTAACAAATCAAACGCCACTTTCTTTTCTTTTTTTCATTTTATTACTCTATTTTCATAGCATCCTAAATTTGTCTCCTATTTTGTTCTCTATAATTTTAGGCTTACTATTAATATAAGAGTTTATTAGAAAAAGGCTAATATCTTTTCGCATTTTTTACATTTCCTTTCTTTCATGTTATATTTTTATTCCAAAAAACTCTCAAGTTAATTTCTTTATCTTTCTGGTTTATTAGATTTGACTAGCAGAACACAGTTTTTCAGTTTTTAAAAAACTCAATTTACCAATTATAAATAGGCTTTAATAGTCACATTTTACAAAATCCAAAAAAAAAAAAATTAACTTGATAACTTTCTTAGAAAAAAATAATACGAAGAGACGAAAAACACAAAACCATAAAAACATTATAAAATAAACCCTTAATATAACAAGCCACTTAATTCACAAACAAATCCATTTCTCAGACTCACACAGACCAATAAACTAATTATTGTAATAATTATATATTGTCGTAAGTTTAATAAGAAATTTTCAAAAATAAGCATATTAATGTTGCAATCTGATTTTACTTCATGGCATATAAAATCTTCTTGTTATCAAAAATCATAATCTCAAGGATATTCATAAGAAAAGAAAAGAAAAAAGGGTTTGTTGTTTTAAAAAAAACATGCTTTTAATTAACTACAGTAAAACGAACTTTAAGAAATAGCAACTCTTCCTTTAATTAACCGTCATGAGCAGAACACCCACCATAACAACATAACTCGATGGTTGTCCCAAACCGAGTTCTAGTTTCCATACCCTATTGTTTCTAGTAAATAATCGACCACCATCGATTTTGTTGCGTTCTAGGCTGATTTCACCTTTGCTGATGTTGAAGCAAGGTGTGAAAGGGTCCTGTGTCCAACAAACAGCAAGAATATCCCCAGAACTCCCAATGTCTTCAATGTTGTGAAAAGATCAAGCTATGAACACAATAGAAACGTGGATCGGATTAGAGCCAGAATGGTATATAGGTTCAAATGAGAGTACGACTTATAAATCAGCGCATCAGAAGGTTCCACTCTTACAAATAGTTTTTTTGAATTTTTTTCATAATCATGTTTTAATTAACATTACTATATTAATATATAAATTTTACGCATATTCACTTATTCTAAGTGCATGAAATCATGCATCACATTTATGTTCACATGTAAATTTATACAAATGTACGTTTACATCATTTTTAACGAGTTAGGAGATGTGAATGTATTTGAAATTTACATATAATCTTTATAGTGTTGATTAAAACATGTTTATGGAAAAAAAACATTTTAAAAAGTTTTTCTAAAGATGGTAACTTCTGGTGAGGTGAATAATGGTTGGAACTCTCTTGAACCATATTCTATAGGGTTAATATTGAAAAAACCCCATAAACTTTCTTTAGTTTTGTGATTAAGTCCCTAAACTTTTTTTCTGATTGTTAAGTCTTTTAACTATTTTTGTCTTATTCAAAAAACTCACTATCTTTACATGTTTTAGCGATTAAGTCCCTAAACTTTGTGTTTTATTGGTTGTATTTTACATACTCATTCGGTAGCCAGTCAAAAATATATCCTTTTGAATAACATAAAAATAGTTTAGGGACTTAAACAATCGGAAAAAAAGTTTAGGGACTTAATCGTGAAAATGAGAAAAGTTTATAGGGTTTTTTCAATATTAACCCTATTCTATATACACACACACGTACATACTAGAAAAGTCAAGATTCTGAAGACAGACCTTTAACCAGAAAAGCACGTAGAGTGCGAGAACGGCTGCAATACCACCATGGAATAAGATGGCGAATGTGGCAGGTAATGTTGATGTAGGGAAATTCTTCAAGTTCACGCCAAGACGCAATAACTGTAGAGAAATTGAGAACCACCAAGACAATAAGTTAACCCAAAAGATTGATGTGACGACGGAGCATTCAACATGATCGATAGAAAATACAGAGTAACTACATTAATCACTTCCTCCTGCTGCAGAAGAATTAATTCATATCTGACTTCCAGGTAGGATCTGTAATGGTTCAAACCAGACCGAACCAGCACCAAAAAATTGAAGCCAAGAACCGGCACTGGTCCGATTCTGGTCCTGGTTTTTTCTCAACCTTTATAACGAAAAATACAAAACCAGATTCAGATGTACAGTCCATTAATTTCACGGTCCAGTCCCGAATTTTGCATAGCCTTACTTCCAAGAATCAAAGAGTTAACATTTTAACCATCGTTCAATATGTCGAACTGCTGAACACCGTTTACTCAATTTGGAAGATGCTAGATTGATCTTTTAGAACCGAAAGTGAATTGTTTATTGACATACAGGTGGTATTCAAAGTGACCAGGAAAGACAGTCTCCAAAACACTAGTCAAAAATTTAACAACACGTGTAATTGTTAAACTTTGACTCTGCCAACTCCTCAAACAATTAAGTGGCACTCGTTTAATAAGAAGAATATGAGATAGACTTACCCCGACCAAAAATGCCAGAAGCGGAACAAAAACAAGACCCAAGAAAGCATAAGAGAGCTCCTGAGGAGGACGCTTCTCCTGAGGTCGGAAGATGTGATTTATCTCTGGCTTGGGGCCAAATCTAGAGTGAGGATCAACAGCTTGTGGAGGTGGGCGGGTTGCCTTTTCAGGTGCATTAGGTAGATCCAACTCGATATGGCCAAGAGCTTGTAAGAAAGAGTTCTCCTGAAAGACAGAATTAAGCTTAAGAAATAACCCACAAACAAGTGATAGAAATTGATATTTTAGTACAAGAATGCACAGGGTTTACCATGACGGCATCACCCACTGTCACCTCCATGTCATATTTACCGGAGAGATAAAAGAATTTCTCAACAAGGCCAAGAAAATCCTGCAACAGGGAACATAAAATATAGAGTAAAAAGTATGTCCAGCGTATTACCTAGAGTTGTATACTTGTATGCATTTGTCAGTTATGGTAATTTTGACCCATCTACTTGAAAGTGGGTTGATTTGAGGTATATTTTCACTCTGATGGATCAAAAGTTGCTTAAAGTGAATTCAAATGCTTACAACCTCCTAAGCGTTTTATTGAAAAAAAATTATGTTATTCTTCAATAGAATTCATGTTATTATTTCAATAGTATAGTTTTTTGTAATCATATTATAAAATCCAAAATTTGATTTCAAAATGGTGGCAGGTCATGACCGACCCAAATCCACTTTGACAATCTATTTTAAAAATATGGATATACCCGTTTTGACAAGTTACCCAACCAATCCATTGTGCCACCTCTTATGTCAATATATGATGTTTCACAATTCACATGCATTTTGTATGATAACGAAAACAAAAATTTGAAAGGTGAAGGTGAAAAAAGTGACCAGTGATATCTCGAACTGCTTGCCAGAATTCCCGATGACAAAAATATGCTCAACTCCTGATTCGTGTCTCAACTTAAGCAATGCCTGCAAGTACAGAAAAAACAGATTAAGTACGTATAAAAAAGACAATCCAACATGCAAAGGAAATGCCCTAGAGCTGGTCAGAGACCTGGTGAGGCTTGAACGGGTTTTGAAGCGGAGTTGTCAACTGAAAGGACAAACGCAGCTTTTGAAGATGGTTTGCTGACAAGGACACATCATTCTTTCCAGGTATAACAAGCCTAACCAATCAGAAGATCATATACAAAAGTTTCAGCTTCCATTTAGAATTTCATTCTCAAGAAGTACAGAATCCAAACTCAGAAAAAATCATCACTAGTACAGTTCCCAAGCAGATAATCCATTTAACTACGCAGTTTCATTGAAGCAAATTGCCCAAACTGACCTATAAAGTTACCCACATGCTTCTATCCTGGTGCGATATTATTAAGGTTGGAAGTTACCCAAACTGACATTCATTAACCCACAGGACACTTCACCGTTTTTTGAACCCCTGTGTGTGCATGCTCTGTGAGACTGCTGTCCGTATTGTGTGTGTGCCAAGATGGTTGGGTTTGCCACAAATATTAACCCAAAAAAAGGGAATTCCCATAAATTCAACTACAAATTTTGCCTTACTTCTCTAAAATAACACAGTGACTGGTGCACGAACATGGTTAAACCAATTTGATGCTCATGGAACATATGTCCTACTAAATCAAAAACAATATATGGATGAAGTGTTTTTTTTTCAGTCTGATGCTAGGAAACAACTCTTTTCGGGAAACATGAGGAAATTCAGAAGCGACACTACATTTTGGGATTATCTCACTGGCATAGGGATGAGAGTGAATATAAGATTCCAAATATAAGGACAACATACTTCTTTTGAGTCTCAACACTGTCACTATCAAGTACTTCCACTTTGGCATTATCAACTTTGACAACTCCAGTGGCATAAATCGGCACCTTTGTTCGTCCTCCGGTGGCATAGACCTTTTTATGTTCTGGATCTGAAAGCACAGTCTACAGAGCAGAAATATTAATTAGAGTTCACAGAAACTTTTTCAGCATAATAACAAGACAAAACTGAAAGAGTTCAATTTTTTTCATTTAGTCACATACCTCAAAGGCAAAAATGTACTTCCCAACATCAACACCTACTGGCAAAGCATCCAGGGTATGGACTCCTTCTTTAGGGTCAAATTTGAGTTCCTGAAAGTGGAACGTAAAAAATATACAATAATCAAATATAAGAGTTAACTAGTCTGTGCATAACATGATACATGGTTTCATAGTGCACCTTGTTAATGATTGAAGCATCCTTTGATCCAGAGCTGAAAACTTGCATTAGTTTTACCGACAAAGGAGGTGCAGTAGATCCCAGCACAGTTGTCACCCTCACCTGTAAGCAAAACATATAGGGTCAACACCAATGATAGCAGGAAAGAAATTGACTGCTGACATTGATCAATGTGAACTGAGAACAGTGTTTAATGTCTTGTACTGCATAAGCAGCAACAAAGGTATCATTGAATTGTCTACTTTATCATAATTCACAAGCCACAATTGACTCGAGCAAATTTTGACACAAAATTTTACATCAATATCCCAAACTAAGTTTGCTCCGTTCTTTCATGCTAGTGGCCTCTACAAGGGTTACAAGTTAAGATGCTTATCATCACACACCATAGCAGTCAAGAATATGGGATCTACAGTTAACAATTTTTATAACATGAATTGAAATAGGTCGACCAAATCATCTCACCTTAAGTTTCTCTTGGCTGGTAAATGAAAGGACACTAGCTGGAAGTGATAAAATGAGAGGAACTGATATCCTGCACGATAAAACTTACATGCCTTGTTAGAAACAGTATGCGCACTAAATTCCACACAAAGGCTTCTGGCCTTCTTCACATCCAGTAAAACAAAATGACAACGGAATCAATAAACGAATGTGTTAAGAGAGAACACCCAACGGTCACAAATCACTTGCCTGTTGTTATCTAAGCAAGCTAAAGCATCAAGTTGGTAATACAAGTCTTTGCCATTGCCAGGGATTCCAATGCCAAGGAAAAATCTTGCCAAACCCAATATCTTGTCCTTGTCCCCTGGTATCTGCAAACATCAAACAAAGAATTACAATCGAAAGGTTAATTTATTGAATGCAGGAAACAATGGGGGCGCCTAGCAACACAACAAGTCGCACATTTAAACTTCCTGAGGTAGACGCGAAGGTTGTCAGCCCACGAACAACTGATGAGGTAGCTGAAACAGGTCCTTGATGTCCGCTTGCATCAAGGAGTTGATCATCAAAGTAATAGGCCCCATCATCTGCAAAATTATAGAAAAAGCAGGGATCATCCATACAAGTATTAAATAGTACAATCATAAGGCAGGGAGCTGGAGCTCTACATCCTAATTATCTATTATGATATCTCCAATGCTAGAAGTAACAAAATGTTTTCCCTATTTTATAGAGATATATAGAAGATTTTACAATATGTGCATCAAAGTATAAAGATAGGAACACCCGTCATTTAATGGTGTGAGGTAGAAGAAAAAGAGAAACAGCAGGCATGCCTATGAGGCTATGAAAGTATACTTTAGTATAGAACATTCTAATCTAACAATCAATATGCAAGTTTCTTGAAAGGGCAGAAAACAAGCCCTGTACAAACCATATTTATCAATATTCTCAAATAGCTTCACAACATCCTTTCTCAGCGCATCAATCTGCCAAAAAAAAAAGCATGCAATAATTAGAATAAGTTGAGAGCCTTTATGCAATAATCAATAATGTATTAATCAAAAGGGCACAAGCAGCTTATGATGACAAATACTTCAAAAAGACTAGCTAATTTGCTTAAGCCAAACCTGCCTGAATACCCCCTTTTTTTACAAGTGTAACTGGTTGTAGCCTATCTCTCAATCCTTTCCCTCTTAGGATCTTTCTTAGCAGTTATAGCTTTTTCTGGAAAATAAAGAAAATATTGCTTTAACAACCAATCGCTTGAATTCTTTTTCCATTTCTCGAGACTCTCAATAAGGGTGGCAATTTCAGTCCGTTCAAGCAAACGGGTCAAACGGGTTGACGACCAAAAGTCATAAATTTTACATATTTTTGAAATTTTTTTCAAAGAACAATTTTTTTTAATACACCGTTTTATAAATTTTCATTTTTTAAAAAATTATGTTCTATCTTAGTTTTTTACAATGAATCCAATTAACTATTTGGCCCATTGGGTCAAAATTGTCACCCCTAACTCTCAAGATGGTAAGCTGAGAAAGATACAAAGAGGGGAAAGACCGAGAGATAGGATATAACCCAAAAACTGACTAGGTTTGCTAATTGCTACATGTAACCAAACTTTTTCCACATTAGATAAAGCAATGTATCTACATAAATCAACAAGCCAAATATAACATGAAAACTTCCAAGCATGGCATACCATACATTGCAACTTTTGGATTAATGAGCAATTTCTTAGACACTACGAGAGCATACAAAATCTATGAATGGCACAACGTATGAAACACGGGAATAAACTTGGTACTTCGATGCCGGGTTCCATGTATGCCAAATAGCAACACTCATTTAACGTTGAATATAAAGAAGATACGAAATTCAATTACCAAAGTTTCATCAATTTCAGAAGACTTCAAAGCCACAATTCCAGATAGTGTTTCAAGTGCTACTCCTGAGTCAAATAAGCAAATTAAGTCAGTGCCATTTAAAATAGAATGACCCATCACAAGCTAACAGTGAGAGCTAACCAGACTCTTGCAGTCAAAATAAAATACATCTCAATTAAGGGTTTGTTTTGAAGGTAAGGAATGGGTTTGCCTTTCAAAAATATTTTTTGGTTGATTAGTTTAAACCAAATATATGGAAGTCATTACCAAAATCTTAAAACCATCTACCCTCATGGGTTTTCTCTCCTTTTAGTTCTCCCATTTTCTTTCAAACCTATACCCAAAGTCATACCCATTTCAAACCCCATCTACAAACCAAACGCCCCCTAAACTTTAAATGAACAAAATAAAAGTATCGGAAGAACCAAAATTAAAGCATACTCCATTCATTGTGAGGCTCAGAATCCGTCATTGACAAAACAATTATTTGGCTATGCCATATTGGGTTTGCTTTAACCATTACATCTCATTGGGTGGGAATTAAAAAACTTTACCTGCCGCATAAGTACTTGACTGGGGATTGTCAGAACTGTAACGCCACCTTCCATCACTTTGGCTGAGATCCTAATAAGAACATGATATGTCAGCTCAGTCTTGGAAAAACCAACAGGAAAGTTCTAAATATGTTAAGGAGAGAATGCTCTAAAATATTCTAAATACATGATATAGGCAACCAACCTTTATAGATCGAAAAATTCCACCAGCATTCTCAAGAAGCACATCAATGTCAGAAGTTTGATCCTGCATTGAAAACAAATCATTTGACAAAAAAAGTACCAAGTAGAATTATATTTATATAAAACTACCAAAAAGGTAATTGTAACAGAGGAGTTTCCTGAGAGCACTTCAAACAGATGATTGGAATCAATATATCTAGAAATATCTCCACTAATTACTACTAGTAGACATGAAAAATGGTCAGGAAATTTTGCAAGATTGAGAGAAATTAGGAATTTGTTCCAGATACTACATACCTTTATTAACATCAAACCTCCTATTGAATAATAGAAATCAAGAAGCGACTTTGCATCTTTGACAGAGCCTTTAAGCTTTGCTGCAACACCCTGAAGGTGGAAAAAGGGTTAGATTCCTAACATTTGCAACATTGATTATGAACAACACATGGGCACAAGATTAGGTGTACCGTTAGAGCTTCTTTACTGGTCGTGCATTTTAATAGCGAGCTAACTCTTAGTGCATGGACCAGATCCTTTGAGTTCGATGACCCTGAAGAAAGAGTATCCACTACAGATTTACATGTGGAATCCTTTATATCAGGCTTCGTTTCTATTCCAAGGACCTCAAACGTCCTTAAAGCTTCGAATGCTTCTTCTAAGCTGAAGCATAGAAACCCTTATTAGATGCCTAATTTATATATCATTAATTAAGCCGCAACTATATATGCATAATATACTTGACAGTTGACAAAAACACTTGGAAGAAATGATTAGGTATTGTTTTCAATAATATGCGCTTTGGAATACTTTTTACGATAATTCAGATATTCACACACCCTTGAATGTTTCGTAATGAAATTGATCTCACAACCATAAACCATTAGCTTTATGAAAATGTCAAGGACCATTAAATACCATTACCAATCAAGCTAGACACTTGTTAGCGTAAGCTTTTGCTATACGCGATGGAACTGAGTAACTGAACACTCCAGAAAACAAAAAGAGGTACGTTTTTTCATTTTAAAAGCTTTAGTATGCTTCAACACATCAAAAACACGAAATGATAGGCAAACAAAATTAGAAGGGTTGTTCTAAGGAAGAATTATCTGTCTGAAGATGTGACATTCCATGGTAGATAAAAAACGATAGATGGGAGAGATATTATGGATTTTACTTTACATAATGAAAGAAGAAAAAAGTTAACGCGTCAAGCAAGTATTTGACACCACATCAACTCATATGAACATGCCATCCATAACAAATGCAATTTGTTTTTCCTTAGCCTTAGAAATTTCTTAGAGCTCGCAGAATACATGGAAATGAACCAAATTAGAGAAAACCACTATATGTCAACATTTAGCACTACTATATTGCTCCAATTGCTTCACATAGTTTCCTGAGGTATCTAATCAATTGTCCACTCTTGAAGACATCCCCCATAACGAGTATCCTCTTTTTGTCTTTTTTTCCCTAGCAAATCATTTCATAATTGATACATAACATAGGAAAAATAGCCTATGTTCACTTGTTTTTCAACCAGCTAAGATTCGTTTCATAAGTGAACAACAATAGCAGTAAGCATAACAAGAACAAGTATACAATATTTCATTTCATAACAGTTGCCTAATATCTTCACTTCACCGGATACGAGCTTAGCGCAGCCACATAACCGAATCACATTAATACTGTTGTAAACGATATATTAACCACATTAACCCTAAATCATTTAGCTACAGTCATCTGAAACATGAAAAAATGAAACGGATGTCTCATAAGGGTTTAGGTCGACCTCGAAAACGAGCCAGTGACAGGGGAAAACAGCTCCAATGCCGCGGACCGGTGAGCTTCAGAGATCGGATGAAATATCGCAGCAGCCTCACAGATCGATGCTACAGCTAGTAGTAAAAAGATAAATCCTAAGTTCCTCGCCATTGCCTGCAATAAACAAGAAATTACAAAAGAGTTTTAGAAAACATCGGGATAAGATCATGTTATCTGAGACTTCTGTAATTGCGATTGTATCGAGAATTCGAGATCATACGAAATTGATCGCCGGTGAAGACGGAGATGTTAACGGCGACGCTGGTTGAATTTGCGAGCTCCAGTCTTCCCTAGTGGGGTTTTTAAGTTTTAACACAGAAATTTTGTAAATTTCCCATTTTGCCCATGCCTTGGATGTTTCATTGCTTTGTGGAACGACTAGTTGACCGTTGACTTGGAACTTGTAAGAAACTAAGAATTAATACTAATATTTAAATCTAATTTTTTTAGTAATTCATTTTCAACTTAAAAAGCTATTGATACTAATATTTAAATCTTAATAAAAATATTTAAACACAATTATGGATGTCGCATATCAGATGTCATGCATAACGCATTTGTCCCGTCCATATGAAAATAAAATTGTCGACATCTACATTCCTATTGTTTTTCTATAGGATACGTGGCATGTTGTTATTGTTGTTTAAACACGATTAGTCTCATCCCTGTTCACCACACCAAGTGGAGGCGGCAATAGAGGTAGCGGCAAAGATAGTAGTAGCGTTGATAACGACGTTGTAAATAAGGATATCGATGATGACAATGGCGATAGCAGATAATGTAATGTGAGAGTTGGTATAGTATAGTTGGGATGATGATTGATTTTAAGTTAGTATATAGTATGATATGATATGATGGTTTGGATATATGGGTTTTAAAGTAAGGTAAAATACCATGAGAATGCGAATAAGATTTTAAGAATGCTTAGTAAACCATCATTAGTGCCGGTCCAATCATATTTTGGGGTCCCGGACAAAACTTAAATAGGACCCTATAAATATATATGTATATTTCAAATATGCAAAATGCAAGTAAATGTAACACCCTCCCCGAGCTCAGAAATACCACGTCAATACAATACACAAGTGGCAACATCTCAATACTCCATTAAACACATGTCATAGGATAACTCGAAATCGCTGATAATTTAAACTTTCACATAATTGTCATTAACACATAATCCACTAGATTACAACATCCCCAAAAGATGCTAACACAGCCAACACTAACATAATCCCTAGCAAGGCAGATACACCGTCCTCGATTATCCGCAATTCCCTGTTCAGCAAACCCAGCTACCAATCTCTTTCCTGATACCCTGAACATGGTAGACTCGAATACGTAAGCTCGGAAGCTCGTGAGTACTCGAGGGTTAGACTCTGCACGATAACACATATAACATGCACAACACAGTAATATGTCAACACATATGTACAACTCGATGCACAACACAATAATATCTCAACACATAGGTGCAACTCGATGCACAACACGTATCTCTGCTCAAAAGGGGACCACGTTCCCCAGCTAACAGGCCGCACACAGCAGCGGTTAGCTACTCGATAGGCACAAGAGCGACCTGGCAATATCACTACTGTATATACAGTCTCATATCTCATGACTGGTTAGGGACAGTCAGCCTGCGCGATCACATATCGCGGACACCTGCAACTCAAATACGCATAGCACGTATGTGGTAGATAGAATCATACCTGGCTCCCGCGTCCCTGTCTCACACACATTGCACAATATACACATACACTAACAGCTACACAGCTATGACTCGCAAAAACGATCCCGGGGTTTAGAAAAGAACTCGGGTACTCACTGATTAGCCGATTCCGACTTGAAAACTAGGAACTCTCAATGCGGCTCGGCACGCGACTCATATCTCATGACTGGTTAGGGACAGTCAGCCTGCGCGATCACATATCGCGGACACCTGCAACTCAAATACGCATAGCACGTATGTGGTAGATAGAATCATACCTGGCTCCCGCGTCCCTGTCTCACACACATTGCACAATATACACATACACTAACAGCTACACAGCTATGACTCGCAAAAACGATCCCGGGGTTTAGAAAAGAACTCGGGTACTCACCGATTAACCGATTCCGACTTGAAAACTAGGAACTCTCAATGCGGCTCGGCACACGATCGGTTAGAACCTGTACACATCACGGGTCTCACATATTAACACGAGCTCGATAGCCACGCAATTTAATCAAACATAACTCAATCCAACATAATTATCGCAATTAAACTAATCCCGAAACATATCCCCGAACGGACAATCGATCCCCGAAACCCTTTTTCGGAACTCCTATTGAGACCCAAAATCCCAAATAATTCAATTCAATAATATCCCGAAGGAATCCGACCAATTAACGACCCACAACTCTTTTATAAAACTAAACCAAAATTCTCTAGCAGACTGATTTACGCGCCGCGCTTTTCTCATTTGCGCGCCGCGCTTTTGCCAGACAGCAACATCCCTGCCCATCGAACTCCATAGCCGAACCAGAGGGTTTTTACCCTCCATACTCAATTTCAGCAAGGAAAATATGCACAAAACTCATATATAACAACTCATAAATCACAGAGACCAAAATCCTCAACATATCACATGATTACCTCAAGGTTTAGCTACCAAAGAGACAAAATCTTACCTTCCTTGAGCTCAAATACACACACAAAGATGAAGATGATGGAGGTTAGTTCCAATTTCAGCAACAACCTTGAAATTTGAAGCTTCAACCTGCTGGAGCTCTTCACACAATTCACACACATACACTTTTGGTTTTCTCAAAAATGGATAAGAAGGAAGGGAGATAAGCATACATATACACGTCTTTATCTCAACCGGTCCCGAACCCATTAAATCCGAACCCGATATCACCTTTTTCACAATTTACATCATTAGAACCCAATTAAATCCACGATCTCAAAGATAATAATAATCCACTAAATTATTAGCTCGGAGACACGTATCACTCAATCTTGACACGTTAAATCCACGAAATTAATTACCCGATAACACGTAACTCATAACCCGACACGTATCAATCCACTACTTGGGATCTCATTGGTCCAACACAAATATAATTATTTAATCATCCACTAAAATAATTCCACGCAATTATCTCAAAAATGGGATGTTACAAATCCTTCCCTCTTAAAAAGATTCCGTCCCCGGAATCTATCACAACTCATTCGCAAATACACACCCCTCATGTTAACTCCCCGAAAATGTTGACTCATAATCTCAATATAATTTCTCAACAACTCTGTCAAATTCGCATTTGAATTCTCAATGTCACAATCATTACTAATACACCTCTTCATTTTGACTCTTAAGCATGACAATCCTCTCACATCTCTAACTCGGTTAAACAATCCACTAATAGCTTAGTTAAATCCTCTAATTCCCATACCTGTAACTGATGTATCCTCTATTCACAGAGTCTTCTCGTGGCGTCACCTCATAAGCCACTCAATCCACATATGATCTCAATCCATCGGCCTTTACTCTCTCTCATCACATATTCGCATAGCTCTATACAGATCATCCACTAACACAACACATAACGATATTTCCATCGAATCACTAACGCAAGCTTATACACATGATTAAACTCATAAAGGGATTAAATCCACTCTCAATAGATTAATCCACTATCCCAACAGAACTCTCAACTCTTTTCACCACAACAGATAAACGCATCTCATAAAACGCAATATCATAGATATGGACACACACACAAGAACTTTAATCCACTATCGATAGGATAATCCACTATCACATGATAATCCACTATCAATAGGATCATTCCACTAGCACATCACAAACACATTCACAATAACTACTCATATAACTCGCATAACTCCACAAGATCAGTCCACTAACATAACACAATTTCGAACTCGAAAGCCCTCATCACAATGTTCCTCAATTCAACACATTAACACCATAAACACACCCCAAACACGACAAGCCCACATAACCCATTCACAGTTATCCCACAACTCTGTCACTGAATCACATTATCACAGATGCAACAAAACATTCATACGCACAGAACACATACGCTTATCACTGACACAGCCCAGCAATCCGCCCCACAACTGACACATACTCAAACCAAGCTCAGAAAGACATACCCGAAATCATATCAGCAGCATTTCGAGCTTCCTCTGCAGTCGCCTGAAAGACCCGACCCCGCGCCCTAGAATCATGACGACGGCTCTGCTCTGGCCCCACTAGAACTCGCACCCTGCACAGCTGGTCCCGACTCTGGACAGTCTCGCACTCTGTGTCCCGGCCTCCCACAACGGAAGCATAACGGCTCTGGGACTGTACACGTGGCGGCAGCATGCCCCCGCTGACCGCATCGATAACACCTGAGCACACACGACCCATTATGGCGACAGGTGGCATCTCGGGCACCCCCGATCTCCAACCGAACTGTCTCCTCTATCGCCCCCATCTCGAGGTCTCTGCTCTACGCTGCTCTGGTTCTGCCCCATGTATCGCGAACTCTGCCTTTGCCTCTGAATCTGATTATCTGGTCGCTGGCTCCACCCCGGTCCACCTGATCTCTGCTTCCTGTCTCTGTCTCTGTCTCTATCTCTGTCTCGTCTATCTCTCGAACTCTGACCCGAACGTCGCTCCCTGGAATCGTCTCTGGAATACCTCCGATCTCTCGAGGACCGCTCAGGAGTCCTTGCACGCCGATGCTGAAAAGATGGATCCTCGCTCTGCTTGGCTATCTCCCGCTCTCTGATGCGGGCCATCTCTAACGCTCTGGCGAAGGTAGGAGTCTCGTGCATCCCAACGAACTCCCTGATATCTGCTCGCAATCCATCAATGAACGTATCGACCTTTCGCTGCTCGGTGGTGATGTGGTGAGTCGCAAACTGGGAGTGCTCGTTGAACCGGTCCACGTACTGCTGCACCGTCATCTCTCCCTGCCGCAATTGCAAGAATCGACGCTCCATCTCTCGTCTCTCATCTCTTGGGATGTACTGCAGCTCGAACACAACCCTGAACTGATCCCACGTCATCGCAGATGCCGCAGAAGATGTCATCACTGACTCTATAGACTGCCACCACTGAGACGCCCCTCCCCTCAACAGATAGGTCGCATAACCGACCATATCTCTCGGCTCCACATGCGCAACTCTGAAGGCTGCCTCTACTTCTCGCTCCCATGCCATAGCCATCCCTGGCTCGCCCTCACCTCTGAACTGGGGTGGATCTCCCGTCATAAAATCCTTAAAGGACCCACCCCTCCACGTAGAAGATGAAGCACCAGTCTCAGACTCTGTCACCGTTGGCTGAACAGCCGGCCCCGGACTCGGACCCAAGCCCCGACCCTGCTCACGCTGTTGTCTGTAAAACTCTGTCAAGACCTCAAACAGCTCTGATCTGCGGATATACTCGTCGCCCACTGGCTTACCCGTACCGGATCCCTCACCCTGATCTGCCATAATAATCTGCACAAACCGAAACAATTGAGAATCACCGATAAATCACCCAGCGTTATACACTAAGCTAGGTTAATTAAATCCTCTTATATTTGACACCAGAATACTCCCCAAGGATCTGAACACGGTCTAAGCTCAAGCATCCACGGATACTTAATACTAAAACCACAAGCTCTGATACCATCAATGTAACACCCTCCCCGAGCTCAGAAATACCACGTCAATACAATACACAAGTGGCAACATCTCAATACTCCATTAAACACATGTCATAGGATAACTCGAAATCACTGATAATTTAAACTTTCACATAATTGTCATTAACACATAATCCACTAGATTACAACATCCCCAAAAGATGCTAACACAGCCAACACTAACATAATCCCTAGCAAGGCAGATACACCGTCCTCGATTATCCGCAATTCCCTGTTCAGCAAACCCGGCTACCAATCTCTTTCCTGATACCCTGAACATGGTAGACTCGAATACGTAAGCTCGGAAGCTCGTGAGTACTCGAGGGTTAGACTCTGCACGATAACACATATAACATGCACAACACAGTAATATGTCAACACATATGTACAACTCGATGCACAACACAATAATATCTCAACACATAGGTGCAACTCGATGCACAACACGTATCTCTGCTCAAAAGGGGACCACGTTCCCCAGCTAACAGGCCGCACACAGCAGCGGTTAGCTACTCGATAGGCACAGGAGCGACCTGGCAATATCACTACTGTATATACAGTCTCATATCTCATGACTGGTTAGGGACAGTCAGCCTGCGCGATCACATATCGCGGACACCTGCAACTCAAATACGCATAGCACGTATGTGGTAGATAGAATCATACCTGGCTCCCGCGTCCCTGTCTCACACACATTGCACAATATACACATACACTAACAGCTACACAGCTATGACTCGCAAAAACGATCCCGGGGTTTAGAAAAGAACTCGGGTACTCACTGATTAGCCGATTCCGACTTGAAAACTAGGAACTCTCAATGCGGCTCGGCACGCGACTCATATCTCATGACTGGTTAGGGACAGTCAGCCTGCGCGATCACATATCGCGGACACCTGCAACTCAAATACGCATAGCACGTATGTGGTAGATAGAATCATACCTGGCTCCCGCGTCCCTGTCTCACACACATTGCACAATATACACATACACTAACAGCTACACAGCTATGACTCGCAAAAACGATCCCGGGGTTTAGAAAAGAACTCGGGTACTCACCGATTAACCGATTCCGACTTGAAAACTAGGAACTCTCAATGCGGCTCGGCACGCGATCGGTTAGAACCTGTACACATCACGGGTCTCACATATTAACACGAGCTCGATAGCCACGCAATTTAATCAAACATAACTCAATCCAACATAATTATCGCAATTAAACTAATCCCGAAACATATCCCCGAACGGACAATCGATCCCCGAAACCCTTTTTCGGAACTCCTATTGAGACCCAAAATCCCAAATAATTCAATTCAATAATATCCCGAAGGAATCCGACCAATTAACGACCCACAACTCTTTTATAAAACTAAACCAAAATTCTCTAGCAGACTGATTTACGCGCCGCGCTTTTGCCAGACAGCAACATCCCTGCCCATCGAACTCCATAGCCGAACCAGAGGGTTTTTACCCTCCATACTCAATTTCAGCAAGGAAAATATGCACAAAACTCATATATAACAACTCATAAATCACAGAGACCAAAATCCTCAACATATCACATGATTACCTCAAGGTTTAGCTACCAAAGAGACAAAATCTTACCTTCCTTGAGCTCAAATACACACACAAAGATGAAGATGATGGAGGTTAGTTCCAATTTCAGCAACAACCTTGAAATTTGAAGCTTCAACCTGCTGGAGCTCTTCACACAATTCACACACATACACTTTTGGTTTTCTCAAAAATGGATAAGAAGGAAGGGAGATAAGCATACATATACACGTCTTTATCTCAACCGGTCCCGAACCCATTAAATCCGAACCCGATATCACCTTTTTCACAATTTACATCATTAGAACCCAATTAAATCCACGATCTCAAAGATAATAATAATCCACTAAATTATTAGCTCGGAGACACGTATCACTCAATCTTGACACGTTAAATCCACGAAATTAATTACCCGATAACACGTAACTCATAACCCGACACGTATCAATCCACTACTTGGGATCTCATTGGTCCAACACAAATATAATTATTTAATCATCCACTAAAATAATTCCACGCAATTATCTCAAAAATGGGATGTTACAAATCCTTCCCTCTTAAAAAGATTCCGTCCCCGGAATCTATCACAACTCATTCGCAAATACACACCCCTCATGTTAACTCCCCGAAAATGTTGACTCATAATCTCAATATAATTTCTCAACAACTCTGTCAAATTCGCATTTGAATTCTCAATGTCACAATCATTACTAATACACCTCTTCATTTTGACTCTTAAGCATGACAATCCTCTCACATCTCTAACTCGGTTAAACAATCCACTAATAGCTTAGTTAAATCCTCTAATTCCCATACCTGTAACTGATGTATCCTCTATTCACAGAGTCTTCTCGTGGCGTCACCTCATAAGCCACTCAATCCACATATGATCTCAATCCATCGGCCTTTACTCTCTCTCATCACATATTCGCATAGCTCTATACAGATCATCCACTAACACAACACATAACGATATTTCCATCGAATCACTAACGCAAGCTTATACACATGATTAAACTCATAAAGGGATTAAATCCACTCTCAATAGATTAATCCACTATCCCAACAGAACTCTCAACTCTTTTCACCACAACAGATAAACGCATCTCATAAAACGCAATATCATAGATATGGACACACACACAAGAACTTTAATCCACTATCGATAGGATAATCCACTATCACATGATAATCCACTATCAATAGGATCATTCCACTAGCACATCACAAACACATTCACAATAACTACTCATATAACTCGCATAACTCCACAAGATCAGTCCACTAACATAACACAATTTCGAACTCGAAAGCCCTCATCACAATGTTCCTCAATTCAACACATTAACACCATAAACACACCCCAAACACGACAAGCCCACATAACCCATTCACAGTTATCCCACAACTCTGTCACTGAATCACATTATCACAGATGCAACAAAACATTCATACGCACAGAACACATACGCTTATCACTGACACAGCCCAGCAATCCGCCCCACAACTGACACATACTCAAACCAAGCTCAGAAAGACATACCCGAAATCATATCAGCAGCATTTCGAGCTTCCTCTGCAGTCGCCTGAAAGACCCGACCCCGCGCCCTAGAATCATGACGACGGCTCTGCTCTGGCCCCACTAGAACTCGCACCCTGCACAGCTGGTCCCGACTCTGGACAGTCTCGCACTCTGTGTCCCGGCCTCCCACAACGGAAGCAGGCTCTGGGACTGTACACGTGGCGGCAGCATGCCCCCGCTGACCGCATCGATAACACCTGAGCACACACGACCCATTATGGCGACAGTGGCATCTCGGGCACCCCCGATCTCCAACCAAACTGTCTCCTCTATCGCCCCCAATTCGAGGTATCTGCTCTACGCTGCTCTGGTTCTGCCCCATGTATCGCGAACTCTGCCTTTGCCTCTGAATCTGATTATCTGGTCGCTGGCTCCACCCCGGTCCACCTGATCTCTGCTTCCTGTCTCTGTCTCTGTCTCTATCTCTGTCTCGTCTATCTCTCGAACTCTGACCCGAACGTCGCTCCCTGGAATCGTCTCTGGAATACCTCCGATCTCTCGAGGACCGCTCAGGAGTCCTTGCACGCCGATGCTGAAAAGATGGATCCTCGCTCTGCTTGGCTATCTCCCGCTCTCTGATGCGGGCCATCTCTAACGCTCTGGCGAAGGTAGGAGTCTCGTGCATCCCAACGAACTCCCTGATATCTGCTCGCAATCCATCAATGAACGTATCGACCTTTCGCTGCTCGGTGGTGATGTGGTGAGTCGCAAACTGGGAGTGCTCGTTGAACCGGTCCACGTACTGCTGCACCGTCATCTCTCCCTGCCGCAATTGCAAGAATCGACGCTCCATCTCTCGTCTCTCATCTCTTGGGATGTACTGCAGCTCGAACACAACCCTGAACTGATCCCACGTCATCGCAGATGCCGCAGAAGATGTCATCACTGACTCTATAGACTGCCACCACTGAGACGCCCCTCCCCTCAACAGATAGGTCGCATAACCGACCATATCTCTCGGCTCCACATGCGCAACTCTGAAGGCTGCCTCTACTTCTCGCTCCCATGCCATAGCCATCCCTGGCTCGCCCTCACCTCTGAACTGGGGTGGATCTCCCGTCATAAAATCCTTAAAGGACCCACCCCTCCACGTAGAAGATGAAGCACCAGTCTCAGACTCTGTCCCCGTTGGCTGAACAGCCGGCCCCGAACTCGGACCCAAGCCCCGACCCTGCTCACGCTGTTGTCTGTAAAACTCTGTCAAGACCTCAAACAGCTCTGATCTGCGGATATACTCGTCGCCCACTGGCTTACCCGTACCGGATCCCTCACCCTGATCTGCCATAATAATCTGCACAAACCGAAACAATTGAGAATCACCGATAAATCACCCAGCGTTATACACTAAGCTAGGTTAATTAAATCCTCTTATATTTGACACTAGAATACTCCCCAAGGATCTGAACACGGTCTAAGCTCAAGCATCCACGGATACTTAATACTAAAACCACAAGCTCTGATACCATCAATGTAACACCCTCCCCGAGCTCAGAAATACCACTTCAATACAATACACAAGTGGCAACATCTCAATACTCCATTAAACACATGTCATAGGATAACTCGAAATCGCTGATAATTTAAACTTTCACATAATTGTCATTAACACATAATCCACTAGATTACAACATCCCCAAAAGATGCTAACACAGCCAACACTAACATAATCCCTAGCAAGGCAGATACACCGTCCTCGATTATCCGCAATTCCCTGTTCAGCAAACCCAGCTACCAATCTCTTTCCTGATACCCTGAACATGGTAGACTCGAATACGTAAGCTCGGAAGCTCGTGAGTACTCGAGGGTTAGACTCTGCACGATAACACATATAACATGCACAACACAGTAATATGTCAACACATATGTACAACTCGATGCACAACACAATAATATCTCAACACATAGGTGCAACTCGATGCACAACACATATCTCTGCTCAAAAGGGGACGCCGTTCCCCAGCTAACAGGCCGCACACAGCAGCGGTTAGCTCACAATAGGCACAGGAGCGACCTGGCAATATTACTACTGTATATACAGTCTCATATCTCATGACTGGTTAGGGACAGTCAGCCTGCGCGATCACATATCGCGGACACCTGCAACTCAAATACGCATAGCACGTATGTGGTAGATAGAATCATACCTGGCTCCCGCGTCCCTGTCTCACACACATTGCACAATATACACATACACTAACAGCTACACAGCTATGACTCGCAAAAACGATCCCGGGGTTTAGAAAAGAACTCGGGTACTCACTGATTAGCCGATTCCGACTTGAAAACTAGGAACTCTCAATGCGGCTCGGCACGCGACTCATATCTCATGACTGGTTAGGGACAGTCAGCCTGCGCGATCACATATCGCGGACACCTGCAACTCAAATACGCATAGCACGTATGTGGTAGATAGAATCATACCTGGCTCCCGCGTCCCTGTCTCACACACATTGCACAATATACACATACACTAACAGCTACACAGCTATGACTCGCAAAAACGATCCCGGGGTTTAGAAAAGAACTCGGGTACTCACCGATTAACCGATTCCGACTTGAAAACTAGGAACTCTCAATGCGGCTCGGCACGCGATCGGTTAGAACCTGTACACATCACGGGTCTCACATATTAACAAGAGCTCGATAGCCACGCAATTTAATCAAACATAACTCAATCCAACATAATTATCGCAATTAAACTAATCCCGAAACATATCCCCGAACGGACAATCGATCCCCGAAACCCTTTTTCGGAACTCCTATTGAGACCCAAAATCCCAAATAATTCAATTCAATAATATCCCGAAGGAATCCGACCAATTAACGACCCACAACTCTTTTATAAAACTAAACCAAAATTCTCTAGCAGACTGATTTACGCGCCGCGCTTTTCTCATTTGCGCGCCGCGCTTTTGCCAGACAGCAACATCCCTGCCCATCGAACTCCATAGCCGAACCAGAGGGTTTTTACCCTCCATACTCAATTTCAGCAAGGAAAATATGCACAAAACTCATATATAACAACTCATAAATCACAGAGACCAAAATCCTCAACATATCACATGATTACCTCAAGGTTTAGCTACCAAAGAGACAAAATCTTACCTTCCTTGAGCTCAAATACACACACAAAGATGAAGATGATGGAGGTTAGTTCCAATTTCAGCAACAACCTTGAAATTTGAAGCTTCAACCTGCTGGAGCTCTTTACACAATTCACACACATACACTTTTGGTTTTCTCAAAAATGGATAAGAAGGAAGGGAGATAAGCATACATATACACGTCTTTATCTCAACCGGTCCCGAACCCATTAAATCCGAACCCGATATCACCTTTTTCACAATTTACATCATTAGAACCCAATTAAATCCACGATCTCAAAGATAATAATAATCCACTAAATTATTAGCTCGGAGACACGTATCACTCAATCTTGACACGTTAAATCCACGAAATTAATTACCCGATAACACGTAACTCATAACCCGACACGTATCAATCCACTACTCGGGATCTCATTGGTCCAACACAAATATAATTATTTAATCATCCACTAAAATAATTCCACGCAATTATCTCAAAAATGGGATGTTACATAAAAATGATAATTTAAAAGCTAAAAACTATAATTATATGATATATACTAAAAACTTTGGCAGGTCGATAATCTCGTTTAATCGTTAATAAACCTAAGTATATATAATAATTTTTTTGAGAATGAACATCTATGATTAATGGGCCCTGGGCGGTTGCCCGTGTTGACTTTGCTCAGGAAGGAATCCCTCAATGAGTTGCTAAATGAAGTTTTTTTTCTTAGGCCACAGGGAGTGGTTGGCGAGGATGCCAAGTAAATTTGCAGTCACGTCAACGCCACATCAACTTTGCCATCTTTTGCCATTTTGATATCATTTTGAGAGTGTCGATGCCAACTTGTCATTCTTTTTTTCTATTTTCATTTTAAATTTAAAATAAAAACATTGAAATAAAAAGTAAATTAATGATATTAAAATTAAACATAAAATGTTGAACATTAAATTTTAAAAAACAAAATAAGAACATTAAGTTTTAAAATTAAATTAAAAACATTAAATTAAAAAATTAAATAAGAACATTAAATTTTAAAATTAAAGTAAAAACATTAAACTGAAAACTAAACTATGTGAAGTCTTGGTTCGAATATTCGTTTTCAAAATCATCAACCAGATCAACGTTGAGATCAATTTTTTTAAGACCCCAAATATATTCCATGTTTTTTTTTAGAATTCGAAATGATAAAAATGAAATAATTTATATATAATGTTGGTTGTGTTAAGTTGAGAAAAATGAAATAATATGTATGTGTATATAAAAAGTACCCATGTATGTATGTGTATATATATGTATGTATGTATGTATGTATGTATAGATTTAGGTTCAAATGAGTACCACCTCTAATGCAGCGTACCAGAAGGTATCACCCTTAAAAATAATTTTTTTGAATTTTTTTCATGAACATGTTCGAATTAACATTACACATATATGTAAATTTCACGCAAATCCAAACACTTTAAATGCATGAAAACACGCATCATATAAATGCAAGTTCACATGTCTTCAAAATTATGTAAGTGTGTGTTCACATCATTTTTAGGAGCTAGGAGATTTGAATGTATGTGAAATTTACATATGATCTTCATAATGTTAATTAAAACATGTTTATAAAAAAAAGTTTAAAAAAAGTTTTTTTTAAAGGTGGTACCTTCTGATGCGCTGCATAATGGGTGGTACTCTCTCGAACTATATTCTGTATATATATATATATATATATATATTAATATTGAAATGGAGACGGAGATGGAGAGGGAATGTGGCTCGGCATTTGAATGTCGATGCCGAGAATTTGTTTGCCAATGCCATGGCCAATGGGTGGTGTTCCAGCTCGGTACCATACAATGTCATGCAATGTCGAGACCACTCCCTTTAGCATTAAATAACAAAATGATGTTTTCTTAAACTTGGTTATAGTTTTAATATAGGGATAATTACTAAAATAGCTAAAAATCACACTCGTTATCAAGTTTTAGCCAAATAATATATGAAACACTCATACAACTAATACGAGTATTTCGATACCATTATACATTAATTTATACAGAGTACTTGCGGAAATACGGTCAATTTAAAACTTTTAATACTTTAACAATCATCAACGTGATTCCAAACACTTTGCATATAACACAACAGAGTGTCTGAAATCACGGAGTAATGTAATTGGGGTCACAATGTTAAATCATCAGTGTGATTACAAACGAATTAATAATCATTAACTAATTCGCGTAAGTCAAAAATGGAAGTCTGCTACTCCCACCCCAATCATCAACAAAATATGGAGCTCCTATCCGTGCTCCAATCAATGTCTAACAGTTTGGCCCAGCCGCGCCTCTGCCCTTAACAGTTCCTGAAAAGAAATATCAACTAACGGGTAAACAACAAAGTTGTTTAGTGAGTTTTAGATTAAAGTATCATGCGATATATGAATGATGCCATGCAATGCCATGAATTTAACTAACAATCTCAGGAGGCCAACTAATGCTAATAAGCTACCACATTGCGGTTACCACACACAGGCTTACCATACAATCGGTTTACAATCTACTGCTCGATTACTACAGACCACAGGCTTATCGATATGCAGTTTTCAGAATATTTTAAGGTTGAACTGCACTTTCTGCCTTACGGATTTAATGTCAAAAATAAAACTTCTATATATTTGTTATAAAGAGTTTTAAATCATTTCCAACATATATATATACATACATACATACACACACACACACACACACACAGATATATATAAACCCATTTTAACCACCAAAACATCATTTTTTATTTTCTAGATTACCTAGGGTTCATATTAACTCAAAATTGGGTTTTTAGATAAACCCACCAAAATACATAAAAACTTGCATAATATACTTTTAAAATAATGGATCTAACATATTTCATCATTTTCTTTTCAGATCTATCCATTTCTAAGAGATCTTCATAAAAACCCATCAAAATACATAGAAACTCGTATAATATACTTTTTAGATAATGGATCTAACATATTTCATCATTTTCTTTCAAGATCTAGCCATTTCGAAGAGATCTCCATGAAAACCCATTTGAGTTCTCATCTTCTTCATTTGAAGATGGTGGAGAGAAGAGAAAAGTAAGAGATCTATAAAAACAAGAGTTGGTACCTCTTGGATATTCAAAACCGTATGAAGCTTCCAACAAAAATCAGATTTTTCTTTCTTCTTCTTCTCTTTTCTCTCTTCTTCTCTTTTCTCTCTCTTTTTCTTTTTTGGAAGGGGACGAACACACACACTTGTGTGTGTGTGTGTGTGTGTGGCGTATATATAAAGCAAGAAAGTTGCTTTTCTTTTTTTTTTTTTAACTATTTAATATTTACCATTTAGACCCTACAATTATTTCCATTTCTTTTAAGGTCCTTTCTTTATAAATCAATACTTTATTTATTATAATTTACACAACCATTTATTTATATATCACAATATTAATTAATATTCCGAATTTGTAATTCTTTACAATAAATATTAATTATCGATTAAATAATCGGGTCGTTACAATTCCTCCCCTCTTAAAAGGATTCCGCCCACGGAATCAGGTTCTTTCAAACAGAGCGGGGTATTTGGCCATCATTTCAGCCTTCGTCTCCCAAGTCATCAGAGATCCACGGTGGTGCTTCCAACAAACGAGTACCATCTCGATCTCCTATTCCTTAGGTTAATCACTTTGTCACCGATAATCTTTTCTGGTTCTTCGACATATCGCAACCGCTCATCGATTTGCACATCATCCAAAGGAACGATCACTTTAGGACTGATCGGGGTTCTCTTCAAATTGCTAACGTGAAAGGTGTCATGAATTCCTGCCAAATCAGCGTGCAGCTCTAATTTATAAGCTTGAGCTCCGACACGTTCGGTAATAGGAAATGGTCCAACATATCAAGGACTTAACTTTCCTCGCTTCCCAAATCTCATAATCCCTTTCCACGGAGATACTTTCAACATTACTGAATCTCCCACTGCAAACTCAATATCTTTATGACGTTTGTCTGAGTATGATTTCTGTCAGTCTTGAGCCGCTTTGATTCGCTCATGAATAATCTGAATTTTATCATGCGTCTCTTGAAGCAATTCGGGACCCGCCAACGGTTTCTCGCCTGCTCCACGCCAACACGTCGGAGTTCGACACTTCCGACCATACATTGATTCATACTGAGCCATCTTTATCGAAGAATGATAACTATTGTTGTAGGCGAATTCCACAAGTGGTAGGTGTGTATCCCAATTTCCACCAAGCTCGATCACGCACGCACGCAACATATCTTCCATCGTCTGATTAGTACGTTCAGTTTGGCCGTCAGTCTGGGGACGAAAGGCGGTACTCAAATTGACACGCGTCCCCAACTGATCTTGCATACTTTGCCAAAATCTCGAAGTAAACCTCGAGTCACGATCCGAAACAATAGATTTTGAAATCCAATGGCGTACAATAATCTCATCAATATACATTCGCGCCAATCTTTCCAAAGGAAAGTTTTCTTGTATTGGCAAAAAGTGTGCGGATTTTGCTATTTTGTTCCTCTCACATCAACAAAGAAAATTAATTTATAAATGAGTTTTGCTAAAATGTGCTAGAGATGAAAATATAAGTATTAATTATATTTTATTGTGCTAAAATGCACTAGAAGAAGCTTTTGTAAAACACTATTTAGTGGTGGGGTTTGCTAAAGTGTGCTTATATATATATTTTATTGTTATTTATATGTAAATTATATAATGAGAATGGTTACATATATGTTCTTATATTTTTTTGATTTAAAATTTAATTTATTTAAATACTAATTAATTAATTTTTATACATTTTGAAAATAAGATTAATTTTGGTTATAATAATTTTTGGATTATAATAATTTTAGTGTTTTATAATGCCTAATTTCGGTATATTTGTGTTTACTTCAAAATTCAACTTTATTTTATATTCAGTTTAACATAATGTTTGATTAATTCTAATTAGTATGTAATGTTTATTTTATTAAATATTTTTTTATATTAATAACATTATTATTTCAAATATTAATCACACCGATAAAAAAAGTTAAGAAAATATTTTGCTTTAATATATTATTAGTTTGCCGTCATTTTCGGTTATAGATCATAACTTTTGTAGTTTTGTTTATTCTAAAAACTACGATACATGATAAATGTGTGTTTTGTAGCTAATGTCATGTGCATATATGTGTGTGTATGTATTATTTGGTTGGTGAGTAGTTTTTTTCCAACCTATTTAATTTGTTTATTTTATTTTTCAATTTTAAATAGTATAATTTTAATAGATATTTTTATCTCTTATGTTAAATTTTTATTATTAAGTAACTTATAAATAAAGTATGATTTAATCGTTTAAACTGTATCAATTAAAGTACAAAAAATATATAGCTATACATCCGTCGCAACATAAATTTTCTAATGTCTATATTTTTCCATGAAACGTTCCTTAAAGACACTTTTATGGTAATACAATGGACATCTAAAATTGCAATCATGTATAAGAGAGTTACAAAGATTTTAATCATTTGACGAGAGTTTTAGGGTATGTTTAGTTTTTTAAACTTTTCAGAAAAATAAAATGGTTTACTGATAACAATTTTTTAAAGTTTCATTTCAGTTTTTAAAATGTCACTTTTCGTCTCTCACTCTTACTATATCTTTACTTTTAATATTTTATTTCTCTTTCTTACTTTTCTATTATCTATCTTATTTTTTTTTACTTTATAATCACCTGTCTCATTTTCTTTAAAACTAAAACTTTATTATCTAAATAAGTTTTCATTTTCTATATAAACATTTGTTTTTTCATGAAATAAATTTATGAAATAACTAAACCATTAACAAATTATAATAATAAACCATTAGATATTTATTAACTTTTTATAAACCATTAACCAATTTATACATATATCAATATTCTTTACGTTTTAGATTTTTTTTATAATTGTTACACAAGGTTATTGAAAATCTATAGGATTGTTTTCAGGCCCGACCCTTGCCTATGGGCAGTCAGGGCTTAGGCCCACCGCATTAAAATCCTTACAAATCCAAGGGCATCATTTTTTAGCCCATATTACCCAATAATAGGTTCATTTTAGTTTCCGGTTTTGAAGGCGTGAATTTTGAAGCGACAAAAAAGTTTGAAGTTTCCATGGCAAACTGGCAAAGCAGCGACGTTTCACGTTTTCGTTCAGAAGTTCGAAGCGACAAAGAATATGAGGAGTTTTACTAGGAAATCGGTCAATCACCTACTCTGGAATTGATTCAATCCGTCAGTCGATCGTGTGAAGATTGAAGAACGTAAGAAGATGGAAGGTTGTCGTCCTGTCTTGCGCTCAAGTTTTAAACACGGAGGTTGTCTCTGCTGGGTGCTCACTCGCTTGCTTCAGTCAATCAGTGCTCGGTGGTTGGTGATCACTTGCTTCTGCCCTAGGGCCCTCTACTTGACGCTCACTTGCTTACTTTAATCGATCAATGCCTCTGTTTGTCCAAAAGTATGTTCAAATGGTGATGTTATGCCTCTGTTTGTCCAAATCGATCAGTACTCACTTAGTCACTTGCCACTGCTTTTGCTATTGGCCTACTGCTTGATCCCACAAATGAAGTTGAATGTATATAGGTTTTTGGTTTGAGTTGAACCGTTGAAAGAAAGGAAGATTTTCAAGAAATGCTTAAATTAAGTTAATAAATGGGTCATCACCTATTGGCTATTGTTGTTGGAACACAAATTTAGAGTGCTATGAAAGAGATAATTTCTTTGTTATGTTCATATATTACATGTTATTTTAGTCAACTACAGCAACAGTGAAAGGTTTTGCATAATCAATTACTTATGTTTAAATGTTTAATATTTTCTGTTGATTTTTGTTTGATATTGCAAATTGTTGGTTTTTGCTTGATATTGCAAACTGTTGGTTTTTATTGCTTATGTGAATTTCTTGTTGGATTTTATTGGCTAAATATGCACTTTTGATATTGCAGATTGTTTAACTGAAATGTAGATTTACTTCAATAGTTTATTTGCTCACGGCTCACCGCTCCCGCTATATTGACCATGTCTTATCGTTCTTTGCAGGAGTATTGTTTTTTATTTAATGTCTTATTTGCTTGACTTTGATTTATCATGTTTCATCGCAAACAACCATTGGGTGCTCAAAATAGAAAACATAAGAAAAAGATCAATAACTAACTAATTCATTACATGATGTATGTTGTATTTGTTATTGAAAGTTTATGTATCCATAACATATTAGTTTTAATAATATTCGGCGTGAGGATGAGTCTCTTAGCTTGACTAGATTTCAAACCTTTAAAAATTGATGTGTTTTTGTTTAGGTTTTTATATGGGGCATTTTTTTATTGTTCGCCCTGGGCATTAAAAATCTTAGGACGGCCCTGATCGTTTTGTCTAACAACTTATTTATTTTGTGATATGAAGCCTTTTTTTAAATTTCAACCATCTCCAACTCTTTATTTTCCATCTCTAAATATGAAGGAAAAAAAGAATAAAAAAACGCAAAATTAATATTTTTGAAGGGATAAACAATGATCTATTGATGCCTGAACTATTTGTATCCAGTATCCCCTTCCACCTCTCTTCCCCTAATCGCCTGTTGTTATTGAATCCTCTTGTCAACGATCACCCCTTTGTTCTTTGGAAGTGTGCTACAAATGGCATTTGTCTATTCGAAAAATATGACATCGTTGTTGTGTGTGATGTTGACGTTCACAATTTCCTTTTGATATCGACTATGGTTCTGCATATGTTAGATTTATATGTTATCTTCGTATATTTTGTCCTAATTCGTAAAAAAACTATAATTCATCATCTTAATTATGACATAATTCAAACTTCTTTTGTCAAAAAAATCATCAAATGATTCAAGTTCAGTCTAGTGAACTGTTAGCCAGATTATGAGGGTCCAAGGAGCCTCTGGCTAACGTTATGGACTTATGGGCTTTATAACCAATGCATAAATTTCTTCAAAAAATTGTCGTGAACAATTTATGAACAATGACAAACGTCTTTAATTCCAATGCCACTTATACCTATAAAATAAGAGCAATAAAAGACGTTATGTTGTTTTTGCTTATATGGAGGGATGGATACATCAACAATGAAATGTCACGTTATCGGTTATATATGCATAAACAAGTTACGAGTCACCAAAATATCAAATTAGTCCATCACAAAAAAAAAAATTGATGACCAAAATAGACGGACAACCATGAAAATCTGTTAGCATTTTAAGATACTTTTCCTTTATTTTAGAGTATATAAACCAATTTGGTCCAGAGTTGTAACATAGGAGAGATTGAAAGCTTCTTTTAACTTTGTTGGATACTCATTTTTTTTAATCACTAAAACTTCATTAAATAATGATTGTGATTAGCGGTTAGCGATGGAAACTAACCTTTAAGAGTTTAGGGTGTGTTTGTTTTCAAGAGATAAAATATCTGAAATCTAATTACATGTCTGATTTAGTTAGAGGTGGTTTAAAAGTTTTAGGGTTTATTTTTAGTTAGAGGTAGTTAGAGATAAAAATGTTTGTTTTTACAGTTAATATGAGGGTTTATATGGAAAAAAATATGATTTTTGTGTTTTCATCTTTCAATGCCTTTTTTTTCAGAAAAATTTTAAAGTTGATATTTTTTTTTCAAGTTTTATGAAATTTGACCATTAGAGCCATTTGGTAAACCAACTTTTTAAAAACTGAAAAATCATGTTCTAATAGCCAATTTGCACTATAATAGAAAGAAAAAAAAATTAACTTGGAGACTTTTCTAGAAAAAAAAATAGCATAGAGGGATAAAAATGCAAATAAACATGAAAACATGTTGATGTTTTTCATAATAAACCCTTAATATAAATGTCTAAATACATACATTTATATACTAATAAGTAACAATACACATTAATGCTTGCCAACTATATTAAAGCTACTTTAGGAAAAATGACATCAAATAGCTCTGAACTTTCGACTTTATACACATTTATGTAGTTGTGCACATTTGGTAGTCAAAGTTTCAAAATTGTTTCAATTTGGTAGTTGGCGTACCTTTTAACCGGTTGCTTCCGGTTTCGATGCCTACATGGACAATTTTTTGATGACGTAGCTACCCTTTTTTATATTATACCCGGTTTTATCTACGTGGCAACCCGTTTTCTCAAATCACCCGGGTTTATAACGCCGTATGAAATTAAGAAATCACCTGGGTTTATAACGTTGTTTTTTAAAAAACCCGGTTATAAACTCGGGTGATTTTAAAAAACGGGTTGCCACGTAGAAAAATCGGGTATACTATAAAAACGGGTAGCCATGTCATTAAAAAGTTGCCCACGTAGGCATCGAAACCGGAAGCAACCGGTTAAAAGGTACGCCAACTACCAAATTGGAACAATTTTGAAACTTTGGCTACCAAATGTGCACAAAAAAAGTTCACTACATAAATGTATACAAAGTCGAAAGTTCAGAGCTATTTGATGTCATTTTCCCGCTACTTTATTCAAACTCTATAAAAATTGGGTCTGTTTTCAAAAAGTTTTATCAGGAACTTCACAAACCTAAACCTTTACGTCCATCAAAATATCAAATTAGTCCATCACAAAAATATATATATATATATATATATATATATATATATATATGATGACCAACCATGAAAATTTGTTAGTATTTTAAGGTATTTTTCCTTTATTTTAGAGTATATAAACCAATTTGGTGCAGAGTTGTAACATAGGAGAGATTGAAAGCTTTTTTAACTTTGTTGGATACTCAATTTCTTTGATCACTAGTACTTCATCTTGTAAACAATGATTGTGATTAGTGGTTTTTAGCGTGTGTTTTTTATAAGAGATAACTGAAATTTAATTACATGTCTGATTTAATTAGAGGTGGTTTTAACAGTCTTATTAAAATTATTTGTTTTTTACAATTAACATATGAGTTTATTATGGAAAAAAAAAAACCAAGATTTTTTGCATTTTCATCCTTCAATGCTATTGTTTCTCAGAAAAATTCTGAAGTTGATTTTTTTCTTTCTAGTTTTATGAAATTTGACTATACACCGGACTTTTAAAAACTAAAAATTATATTTTAATAGCGAAATTTCACTAAAATAAAAAAGAAAGAATTAACCTGACAATGAAAAAAAATAACATAAAGAGACGAAAACACAAAAGACATGAAAACATGTTGGTGTTTTTCATAATCTATCTATACTATTAAAAGAGTAACTATACTCATTTCTGGTGAAGCCACGTGTCGTCACCGTGAATCGACACGTGGCAGTTATAGACTTTAAAAAGAATAAAGAAATTTAAATCAAATCTATCCAAATCTAATATAATCCACTTTTAAATTCAAATCAAATCAAACAAAATCTAATACTCTACTAACTTATTAATTAAATCTATCCAAATATAATATAATCCACTTTTAAATTCAAATCAAATCAAATCAAACAAAATCTAATAATCTACTAATTTATTAATTATAAGATAATATAATAAAATTTTAAAAAAAATATATAAGAAAATAATTACTCTTCATATATATTTAGAAATATACAAAATTAATACGTTATAATAAATAATAATATCACCTTATATACTTTTTGTTTAAAAAATAATATTTATATCTTTATATTTTTATTTATTATATTTTATATATATTAAAAATATCCGCGTAATACGCGGGTAATAAACTAGTAAACCATTAATATGCGCCAACTATATTATAGCTACTTTATTCAAACTCTAAAAGTTGGGTATGTTTTCAAGAAGTTTTATCAGCCTATCAAGAACTTCAAAAACCTAAACCCTTTACATCCCCACCAAACCAAACCCAAAGATAACTTCTCTAGTTCTTCTTGACAAAACATCACCGATCAGAAAACGAGACAACACAAGATCAACGAGGCAACACCGGCAGCATAAAAGTTGGGTTCACAACAACTCACCGATGATAAAATACAGTAGCCGGGAGGAGGTATCAACAGACAAGATCTGGATTACGACGTTGAGATAGGACCGGTGAGGAAGAAGGCGTTGTTGTTGTCCAGGTGGTAGGAAATCTGATGCGAGTTGGGCAACGATGACAAAACGAGAGTGTTTGTGAGCACCAAGGATCAAGAAAAGCACATTCAAAGGATGCAATTAGAGAAAATACATCCTTTTTTTATCTATTTGAAACAGAACAAAGTGGTTGTGATTGGATAGAAAAAACAAACAATCTCATTTCTCTGTATCTGACATTCTGACCGAATCAGATAAAAGACACTAAAAAACCTTATTATGGAAAACAAACGTAGCCTTAGTGTATTGATCTTTGGATCAATAGTTTTTTTCTCCTTTCGGAAAGTAATTAACAAGGAATTCGCTCAACTTCTAATTGTCAATTTCAGTTCTATCAGAAAGAGGCTACAAGGCTATCAGAACTTTGAGTAACATTGTTAATGCCAAACAACCTATTTGCCACTGCTCTAGGTGGTCCAACAAAATCTTTTATCAAGAGACGAGTAAAGGCGTACAAATCAATGGAAGTGAGCCTTTTCTTAAACCATTCTTAATCAATTTTAATGGTAAAGAGGACCGATCAAAACGTTCCAAAAGCACTAACACTGGTACGAGTCAGGCGCGTCAATCTAAACAATCAATGCTTTTCAATCCTGGTCCCATTGTCCATTTGAAGTCATGATCATAAATCAAGCAAAACTTGAAGGAAACCTTTTGTCCATAATCCTGTGTGGATCAGTAGAGCTTGATTGGCACAACGCAATCATAGATTACCATTATACCATAAATATAATAGCAAATCAAATTCATTTTCTTATAGCAAGGCTGCAGTACACAGGTTGAAACACCAGTACATAATTGATGTGCAACTCGATCGATCTCATCTAAACTCAATCCCAAGAAAAAGAACACTCAGCCACCAACTAAGTACTTCCAGTAACTAACCTTACACAAGAGTAAACAGTTTCGATCTACTCAATACTTATGTGGTGCGTTTTGGGTGGGCAGCAATCCAAAACGCTTCTTCAAGAGAACTCTCTGTCTCGAGAACTTATCATCGGGTGAAAAGCGAGCTGCAAACAAAGAAAAAGTCAAGCCACATACACTCGTTATAAACTCGAGCAGTGTTGTTTATGTGGAAGTGTGGAACTTAAAAAACTTACGTGCCTTTTGATTTACGAGATTTCAAAGGATATATATGGTTTGAAATGGTGTGTTTAGTTACCAAAATTTTCATCTCACTTTTCAAAAAAAAATTAAAAACTTGTTTACTTAACAACAATTTCATAAATTTTCATTTCATTTTTTAAAATACCATTTTTCATACTCTCTCTTACTTTTCTATTACCTACCCTATATTTCTTTATAGGGTTAATATTGAAAAAACCCCACGGACTTTCATGCAATTATCGATTAAGTAACTAAACTTTTTTCCGAGTATTCAAGTCCCTAAACAAAGTTTGTCTTATTCAAAACTATATATTTTTAACCTCCTACCTGCTTAACAGGTAAAACAATTAGTTACTCGAATAGTTTATTATTAAAAAAATCAACTTTCTTTTCCAATTTTCACAATTAAGTCACTGAACTTTCTTTATCTTGTTTAGGTCACTGGTTAGTGACATGCTAAACAGGTCAATATATAGTTTGGAATAAGACAAAAATTGTCTAGGGACTTAAACAATCGAAAAAAAATTCAGTGACTTAATCAATAAGTTCATGAAAGTTCGTAGGGTTTTTCCAATATTAACCCTTCTTTATAATACTCTCTTTCTCTCTCTTACTTTTCCATCGCCTATCCTATTTTTTTATTTTATAATCACACATCTTATTTTTCTTAAAAGTAAAACTTCTTCGTCAAAACAAGTTTTCACTTTTGATAGAAACCCTTGTTTTTTTTTCAGAAAACTATAACTTGTAAACTGAAATTGAAAAATGACTAGTTTTCGTTAACTAAACGCAAAATTTTACAGCTTTAGCATGGCTAACTGGGGTGCTGGTGCTTTTTCTGTGCAGAATGTGGATCTTAGCAGCAGCTTCGATTTTGAAATTATTCAAGGAGTGGGGAAGATTTTTTTAATCATGGAAACACTCAAACAAGGATTTCACAATTTTCTAAACCATAAAATCCCAAGAAATCCAAATTATGTAAAATCCTTTAAAATCCAGCAAAACAAACGACACAAATAGTATCGAAAAATGATGCTTCCATGAATGACAAGTTCATAGATTTTTAAAAAAGGAGTAACATGACTGATTTAATTGCACCATTTAACAAACCTGGATGAGCAGACTGTGTGGCCAACCCAACCGGTGATTCTTTCTGCACACCAACAGAGAACAGAATTAAATTGTGTGATAGCCTAAACAACCCATTTACATGTTGAACACTTATCACTAAATTCTGAAGTATACAAAATACAGCAAATGAAGCTATGGTTCTATTTTCTACTTTAGTATTCCAGAAATATCACTAGGAGATGCTAGGGCATAATCACAGGCTGATGAAATTAAATTAAAAAAAAACTAGTTTATGAAGAAGCTTATGGTGAATATACATAATTAGAACAAATTAACTGAGAAGAAGCAAATACTATACATATAAAAAAAAACTCATGACGAGGTACAATAGCAAGCAAAGATTCATGTTTGCCCAACTTAAAATGGGTGTTAAGCAAAAGAAAGCATCAACACATGTACTGGTAGGCTTCCTCACCAATAAGCCATGAGAAATATCAGTTCAAATTGATAAACAGATTCTAAGAATTGAATACTTCAATCAAAATTTAGTGAATACAATCGATAAGATTTTATAGAAAAGGAGTCTCTCATGGTGCATGAGATTGGACTCAGTTATAGATAAGCTGATACATGTCGTATTGTCATTTCTTGAAATCTCTCTACTAATTCAAATTATTACTATAGTTGTGAAAGGCTCAAGGCGCACCAAGGCGCAAAGGGGTCCACAGGCCAAGGCGCGAGGCGCATGCCACATGGATGAAAGGTGCATCAAACTAAAAATATTAAAGATTATATACATGATACCTAAGTTGCCTACAAAACTTAAATGACATTAATACATTTATAATATCAAAGAAAGATTTGTTACATACATAAAATAGCAATTATACTTCAATTCCAAGATTAAAACGTTAAAATATCATGCCACTAAAACCTTTGAACTCCCACTAAAATTAAAAAGATTTATAACTTGATGTTACCATTGAACAATCACTAAAACCTCTGAACTGTCATTAACGTGATAAAGATTGAAGGTGGAGTTGATTGTGTGAAAACCCAAGAAGTCAACTTATGGAGATCAGTATTTTAGTCTGTTTCTATCTTCTACCAGATCAAAAACACAATAAAAGCCACTAAAACATAAGCCCATCAACAAAGCCCATTAAAATCCATCTAAATTATCTTATGTATATGAGGCCCACCTGGGCCTCAAATCCTAAGTGCTTCGCCTTGGTGAGCCTCACTCAGCTATGTGCCTCGCCTTGTTGACAGCCTGCGCCTTATGCGCCTTGCCTAGGCATACCTAAGCGCTTTTCACAACTATTCAGTATCATGCAAAACTTGTGCACTGTAAATGTCTTCCATAGTCTAGATACATAACCAATTACCAGCTGTGACATTTGTAGGCAGAAAAACCAAATTATGAAATATAAACCCTTCAAGAAGTAATTATATGCATTCTACAAGTCATAAGAAACTACCAGTTTGATTAGAACTCAACAAAAATCATATGATAGATCTCGATCTTTGCAGTCTAAGGTATGAAATACTTGATTCAGTTATCAAAGATATGCTAACAGAGTAAAGATGCACCATTTGTTTCCAAGCCTAAATTTATTAAAACACTGATAATCATAGTGCTGATACAATCAAAGATTTCTAAAACAAGAGAACCTGAAAAATCTTTACATGATAATAAATAAACAAAGTAAATCACAGACATTAACTCATGTTTTAAAAAAAAATCGACCAAAACAAAAACAAAATGACTGCAAAAACCGGTGTTTAACTCAAGAATGCTTAGAAGTACGAACCTTGGTGGTGTAAACTTTGTCACCATTATCATTTATGTAAAACTGTAGATACATCTCGGTTATGAGCAAACTGTTAAAACCACAAAGCATTAGAGGTTAGCATTTCATACAAGACTTCCAAAAAACGACAATTTGAGATTCATATAATCACGAAGTAGCAAAAAATATTCAAAATTCATATCGATCATTAGTTAAAATGCTTCCATTTGAAACCAACAATCAATAGATGAGCCGTAATCATGGAGAAAAAAGGACTTCAAAAAAATTTATGAGAATATAAACTATAAAGCACAGACAATATTAGTGTAAAAGTTTTCAATAAATATATGCTACGACTATATACGGATTCATCGACAACCATCAAACAAATCGTAGCATTTAAACAATGAATATGAAGTAGGAATTGAGTAGAGAGAGGAATCAAGTAACCGAATAATAACAGAAAGCTAAAAATCATATACCAGATACAGATATGGTGGCCGGAGAAGAACGGTGGCGGAAAGAGAAAATGGCTACTGATGGTTGCGATGGATTACTACTAGGGTTTCTCAGCGTTTTAGGGCTTTGTATTTATAATTTAATGGAGAAACTATTTTCAGAAAAAAAAAAATTAAATAAATAGTTTTCTTTTTGTTTCACACTTCAAGTTCCAAAACAAATTTTTTCGATCGATTTTTTAAAATTTCATTAAACGATCTAGCACATAAAATTAAAACAACACAGTATACTAACGTCAAAAACAATTTAAATCTCTAAAACAAATTTAAAAAATAAAATTTCATTTAATCATCTATATTTTATAAATTTATCTATATCGAAAATTTTTTTTTTGATATTTTATTTTGGTTGATTACAAAAAATGTAATTCAGATTTCATTTTGCTTGAGAGAAGACATGTGGTTTATATAACATTTTAGTTTTTTTCATTTAAGTTGATAGATCGAATATAATTTATCAAGTTTTGAATACTTGTGAATTATTCTATTGTATTTTGTTAAAATCTTTTGTGGGTAACGTTTATCTTGAATGTTCATCAATGTTGAAAATTAATTTTTACCTTTTGAGCGTACTGTAGTGATTTTTTAATTATTTTAAAGTTAATATATAATGTTTGAGTTTGTGTTAAAAATTTCATAACTTTTTATAAAAATAGTATTTTATAAAATTTCATATATAAAATCGGTATTTTACAAAATTTGATGAATGTTAGGCTAAATCATAAAAGTTGAAAAATGAGGAGACTAATATCCAGGTTTAGATTTGTGTGATGTATAATTGTCAACTAAACTTTTTAGAAGTGTCTGTTATTGGTGAATTATATTTTATAATTGTAGTTTGTTATTTAAATGTGATGTATTTGTTTTTCAAATAATCGTAAAGAAGCTAAAGGCATTGTGAGATTTCAAATTTCCATTCTTCAACCAGCTCGCATTAGTCTATGGACGAGCCAAAATCCTTTTTTCCCACCCTGTACCGATATCATCGTAAACATATCGGTACTAATTACCCAAAGATGGTACGGTGCTCGGGACTCATATGTGACTTAAATTGGGAATAAGAAAAATGGGATTCGGGACTAGTTTAATTCAAGAATTTCCAGTACTAAATTAGGGTTATAAATAATCATGTTTTTTAATTTCCTAATTTAATCTGTAAAATTTCCTGAATCCTAATTATATGCAAAACCTAATTTCTCATTCATCATTATTGGCAAGCAATTATTTTACACTTATGAAACTGTCGTCGGTTAGTATAAATTGTTGCTGGTTAGTATAAACTGTTGCTAACCTTTTTTTCTTTTAAGTTTTTTGTGTTTTATTTTTAATTTTCAGCAATTATAACACTATGAAAATTGTCACTAATTGGTTTAAGAACTGTTATCATTTTTTGGTGTTTTACGTCATGCGTTATATGTTGTATATCGAACAATAGTACCAAACGGGGCTGATATCGATTTTTCGATACTGAATATGATACCAGTATCGATCTCGAATATCACAACTTGGTGTGGTATTCGGTCTCGTATTTTCGTCCAATTCGAGAGTCGGGACGGGTCGGTACAGTACTAATCTCAAACTCCTCCCTAGGTTAAACCACCCGTTTAGTCGTTCAATGATATGAGATGTTATCTGTAATATGGAATTTGAGCAGTTTATTGAAAGTGGGATCGAAAATATAGACGAATATCATGTTGCTTTAAGTGATGAAGAATAAAATGTTCTACAACTTATGTTTAAAAAAAGACCAATGATTTTAAACAAGAAGAATGACTACAAAACAAAAACCGGAGAAAGCTTACAAAGAAATAAAAGAAAAAGAAAGTCATCATTGCAAGATATAGGAGCATGTTTAGAAGGAATTGATCATAGTTTTCAATCTTTCGTTCAAGGTTATAATGCTAATTTTAAATTTGTTATAAATGTCATGACTAATGATAACATCTGACTACAAGTTGCCTATGAAAAGTAAAAGATGTTCGTTCTTGTTGAGCTCATGAAACTTAACATGCCGACACTTGATGTATTTCTTAGGTTGTTGACATTGTTACTTTAAACAAAGACAAGATTGATGTCAATGCGAGTGTCTTATGTGCTTAGGTCAATAGGTCTTAATTTAAGTAATTAGATTATGGTGTGGTTAAATTTAGGTTGTATGTGGGCAAAACCTTTTGACTTTGGCCATTCGACCTTCTTTAGTAATTTATTAATATGTTTTTGCTTGTTACTTAGAGTTTAATAGTTGTCATGTAAAATTATTTCTTTACTTGCAAAACATAATAATTAGTAAAAATGTAATTTTATTGTATTCTCATATTAATAAACCAAACGACAATTTTGGTAATGATACCGAACCTATTGTGCAATTCAAACAACATATTTCAAAAAATTCTACTCGTCCCTATATATATCTACCTTCAAAGTCTTATAAATACCGATTTATATATATAACAAAACACTACCTTATCTTATGATGTCAGAGAAAAATATAACAGTGAGACTACCTAAAAATTGAAGTACAAAAGCATTATATATATATATATATATATATATATATATATATATATATATATATATATATATATATATATATATATTAAAATATAAATACTATTTACATAAAACATATATAAAATCAAATTAAAACATACAAATATTAAAAAAAAAAAAATTAAAAGTATAAAAATAGTGTTGTTATTCCTAGACTAAAGAAGAAGACTCCTGAATCAGCACAGGGAAAAATCCGCAAGCAGAAGAACTTTACTAACCTATCGCCGGTTACTTCATTGAGGCTCCGCAGGAGAAGAAAGAAGGTTCAGGTTCTTTTCGAGGTCTCAAAGGAGCGTGGAAACACATAAGAACTCTTGAATGGAAATGGAAAAGAGATGGAACTCCAGTTCTTTCGAAAATGGTATGATCTTTGACGCAAAAAAAGGCGGGGTTGATCCGCATCATCTTGACTTGGTCTCATAAATATTGTTTTTCTAGTTTTGTATTATATGTTAATAGTACTTTTTAACTTTTATTGTAAAATTTATATATTTTTAATTGTTATAGCATTTATCTTTATATATTTTATTACAATATATAAAATGTTATGAAATATATTTTTATTAATAGTTTACTACTTTTTATTATTTAATATTTTTTATAGAAAAAATATTTATTTTTAACAAATCTGTAAACACATAAAATTTTTAATTAGATATATAAAAGATCATATTTATATTTAAATTAGAGAAGATTGGTGATAAAGTGACACAAAAATATTTTTTTAGTCAGATAAATAGATTGACTGAGATAAGATGAGATTTAAACTAAATTTAATTTAAAGTAAATTGATTATAAAATGATGTGAGGTATGCTGAAAGAGCGCCATGTAGTAAAATTGTTATCATTTATTATATATATAGATCTACACAATCTAGAAAGTATCAATGTCGTGATAGTAAATAGCTACACAAATTATAGACTTACAAATAAATTAATGAAAATTGAAGTATTAACCCAAATTATAAAATTCAAATTTCTGCTAATACATAACTAAAATTCACTTCACACGATAACATGTAAGTAGCAAAAAATTTTGATTCACCCGGTACATAAAGTCTCATACCTGTAAAATTAGGAAATGAATTTCCCAATTATATTTTCGGTTTCTAAGCTATGCGCTCGTATTCAGAAACATGTGTCGAATGTCAATCCAATATTCCAATGAGACCTATCTTTAGATGAAACTCATGGGTTCTCATTAAGTGTTGGGGTTTGGAAGGGGCGACACAACATATTGCCAGCCAATAAGGCAATAATGGATAATTTACATAATATAATGGTAAACACTGAAGATCCTAACTGCATTATCTGTTGTGCTGCGAAAGAATATATTCATCATATTTTCCTTGAGTTTAACAAGCTAAAACAGGTTTGACTCAAAATTGGTGGCGGGTGGAAGTTTCAGTTTCACAAATTGAGTTTGATTGACAACATAGAAAGCAAAGGTGATTCACAAAATATGTTTCATTACAATCTGGGTAGTATGGAACTAGAGGAATAAGATTAGAGTGTCGATTGGAAGGCTGAAGACGGATAGCCGTAATGAAGACATTTTTCTGAAGATGCAAACTTTTGGATTCTTATGGATAGAAAATAGATATAAAAATCATCAAGGAAGTTGTAAGCTACACGATTGGATGTTGATCTGATCTTTCTGTTTGTCTAATTGTTAAATTTGGTGTTCAGGGCTCTCACTCAGAACCTTGTATCGTTTGGTGATTTGGAGTTTTTGATAAAAACGACTTTTCAAAAAAAAAAAAGAAGGAAATAACAACTTGATTGCAACTCGACAAGACTTTTTTATGGGCTTGTTGTAGGCTCAACAACTTCACTCATAAAAAATAGTTACAAGTTGATGTTTCTATGCATATATATGTATTTCAGACACTCTTACTGTTTTATGTATGAGTCACGTTACTTGATAAACAAATTAGCACGTTTTTCATAATTTCTTATTCATATCTTAATTTGAACATCCAAGTAAACATCAATATATATCTTAAAACATTCAGTCTTGGGTAGCTGTGTTTCTTATTACTTCGATTACACCTAGGCATTGTTTTTTACTTCTTAATGAAATCATTAAGAGGTCATTTTACCTTTGAATGACTTCTTAATCATTTCATTAAGAAGTAAACAAACAATCCTGTAGTCTTAACTACAAAGATCCATGTATATTTGCTCTATAATTTATATTATTTTTAAATGCTTTCATCCAACAAAAAACATTAACATTGTTGTATATACATACAAAAACTTTAAGATTGTTAGTTATTATCATGTCTTTATTAAAATATCATATATTTTTTAATTATGAAAAATATTCATTTAATTTCTGTCACTTTGTGTTGTTTCTTGTCTGTAGCTTGTAGGTCTTGTATGTCTTCTTTAGTTTATGGGGTCCCATATGTCATTAAGGTCTTGTGGTTTCATTTCTTATTGGTCCCATGATAGAAAGCAGAAATGAAAGGGACAAATGAATTTGTTATTGTAGTATTTCTTTCAAATAGTTGTATATTTTATACCTTAAAGTTTGCTTTTGTTACAAAGATTTGTTAAATTTTCAAAACTAAAATCTCATAGAATAACATTAATTAGTATTGAAGTATTAATATTTTTGCCAACAACGAGTATTAGAAAGAGGGGATAATTGCGTAAAAAACTCTCAACTTGTCATTTTTTTGTGATTAAAACATCATACCATTTTTCATAGCATTGAAAACCCCGAATTAACTAAAAGTCAGTAAATCAAGGTTCTATTAATGGGTAATTAGTTGAAACTGATTATTAATCTTACGTAGTCCGGTAGATAACCTACGTGGAATAACTTTTAATTGGTGAAACCAGTTGTCAAGTATTACACATCATTTAAATCTCCGTTGATGATGTAATCCAGTTTAAAAATTACAATTAAAATTTATCAACGGGGTTTAAATGATGTGTAATACTTGGCAACCGGTTTCAACAATTAAAACTTATTCCACGTAGGTTATTTATCGGTCCACGTATGATTAATAACCGGTTTCATCAGTTACCCATTGATAAAACCTTGATTTACTGATATTTAGTTAGTTCGAAGTTTATTATGCAACAAAAAATGATTTGAGGTTTTAATCACAAAAAATTGACAAGTTGAATGTTTTTTGCGGAATCATCCCTAGAAAGAGTGATACTCTTTCTTTTTCCGTGGGTGATAGCAACTTACAATCATGATCATATAAACTCTTTACTAAATTGTTGTGTAACATACGAATGTATGATGGTTTTATATGCTTACGATATGTAAAACTTTTGGTAGACAATTATAATTATCATTTGACTAAGTCAATATTACAATTTTAGACCGGTTGAAAATTAGAAAGGCTGGTTACACAGCCGGTCTGGATGAAGAGTCGTTTGTAAAGTTGGAGGCGATAAAGATCAGTTAAAAATCGGTCTGTATAAATATGTTAAGGCCTCTAGATAATCGCCAAACTAATCTGTACAAGTGTATGAGGCATTTACAAGGAAAAATGCCAGTTTTTTAAAAGTGTTGGATTGTTTGCATGTGTATAAACTTTAATATTAAAGTCCACAGTAGTGTAATTTTTTGTTTTAATTTGGTAAATTATCATTTATATGTAACTTTTATTTACTTAATTTACTGTTATGTTTTACGTTTTTATTAAAAGTACTCCAAACATGTGTGACTACTACATCTTTACGGAGTATAGTTCGTACCAGTGAATGTACGAACATTCAAGTGTGAACATGCAATGCAAAACAAACATTTTAATTTTTTAACATTTTGTAAAAAAAATCACACACAGTAACAAGGTCTAGCTCTTTAAAACTTATGTAAACGTGAAAAAATGTATGTAAACATAGGTAGTATGAACATACGTTCAAAACGAAACTGTTCATATAAACATGCACATTTTACATAGTTTCAGTATGTGTTGTATGTGATTTTTGCAAGTAGCATTTATTATTAATTTGAACATGATTATGAAAAAAAAAAAACTAGTGAGTACTCACTTGAACATCTATATGTGTGTGTACATTTATCGATAGAATAAGTTGAAACAAATCTAAAGTTATTTTTTTTTCAAAACAATTTTTCATAAATTTGTACGTTAAAACACACATTCACATCAACCATAATTTATTTACATTTACAGTATATCCGTACATTCACATGTCATTTCAGAAACCTTACAAAACTCGAAACTAAGTGAAAACTTTTTTAAATGGTCTTCATTTAAACATGTAAATAAAAAAATTAGAAAAAAATTTGTTTTCATTCTACCGGTGAATAATGGTTTTATATTAAACCCCTACATACATACATACATACATAATAGTAAAAATGAATAAATAGATGTCACTTATCATTTACGAAATCTTCTTCAAACGAAAGTACAAGGTAAAATACATATTTTTATTCCTTATCCCAATTATGTTTTACAAGTAAAAATTTTCAAACCTAATTTAGCGAATCTTGATATAATTAGAGGGTGTTTGGTTTTGCCTTATAAATGTGATTATTAGCTTATTACATTACAACTAGTTTATAACCCACGTATTACGTGGGTATTTTTAATTAAATTTATTTATATAAAATGTATATGAGTAAAAATAAAAACATACAAAAATAATAATTGCGTTTATTTTTTATTATTTACAGATTAAAAAATAGAGTATATTTATCTTTTTTAAAAATATTGAATTGTATTTATCTTTTATTTTTTATAAGTTGTAATTATCTTTTTGGTGAACGTAGAGGTGACACGTGACATTTGATGTTTTCCTTTATTATACATAATAATAATAATTTCCACAACTAATTCAAATTATTACATTTGGATCTAATTATGATTATTATTGATAATAATGATAGATATTTATTTTAGGTAAACATTAATTTTAAATGTTACAAAATCTAATTTATTACTAATTAATTAATAATAAAAAAATAAAGTCAAAATTTAATGCAATTAAGTTAAGGTGTTAAATTTGGAAAAAGAGGTGGAAAAATAAATTTTCTTGTATTGTAGAAGTGACATGTGATATAAATTGTTTTGTTTTATTATAATATATAGGTTAACTAACCCACATATGTATTACATGGGTTGATTTAGAAAATACATATTTTTTATATTTAAATAATTTATTATAAAATTTATATACAATTAAAATAAAAAATTGAAAGCTAGTTAAATTAAAGAAAAAAAATACTTAGTTGTTTGATATTAATTAAAAGATATTATTATATTGTATTATTAAAAACAGATAATATGTGTTTGCAAAAATGTTTCTTTTAATTTTTATTAACTTCAAATATGAAATGTCAATTTAAGAAACAAAAAATTTCAATTATGTGAATGTGTATATATTTTGAAAATGATAAAATATAAAAATAGAATATCTGAAAAAGTTGATCAAAATTTATCATATTTACAATTGAAGTTTTATCAGTTGAATTTTAAATCTTGTTAGCAAAATAATTAACAAAAATTTTTAACTTTATTTACTACACTTCTACATTTAAATTCAAATGTTTAAATTTCAATTGAACTATGATTATTAAGGAATAATAATGACACATATTTATTTCAGGTAAATATTAATTCATTAATGAAAAAATTAAAATTCAAAATTTAATGTATTTAAGGTAATGTAGTAAATTTGGAAAATGAATTAAAAAAATTGGCATATGTATAATTATTGATTTTAATTAAGGGTATAAGAGACATTTCATAAATAATTATGAGTTGTCATTAATCTGGACCATTGATTATTTTCCATCCAATGGTCCAGAAACTCCAAGTGGTTTTTTTATTATATATAGTATAGATAACGCAAATAATTGGTTTAAAGTGTTTGGATTGCATACGTTGATAAGTGATTATTTGCGTTTAGAGTACGTTAATCCTACCACACTTTTTTCATAAGTTAAAAAATGTTGTTCATTTGCTTAATAAGTGATTATTTGGTCATTTTACAAGTTAAAACACAAATCCAAACACTTTAAAAACTAATTATTTGATAATTACGATAGCAAACAGCTGAAGTTAAACCAAACATTACATTTCCGGCAACATTTTTTGTTACAACTATTATCTGATATTAGTTTCCAAAACGCTACAACACTTTTACAACGTAAATCCAAACAGGCAAACACCCTCTTAGTATCAATTTCAAACCTATCTAATTACAATGAATGATTCTACTTTTCAAATTGTAAACATTGCATTCTATATTAATATTAAAAAAATTTAAACGGGATTCAGAGGTTGTTTGTTTACTTCTTAATGAAATCATTAAGAAGTCATTCAAAGGTAAAATGACCCCTTGATGATTCCATTTAGAGGTAAACAAGAGGTAAACAAACAGGGGTCATCACAAGATAAGGGTGGTAGACAATTTTAGATGTTGAGACGTTGGAAAAGTGAACTTCTGATAGGTACTATTTTTGATACTCAGGTGATTAAAAATCACCAATTTTTAAATGTCTTTATTTTTTTTAGGCTTTCATTTGTTGATTGCGCTCAATTTAGCGTACATTTTTTTGTATTACTTTTAGTATGTAAAGCTAGACAATTGTACTTCTTAGTTGTGTAAATTTACACATATAACAATTAGCCCTTATTTCCATAATTCGAAGCTAATGAACCTAATAAAAGTTGTTTATATATATTTGATTCTTTGAATGTAATGAACACAATGATGTTTATATAAATAAAAGTTTAAGAATATAATGAAACTAATGAATTTTATGCTTATTAAAGCTAATAAACCTAATGAGACCATTGAAAGTTATATTTCAATTGATTTAAAATTTGTATATATAAAAAATTGTTTTAATTGGTGCTCAAGATGTTTAATATATAAATGGTACTAACAAGATCTTATTCACATACATACATATAAACACGAAGCATTTGAATATTTGATTTTATTTAATTATACACAATATGAATAATTTGTTATCCGGATCATAATTTTCGAATATGGATTCAAGTATTCTAATTCTACTATTCGGTTTACAAAACCTCTAGTTTTTATAATTGTTTTTCACATTACTTGTAAATTACATAGACCGTTGAAAACGTCTTATAAATCCGGCAACATGCTAAAATCCATAGCTAAGAAGCAAAATTTTTGGTCGTCAACCATTAACGAGACCCTTGACCTGATCTGATTACGATATTCAAGACCAAAAAGCGTATTAGATTTTATGGTCGAACAACGTCAAAAATGATGACATGCTCAAACGAATAGGTCTAATATCAAGAATTGGATTGTTGAATTAATTAAAATATTTTTGAATTAATTAAACCGTAATCATAGTTAAACTAATATGGAAACTAATAATAAATCACTACCAAAACCAACGTGGAGTGTTTGTCCATTAGCAACTTAACCTTTTATGCATGTCTTGACCCAAAACTATGCCGGCCATGGCTACTCTCTCTAAGTACTTCAATTTAATCCATTATTAAACTAATCATTTACTAATGACCATTTCTTTCCTAATTACTTTTGTCATTCCTTATATATACATATATATACATATATGTACACTCTCTATTTGGCCTGCAACCCTTTAAACCTTTTTTCAAATCGATTATTCTCTCTTTCTCTATTTTACGCATACACGCTTTTTCTCTTTCGGTTCCTTTACACAAGCAAAATGAGAGGAGGTTTTGAGGTGGTTCATGGTGATCTTGAATTGATCCAACCCCATGAACAATGGGACTACAACAACACTCTTGGTACTTATGCTACTACGACTACAACAACTAGTTCTGTGAATGGTTTTAGCGACTATAGTTCAAAAGTGCCAATGAACTCAGAGAAACCCAACGAGCTCTCTGAATGGGTTGAACATGTTACCAAGACGCTTATTGAAGACTTGCCTGGATCTAACCTTGAGGAGAGCTTCCATTCAGATGTCTCCTTGCCAGCTTATGATAATGTTTCACCTCATATGTGTGAAACACGGCCGCGAAAGATGGCAAGGGGGAATTGGTCAGGTGATGTTCAATTTGGTGGTCAAGGTAATAGAGGGTTGAATTTGATTGGTGTTTTGTTTGAGTGTGCGGTTGCTATTTCAGTTGATAATTTGGGTGAGGCTCATAGGATGGTTCTTGAATTAACTCAATTGGCTTCTCCGTATGCACTTTCTTGTGGTGAGAGAGTTGTTGCTTACTTTGCTAAAGCCATGGCTAGTAGGATTGTGAACTCATGGCTAGGGTTTTGCTCACCTTTGACTAACCACAAGCTCATTCATGGTGCTTTTCAAGTCTTTAACAACATCTCTCCTTTTGTCAAGTTTGCTCATTTCACATCCAACCAAGCCATTCTCGAGGCATTTCAACATCGAGACAGGGTCCACATAGTAGACCTTGACATCATGCAGGGTTTGCAGTGGCCAGCATTGTTTCACATTCTGGCCACAAGAATGGAGGGTCCACCACATGTAAGGATGACTGGAATGGGCACTTCCATGGAACTTCTAGTGGAGACGGGAAAACAACTCTCAAATTTTGCAAAACGCCTTGGGATGTCATTCGAGTTCCATCCCATGGCAAAAAAGTTTGGAGATGTAACTAACCTCTCAATGTTACAAATTCGGAAAGAGGATGCACTAGCCATACATTGGCTTCAACATTCACTTTATGATGCCACAGGAACTGACTGGAAGACCATGAGACTGCTCCAAGAACTTAACCCTCGAATTATTACCCTAGTTGAACAAGACATATCTCATGGAGGCTCATTCTTAGACAGATTTGTTGGCTCTCTCCACTACTACTCCGCCATATTCGACTCTCTTGGGGCATTTTTTCCTGGTGATGACAACAATCGATACCGTGTAGAGCACTCACTAATCCATAAAGAGATAAATAATGTGCTTGCTGTTGGCGGGCCAGGGAGGAGTGGGGATGATAAATTTAAGGTCTGGAGAAATGAACTGCAAAGAAACGGGTTCTTACAAGTACCTATGAGTGGGAACTCATTGGCACAAGCTCAATTGATACTTAACATGTTTCCACCTACACATGGTTATAGTCTTGCCCAAGTAGATGGGAAACTTAGGTTAGGATGGAAAGAGACTGCTTTGTACACTGCATCTGCTTGGACTTGTCGTATTTCAATATAAAAGTTCAATTAATCTTGATTTAACATTGTCGATGGTTATTTTGCTAAGTGTGAAGTTAATTTTTGTATCTTTGATGATAATGACAATCGAAAATGACCGGAAAGTGATGTAAGAGTGATTGAAAATGAAAGCGACGATTAATGAACCATTATTATAAATTGATACTGGTATTAGGTTGCTTAACTATCAAATTAGATAAATTTTACAGTGCAATTACTGATTATGTACAAAAAAGGTATACAACCTAAGCCGAAACAATTATGAAATTACCCAGTCTAAATGGAAACTGAAATACTAACAAAGTACACGTCAGCCTTCCACTAGTAATAATTGGTTTTCAGGTAGTTGAATTACCAAATCCAAACACTTTTAAACTATATAAATTTAATATGCATAAAAATCACATAACATATATAAAAACAAATATGAAAGTACACAATTACTATGTGTCATTTCCTCTATAATATATCATGAAACTTCATTTATAAACTTACTTATATGGTGCTTATTGTTGATTGTTGTAATGTACGGTTTGATTGTATTTTGTAGGTTTTTTTAATTTGTGTTGTTAACAAAGTTCTAAACAAACTAAATGAACATTTATGAGACTTGTTAATTTGTTTTTGTTTCATTACATTTAACTGAACAAATGAAAGAATTTGACCACATAAATGATTAAAATCTTGTGTTGATGTTCATTCATTAAGAAAATAATTTCGTTCAAATATGTCTTTTACTAAGATGATAAATGAGTATAAACGAACTCAAGTCGTCATAAGCGACAACTTACTAAAATAAATGAACACAAATGCAGAGGCAGAGACAATAAGGAGGTTAGGTAGTGCTCAGCCATCCTTAACTGTTCCAATAATATTTATTTTAGGATTCAACCCATTTTTCTAAATAAATAATATTTATTAACATGTACAAATAGAAGAAAAAAAGAAGGTAACCATCCTCTAAAGTCTTTCGAATGGTTTCACGACTAGCATGAAAGATAGATAGTGTAAGATACAATCAAGAGGCACATATACACAACGGATTTGATCATCCATTATGGATTTAAACGTAAATAAATGATTGAAACCTTTATTTATATTCGTTTATATAATTAGAAAAACATAAAAAAATAAATATTTACGTTCATACATCTAATAAATAAATGAATATAAACAAACTTTTCATCAAACCATTCACATTTTTGACATTTGTTTGGTTTACAAATCCAACTTATTATTAATATTGTAAATGAGTACTTATCAGATAAACTTTTTATGTAATTATTAAAACATTATAAGTTTTTTAATGAATAAAAAGTTGTTAATTTTAGCATGGTTTTTAATTTAATTATTTTTAGACATAGGACAAACCAATAGTTAGAATAAGACTGTTTTGGAAGAGTTCCAAAGATTAGACTACCAACTCCAACCATATTAATATATTATAGCCTTCATTTATTTATGTTTCTTTTTCATAGAAAAATATGTTCATTTTTTTAATAGACATGAGAAAACTTATAACTGCTAGTTTTCTTCACTAATGGAAGGGTAAAAGATAAAAAGTTAATTTTAAAGGGTTTTAATAAAACCAACATGTCACGTTTTCGTCCTTCCATTTTATTTTTCTTCATAAAAGTCCTCAAGTTAGTTTTTCTTTTTGGTTTAGTGAAATTTGGACATTAAATACCGGTTTTTCAGGTTTTAAAAACATGGTTTACTAATTATAACCGGGTTCTTATGTCCAAAATTTCACTAAATCAAAAAAAAATTAACTTGAAGACTTCTAAGGAAAAAAATAACATGGAGGGACGAAAACATAAAAAAAACGTGAACAAATGTTGGTTTTTTCATAATAAAATCCAATTTTAAATGATGCCTGGTATGATTCGTTATTTATGAATTTTTAGTAAAAGGGCAATTTAACGGATGTTATAAACTTATAATCATAAGATTTTAGTTACAATACATATAAAATAAGCTATTTATTGGATTTAAAAATGAAATATTTCCCATACATATAGTGACCTAAGCTTGTCTTGTTGAATGAAAATTTTAAAGTGTTGAAATTAAATTTAAGTTTCAATACTCAGACCCATTTGATTCACATGAAATTGTGAATAGTGGAATTTAAATTCATTTCTAATGAATAAGAAAATGAAATTTTTTAAATAAGATCTTTATAAATCAAATTTTCAAACCTGCTAATCTAATTTTAAATTCTTTTAAAATTTATTATATGAACCAAATTTACCCTTGCTTAGGGTTGATTCATGTATAGTTTATAAAATGTTGGAATCTCGAATATTTTACAAAGGTAAAAGAAAGAGAAGTCCAATCTACTTTCACCATTTTATTGATTAAGCCACACAATTTATCATTTTATTAGTTAAACTATTTTATTGAATACCCACTTAACAAATGACTAGGGTTGACAAATTATTTTGTCCATGGATTTTGATATATTATAGTTTGAACTTCCACAAGTGGTAACCGATTGGCAAATAATCCGAACTACCAAACCGAATCACTTTTAAAAGTAAGGTTGTGTATTAAAAGATATATAACTTATATTGATATCTATGTTATGATTTTAGTAAGCAGTTAATGAAGAACACGAAAATCGAAACACGCTTTCATAACATATAAACAGATAACAAATTTCAAATAAGAATGACATACTTGATTGTCGATTACAAATGATAAAAACGAGAATGAGACCTGCGTTATAACAATGTCTTAAGACAAAAAATTTTCTGGTACAGGTCTATCTTGAGGATACAACAATCAATTCAATAGTACGTACATTGAATCTGTCCAATCAAACATATGGCTCCATAAAAAATGGATGCAAGAACTTATGATTATGAGAGGCTTTTTGAGTCTTAATGTAACATCCTAAATTCTATACCAAACCAATTTAACAATAAGAGAGAACTTACCATTATATATAGTATCATTAACATAAATAACAACCTTTCAAGATTACACATACAAAATATCTAACAACTAACTTTATCTCAAACCACCTCGATAGCAGAATTCACTTCCTATTCTCCAAAATCTGGATTCCTTCTAAATATCCGCTGCAAGAAATAAAAATTGCGGTTGAGCCAAACGCTGAGTACACGGACAATTCAAATAGAAACATTCGATTTTTAAAAAACTTTTATCCAAACATCAACAAACAAATTTCAATTTATCTAGTCAATTATGCATATCTATAAACATTTTTCAATCATTTTTTGAATAACAATCAAACGGTTACCAATCAATCAATGGGGTACTACAATTCGAACTCAAAACAAAAACTGCATACATTTGCATATCAAGTCACACAAATCTATAGAGTAAATGCTATACATAAATTGTACATTGGACCTACAGATCCATATGTAATAAATAAACGTGAGGGGATGTCTGGCACTACACAGCCACTCACCACATAATCAAACACAAAAGCTAGGATCGACCTATATCACACCACAAAGAGGAAACCCGTTTAGTGATCAGCCGACACTGAATATGTCATGCCATTAGTGCCATAATAATGTGCATATGATACCTCCATAGGTAGATAAAGGGAAACTAAAATTAGAGAAAGAGAATTACAGCAATCATAAAATTACTGTATTTTTAAGTGTCATAATCTAAAAAACCTTGTCTTCATTTTTTTGTCATGCCATTGTCTTCATTTTTTGTCTTTTCAATTCTCTATACCAAACGCAACGTAAGAGTGTGTAATTATTCACATTTGAAATAACATTTTACTAAACCTTCGAATTCAAAATATATGTACATTATAAATATTATGTTTTTATAGAAAAAAATATAGAATTATAAAGTTTAATGGTCTCCAACTTGTATTACTAACAACGTTATTATTATTTCTTCTCTTTTAGAAAAGAGGTTTTGCGTTTATTAATTTATCAGGAGGGTTATTTAATATATTACCAACTAGTATATTACCCGTGTGCTACACGGAATAGTAAATAACTTGTTTTTTCAAAAATATATATACCTGAAAAATTATTACAGAAACAACAAGTAAAATAGTAACATTATATTGTTAAAGTAATTATAGAAAATATATAAAGTGGATTAAATGTAAAATATATAACTAAAATTTAAATAATAACCAAAAAAAGGAAAAAAAATTATTGAATCCAGTAAGTTTGGATAAGAAGCCAACAAAAGACGTGAGTTGTAGACTCAAATTTAAATTTGAAATCCAAAATAATAGGAGTTATAGACTCAAATTTAAATTTGAAATCCAAATTAATAGGAGGATATTTATTTCTAAATTAATTTAATTAATGTAATTATTATTTTAATATTACACACGTGTCGTATCCACGTTATGCCAAGTGGCATTCTAATTAGGTGTCAAATGACATCTATTTACTCTTTTAATAGAATAGATAGATACTTAGATAAAAGAAACAATCTTACAAAACCTTTAGGGGCCCGATTTGAAAATGCTTAAGAAAAATCGTACGTGCGATTAAGTGAATTTATAATGATAGATTATAAATTGATAGGATTTTGAAACATGTAAAGTGATGGATAGATTATGAAAGATGAAGTAGTGAGAAATATGAAATCCTAAATGAAGCTGCTAAATCACCTATTTTTATTTTTTTATCCATATATAACACAATATTATTTCTAAATCCAAATTCTAAATTAGTTGTTCAAATCCTACAAACCAAACGGTACCTTAAAGAATGCTTTATTGTCTTCTTCTTCTTCACCATGACATGCATATACGTATATGTGTATGGATATGTTTTTTAAAAATCTCCATTAAGGGTTTCATAAGCTTATAACTTATATTTGATTTATTGATATCATTGTAAAGACAATTCTCTTTCAATGTAAAGATAATATATAAATTTTACGTAGATACACACATTCGAAGTGCATAAATCATGGATCACATAAATGTATATTCACATACATGCAATATTATGTAAGCGTATGTTCACATTATTTTTAAAGAGTTACGAGATGTGAATATATGTGAAATTTACAAATTATCTTTATAATCCAATTAAAACATGTTTATGAAATTTTTAATTTTTTTTTTAAAGGTGGTATATTCAAGTGTGTTGCAAAATGAGTGATATTAACTCGAACCATATTATACACACACAAACACACACATCATATAGAATATGGTTCGTATGAAGATCTAAAAATCTAGAGCACTGTGCGTAGCTTTGAGCCTTTGAACACACACACATATATGCATTCACAACTTCTAACATCTTTAAAGTCATGTGAATTTTAAAAAATTTTATGTGAACATGTTTAGTGTGAATATATGTTCACAACAGTACCGTTCACATGAACATACACGTTTCACATAATTTTAGTATGTGTTTATGTGTGATTTTTTGCAAATAGTTTTATATTGTTGACTTAAACATGATTATGAAAAAAAAATTTAAAAAAAATTGTTTTAAGCGAAGTACATTCGATACTCCGCAAAACTAGTGGAACTTAATTAAACCCAAATATACACACACATACACATCTCGGTTTATTATAAAAGTGGTAAAGTGGAAGACTTTGTTAAATTTATAATTCATAAATTGATTTCAATATTATATGATTAATGGAAAATTGGAAATCAAATTAAATCAAAGAAATTAATTTATGATTTACTTAACGATCATATTCATAGTCAAGGTAGCAACATCATGTTCAAATTTCAGATGCGAAAATGAACATTATAACAAATGGATGGAATTCGATTGGAATTTAAATTTAAATTTAGGTTATTTACAATTTTTGATAACTAATGGAAAGAGTTAAATTTTATGTATTTTTCATCAAATTTCCTTATTTATAGGAATTTGATATTCCTTCCCATTCATACACAAGTTAAATTCCAACCTATAGATGAATTTGATTCCAACCTACATTTCTAATCAATACTGAAAATCATCTTCTACATTCACCATCAACCATTTTAATAACTAAATTTTAAATTTCAATTTCTTCGAATGTCATTCTGTATCTTATCTTGCCTTTTATTTTATATATTGTATTTTATTTCATTTTTAATATTTTAACAGCACATGTCTATTTTATAAGTTCTTTCATTTAACATTTTCAATCATGACCATCAATCTCAAAATTAATTTAGAAACTTATGTTGTATAAGTTGGTAAAAACCCAATTTCATAAATTATAAATTTAACATTAATTTTAAAATCTAAAATAAATCTAGATTTCATAATTCCTCCATACTATTTTCTCCAACATGTGTTACCATTGTTCTTTGACCCATAAAAATCTGTAGACAAAAAAATTCAAGCATGGAGACAAAAAGTTCAAAAGAAAAGGGGCAAAAAGCAAAATATTAACGCCTGCTTTTCTTCTTCATCAACATCATCCTCTCATATCCATCCTTCTTTTTTCACCTCTCTCTCTTTTTTTCTCCCCCCATCATTCTTCTTCTTTTTCACGTTTCTTGAATCTTTACACATTATATTCTTCCATATATATATAAAATTTCACTTTCCGTAATTCCAATTTCTCTCTCATCGCATTTTACTCTTCACATAACAAATCAATCCTATTGTTTTCTCATAAAAATCCTGTCTTTTCCCCTTTCTTCGATTCCTCAAGCCTCAATCCTTCGTCATCCCTGCAACCCCCAAAAGATAAGAGAGAAAACCCGTTTAAATTTTCATCATTTGAGGGCGTTGATGATGATGATTTTCAATTTTAGTGGGTGTTGAAGAATTAGGGTTCGTAGAATGATGATAATTATGTAGTTTTTGTTGAAATCAAGATTAGGGTTTGTTTGTATCCTTGAATTTTGGTGCATGGGATGATAATCGGTGGTTGATTTAGCGAATTTTGATGAAATTGTTAGGTGGGGGTTAACTTTTTTCCGAACCTAATTGAGGTGTAATTAGGTATTTATAGATCTGAGTGGGGATTGAAGAAACAATTATGGATCATATTGTTGGTGGAAAATTTAAGCTTGGAAGGAAAATTGGCAGTGGATCCTTTGGTGAACTTTATTTAGGTATAATATGTATATGTGTATGTATATATATGTATGTATGTGTGTGTGTGTGTTTGTTAATGGTATTCTTGTTTGATGATAATCGCAGGTGTCAATATTCAAAGTGGCGAAGAAGTAGCTATTAAACTGGTATTGACTTCTTATTTTTCGATAATTGGTTTCGGTGTTTATGATTGTTTGTTCGATTAATGATAAGTTATTGGTAATCTGAAGTATAATCCATCTACCTATAGTTATATGATTATTTGTTGGTCAAATAGTCCATTTTGAGTAGTAAGTTTGATAGCTTTAACAAAGCTGATTATTAAACGGTTATGTCTCCCGATGTATGTTTTATCACTATGATAATCACTTTTTTAAATGCACTTCCAATGATCCAAACAGCCGTCTAAGTATTTGCATAAACGTGTGATTTTGGACTAGAAGTGTGAAGTATGATTGCCTTTTTGATATCACAATTTGTCCAAAATCACTCACTCTTGCATGGTATTGTGTTAGTTTGCAATGAAAAATCAAGTACGATGATGAAGTTAATCAGTCTTTCGAACAATTTTATATAATCAGTCAATTAAGTAGGATTTTCTTACGGTTTTCATGCTAATCGTGGTTTCTAGATGTAACATTACAGTTTTTTTTATTGGTAGTGCAACTCTTTCCTATTTGTTCACTCGTGTTTTGTTTATACTATCGATACATAACTATAGAATCATAGAAAATCGAAGACATTTTATTTACATTGTTTAGCAATTTACTTACTTCCGCAATTTTTGATGACATCCATATTATGTATGTTGAAGTATATGAAGGTTTTTGTTTTTTAGTTGTTATGGTTCACTATGTATCAATAACTTTGGGGGTTTTCATTTGAATTATTTATAAGATATATATATAACGAAGAACGTACAAATAAACCAACAGAATTAAGAGTTTTTAGCTTACTAAAAGAGAGAATATGAAATAAAACCTTAACGGTGCCACTCGCATCTCCAATGTTGGAGAGATGAACATGCTATGTCTTCATCACTGTTACAAAAGAAGTTTATGGGTATGCGCTACCGCTACAAAATTTTATTTTTACGGTACAAAAAAACTGCATAGTTTTCTTGAGGGTATGTTTAAATCCCATTGTTCTGGCGGTAAAGAGGAAGAACAGGAACTCACGATTCTTTGTTATTCCACACTACAGGAACCCGTCAAAACGAGGCATCCTCAACTTCATTATGAATCAAAAATATACAGGCTTCTCCAAGGAGGAAGTAAGTCTCTCTCTCTCTCTCTCTGTGTGTGTGTGTGTGTGTGTGCGCGCGCGCGCGCTTGAGATTTTGTCAAAATTTTTAGAGGGATATATAAATCATGGGGACTTTGAGATGCATTTTTCAATGCGATCATTGCAACTTCGAGAATTATAATCAGATAATCAGTTGATTAAAGCTTCGTGTAAGACTATAAGTAGCTAATTAGTGTATCTTAGTAATCAATTATCTTACAGCTCCTCGTTAGCGTTTGCAAACCTGATTATTTTGATCCTAAATGGCTAAATGATAATAAATAAGCATCATAATTCTCCGTGGTCAAACATCCAAAACTGATTATCCCTGTAGATGCAGTGACGCACATCCAAAGGCCCCCCCTCACAGTGGTATTATTATAAGTTTCGCACTTCTGCCACATATTTGACTGGCTTTTTTTAGTGATAAGCCATCACACATTTTGTATCTTTCTAGAGGGTTAATTACGAAAATGTAACATATTGTCACTTTTTTTCAAATTTGGCTAACATATTAATTTTCTTTTCAATTAGGAGAATATACTGATAAAAACACACCAATTAAGGTAACAAATTACTTAATCAGGAAACTGGTAGTCTTTAAAAAGTGTCGCGTCAAGTTACACAGTCAAATAACACGTTGAAAAGTTTTGCTGGCTGGATGAAACAACTGTCATTTCAGCACTTTACCGGTAATATCACCTAGATTGATGTGTTTTCATTGGTATATTTCCTCAATTGAATAAAATTATTACTTAAAATAGAAAGAAGGAAAACATGTTACTTTTTTCCGTAATTAACCCTTTTCTAGATAATGTATTTTTCTTGCATTATTAACCCTATCATTCATTTGTCTTGTGAATGAAGCGGGAATACCTAACCTTAAGTGGTTTGGCGTTGAGGGCGAGTATAATATAATGGTTATTGACCTTCTTGGACCAAGCCTCGAAGACCTTTTCAACTATTGCACTAGAAAATTCTCCTTGAAAACGGTCCTAATGCTTGCAGATCAATTAGTAAGTGTCCATCGCCACTCGTCTTTAAAAAGTTAAGTTTTGAACGTATAGATCGTTTCTCGATTCATGTTGATGATCTTACAGATAAATAGGGTCGAGTATATGCATGCGAGGGGGTTTCTTCACCGCGACCTAAAGCCTGACAATTTTCTTATGGGCCTCGGTCGTAAAGCTAATCAGGTAAGTTTTCGGAACTTTTTTAATGGTTTGTTTTGAAGGGTATCTTCGATGTTAGTTATGATGGTTTGATGGGAAATGGAAATGGAAATGTCAGGTGTATGCGATTGATTTTGGCCTCGCAAAAAAATATAGGGATCTACAAACTCATAAACACATACCGTACAGGTAACAAACTTTTCTTTCCTACGAAACTTGTTACGTTTAGAATTTTGATCATTCGTTATATGCTCGTATCGTAAATTTCGTTCAGGGAAAACAAGAATCTCACAGGCACAGCTCGTTATGCTAGCGTAAACACTCACCTTGGTGTCGGTAAGTGGTTCATCGGTTCAATTTTTTTCGAACGTTCTTCTCATGAAAGGTTGATTCTTCTAAATCTTTTGTTACTGTATAAATTCTCGATCTTTTTTTGTGTGCGTGCAGAGCAAAGTAGGCGGGATGACCTTGAATCGCTTGGTTACGTTCTTATGTATTTTTTAAGAGGAAGGTAACCCGATGGCATGAAATGTCTTTTTTTTTTTTTTTTTTTTTGCCGTTAGTCGTTTATCTTCATCGTTTTTGCCTTTTAATATTGTGTTCACCCTTGCGGTATTAGCCTTCCCTGGCAAGGGCTGAAAGCAGGAAACAAGAAACAGAAATACGACAAGATCAGTGAAAAGAAAATGTTGACTCCGATAGAGGTACTATCGCTAATGATATATAGAGGGTGTTTGGTTTTGCGTTATGAACAAGATTATTAGCTTATTACGTTACAATAACGCAAATAATTGATTTAAAGTGTTTGGATTGCTTACGTTAATAAGTGATTATTTGCGTTTAAAGTTAATCTTACCATACTTTTTCATAAGTTAAAAAATGTAGTTTATTTGCTTAATAAGTGATTATTTGGTCATTTACAAGTTAAAACGCAAATCCAAACACTTTAAAAACTGATTATTTGGTAATTATGATAGCAAACAGCAGAAGCTAAACCAAACACTACATTTTTTGCAGCACTTTTTGTTACAACTATTATCTGATTATTAGTTTCCAAAACGCTACAACACTTTTTCAAACGCAAAACCAATCACCCTCGTACATGTGTAATATCTAAAACGACGTTTGAAAATTTCTATTTGTATTAGAACTTAGGTAAATTTGTTTGATAGGTACTATGTAAATCATATCCATCGGAATTTATATCGTACTTTCACTATTGTCGGTCCTTGAGATTCGAAGATAAACCGGACTATTCATATTTGAAGAGACTTTTCCGGGACTTGTTTATTCGTGAAGGTGAGAAAAATCCGTAACTAAGCTTCCTTTCGAGATTGATATGCTGGATTCATTCCTTTATCGATTTATGCTCGATGTTGGTATTGTAGGCTATCAATTTGACTATGTTTTCGACTGGACGGTATTGAAGTATCCTCAAATAGGTGCCAGCTCCAGAGGACGGGTCCGCATCATACAAACACTCCGTATGTTGTTTTTCGAATAGGCGTATACTTATCTCTGTTGTCGTTTTTGCAGCATCTTAGTGGTAGCCCCGGGGTGAATGCTGGAACTTCGGCAGAAAAGCCGGGAAGAAACTCAGGTATTGATCGTAACTATAATTTGAGTTGTCGGGTATTTATGCTCGTACGTATTTAAATGCATCCCGTGTCGTTAAAACAGTCGGACAAGACACACGTGGCGTAGACGCGTTCCCGAGAAGAACTTCTGCAACTGGTGGGCGTCTTGAATATGCTCGACACCGGACTCCTGAAGAACTACCTTCATCGAAGGACGTGGTAAGTTTATACGTCGTCTTCGTTGTAATTCGTACACCGCAGGTGCGTTTAGGGGTGGCAATCTTGAACCAGGCCGAACAGTTAAATGGTCCAATTGTAAAAAACTAAGATAGAACATGACTTTTTTAAAAAAATGAAAATTTATAAAACGGCGTATTAAAAAAATTGTTCTTTGAATTTTTTTTAAAATTATGTACATTTTATGACATTTGGTCGTCAACCCGTTTGACTCGTTTGCTTGAATGGGCTCAAATTGCCACCCTACTTTATTTGCGTTTGTACTTGAATTGTATTTTATGGTGGTTAATCCGTTTACAGCAAGCTGACTCGGAAAAAGTCCGATCGTCTCGAAACGGGAGCTCGTCGAAGTATGCTATCGCGTCGGGCACCAAACCAAGCTCGTCTGCTGAAGCAACAGAAGGCCAGTCATCGAGTCGAGTTGTCTCAAGTGTCGGTGGTCGCACATCTACTACTCAACGAGCCCAACTTGGTTACGACAGCAAACCATCGGGGTTTTCACGTACCGCAAAGGGTGGCCGTGAAGATCCACTCCGGAGCTTTGAGTTTCTCCAAATCAGGAAGTAAAGGTAAAACAAGATTACCGTTATCTCTTGTAAAAAAAACGGGGAACCTATGTTTTTTTCGGCTTTTTCTTAAATATTTTCGGAGATTTGGGTCGCGCGAGATCCGTCTATTCGTTATCGTTACAAACACTTTTTGTACCTTTATACTTGAATACTACTACGATGGTTATTTCTTTGCTTTTTGCGTGTTTTGAAACGATGATTTAGTAAGATCGTTTTGTTTTGCGTTGTTTGCTACGAATTTGGTCGCCCTCGAATGATTCGATTAGAAACATGGCTTTCGGCATTTCATCGACTTCGATGAAGGAACATGAAATGACCGTCCTTCGTGACAAAACTAGCCAGATATGATATTTTGGTAGTTGGAGCTTTTATTAATATATATCGATATGTTTGTTAAAATAACTGGAGCTAGAACAAAAAAGAAATTGAAGTAATGAAGTGATATAAATAAAAGTAACAGTAAAATTGAATTTGATGTAAATAAAAGTCACAAAATTTTGTTTGTATTCAAAACCATAAAACATTTATTGGATTTTTTGGTTTGTTAAAAGCTTAAACTTATGATTTTTAGAAAGGATAATTACTAAAATAGTCAAAAAAACACGTTCAATTGTCAAGTTTTAGTCAAATAATATCAATCTTATGTGATAGCCATCATTTACGTGATCTGTATCTTTTATTAATATTTTAATGCATTACGTTACAAAAGGTGTTTGATATTTACCATGAAATGACAAGTCACCTACTTTTTATTGGGAATGAGCAACATTAAATTTGGTAACGTAAAGTACCACCAATTACATTTTGTAACGTAATGCATTAATATTAATAAAAAGTACAGATCACCTAAATGATGACTATCACGTAAATATGATAACTTAAAGTGTGAATATTTTATTTAAATTGATATTATTTGGCTAAAACTTGATAATGAAGTGTGAATTTTGGCTATTTTTAGTAATTTTCCCACTTTTATTTTCTAATCTTATTCAAACCTTATGAGTTATGAGAATGTTTGGTATGTTAAAGTCGTGGAATGAAATCGTTTAAGTTTGTAAATATTTTTCAAAAAAACTAATGATAATCTATATAAACATGGATTGACGCATAAAATAAAAAAAGTTATATAAAAAAATCCAATTGATTTTCATATAATTATATATCTACTAATAATTTTTTCAATAAGGAAAACTCAATTATTGAATTTTCTTCATTGAGAATGACTTTCATAGTATGATAGAAGACTTTGTAAACGTCACAAGATTTCCTTATCTTGATTCAATCGTCTCAAATGCATTCTAATAAAAACTATTAATTATATTTGAATTTATTGGAATTTATTTGCATAAAATAAAAACTGTCAACTAATACTTCAAAAATGAACCTCAAACCAGCATATGCATATACTCTCATAAATGCAAGACTCTAACAATAAATAATTTCCCTGTTTATTTATTTTTATATAGAATTATTAAGAGATCATTTAATCTTTAAACTACTTCTTAATTATCTCATTAAAAATAAACAAACAAGCATTTACTAACCATTATGACATACTCTCACATGAATACAACTTATACTCAAATGTGGAATTTGGTCAAAAATGAAGATTTGATTGGATGGGAGTTTGTTTGTACTTCTTTGAAATGAATGTCATCACAACTTCTCTATAACCATAAATTCCAGCTAACTCTTGACTTAAATCAAAATAGAAAATTTAGAATGAGTCAAACTACTGGTTACTTATTACCTTGCAAAACATATAAATGAAAAATAATAATAATAAAATGAAGAGTTAATTACAAAATGGTCCATGTGGTTTGCACAAAATTACGAAATTAGTATCAAGAAATTACAAAAACCATCCCTACTTTCACTGTTCCGTTGTCATTTTGGTCCATACTTCGTTAAAGTTAACACTTCATCTGTTGGAATTAATATAATGACGGTTTTACGTTTTTTAAGGGAAAATTAGCAAAATAGCCAAAAATCACACCTCATTATCAAGTTTTAGCCAAATAATATCAATCTAACCAAAATAGCCACACTTTACGTTACCACATTTACGTGAAAACCATCATTTACGTGATCTGTACTTTTTATTACTATTTTAATGCATTACTTTACAAAAGGTAATTGGTAACATAAAGTTACGTCACCAAATTTAAATGTTGCTCCCTCCCAATAAAAAGTAGGTGGCTTGTCATTTCATGGTAAACACATTTTGGTAACGTAAATACCAAACATTACTTTACGTTACCAAACACCTTTTGTAACGTAATGCATTAAAATATTAATAAAATGTACAAATCACGTAAATGATGGCTATCACGTAAATGTGGTAACGTAAAGTGTGACTATTTTTGTTAGATTGATATTATTTGGCTAAAACTTGATATTGATGTGTGATTTTTGGCTATTTTAGTAAGGGTTATATGCCAAAAATAGCAACAATTTTTTGTAGTTTTACCGTTTATACGCACATTATTTACTTTTTTATCATTAATAGCAACAACTTTTGTATTTTTTACCGATTATACCAACTTTTGACCTAGAAACCTGCTATAGCAGGTTACCATCCATTAATACCAACAACTTTTATCTTTTTACCAATAATAGCAACAACGTTTTATATTTTTACCAATTATAGCAACGACTTTTAACTTTTTACCAATAATTAAAACATGTCAAATTCAATTTTCCTTTATATTTAACTAATCATTATTTAAAAAAAAACTAAATTCATGAAAATCGGAACACAATCAAATAAGTTCAAAATCCATTTTTTTTTTGTTTAAATTTTGTTAGAGATAAATCAAATGCAATGTGTGCCTATAAAAGTATAAAAAATATTTTTTTATAGACATTAAAAAATGAAGATTATTTTGATTAGGGGTGAGCATGGATCAGTTTTTGGCAAAAACCAAAAACTGAACCGAAACTTCGGTTTGTATATTCAAGAAACCGTTCACTTTGGATTTTAAATGATTTGATTTTTGGTTTTTATTTCGGTTTCGGTTTGGTTTCGGTTTTTCTTTGTCATTGTTTTCAATTTCAAGTATTTCTTTCTAAAACCAAATACCACACACACACACACACACACACACACACATATATATATATATATATATATATATATATATATATATATATATATATATATATATATATAGGAATAAACATATATATGGATACATAAAATCAAAATATATCCAAACCGAAACCAAATCGAAACCAAACCGAAATTTTTGGTTTTTGAAAATTCGAAGTCCAAACGGTTTGGTTTTTTGGTTCCCGTTTTTTTGGTTTTTTCGGTTTCAGATTGGTTTTTGTTTTTTTACACACTGCTAATTTTGATATGTCATATTTTCATGCATTGCCTTATAGGGGCGACCATTTAAGTGTAACATGACAACGTGAAACTCAGTTCATTTTGTATAAGATGTCACAGAAATATAATGAACACATTATGCTATATTTGTATTATTTTTTGGACACTTATTACAACAATATTTGCATTATTTATTTATTTGATAAATAACTGAATAATATTATAAATAATTATGATCTAATCATGGATAATTAGTTCTTTATTGATTTGATAAATAAAATGGTAATATTAAAAACTTGAATCCGTTTGTTTTATGAATAATTGTATATGATTTAATAATCTAATTATTATACCTCTGACAAAATTTGGATACAAATATAAATTATGAACTTATTTGAACGTCATCTGATTTTCATAATTTTAAATCATATATAATCATCGATATAATAAAGGGACGTATCATTTAAATATTACCATTTTATTTATCAAATAAATAAAAGACTAATTATCCATAATTAGATCATAATTATTTATTATTATTCATATATTTATCACATAAATAAATAATGCAAATATTGTTGTAATAAGTATCCAAAAAATAATACAAATATAGCATAATGTGTTAATTATATTTCCGTGGCATCTTATACAAAATGAATTGAGTTTCACATTGTCATGTTACACTTGAATGGCCGCCCCTGTCATACCCGTAGAAGGCTATGCATGAAAATACGACACATCAAAATTAAGATTGTGCAAAAAAACCAAAAACCAATCTGAAACCGAAAGAAAGCAAAAAACCGGAACCAAAGACCAAACCGTTTAACTTTGAATTTTCGAAAACCAAAAATTTCGGTTTGGAGGTCAAAATAAACCAGAAAAAACCAAACCGAACTGAGGTTTTATAATTTTAAAATTTATAAATACTATTCCTTCGTTGCATTTCTTCATTTAAGTTTTTTTTTGAAAGTTTTAACTTTTCAATGTCTAAATTTCATATGAGACTATAACTCACTTTGAATATTATGATGATTATTATTGTTGTATTATTATTGCATTTGTATATTGTCATGGTTTTGAGTGATAAAATGATTTAATGTGTAAATCTTGTTTGTGAAACAATGCATAAAGTGTTATATATTTTGATTTTATGTATCCATATATATGATATATATATATATATATATATATAGAATATGGTTCGTGTGAGTACCTTAAAAATGCAGAGTACCGTGAGTACCTGTGAACACACGGGTTTAAGATGTGAACATGCTCCGAAAAAAAGTTTTTTTTTTAAAATTTTTTTTCATATTCATTTAGATACAAATAATATAAGCATATTTGTAAAAGAATTACACGCATTCACACTTCGTAGCCTCTTAAAAGTCATGTGAACGTGGAAAAATTCATGTGAACATGCTTAGCTGTGAACATACGTTCACAACAGTGCAGTTCATGTGAACTTGCACGTTTCACATAGTTATAGTGTGTGTTTATGTGTGATTTTTTGCAAGTAGTCTTATATTATTAATTTAAACATGATTATGAAAAAAATTTTCAAAAAAAATAATTTTAAGCGAGGTACCTCCGGTACTCCGCAAAACTAGTGGTACTCATTTGAACCCAAATCTATATATATATATATATATATATATATATATATATATATATATATATATATATATATATATATATATATATATATATATATATATATATATATATATAGAATCCGGTTCATCAGCGTACCTATGAGATTCCAGCGTACCCTAATGTGAATGATCATTCACATATATTTTATATGAATAGACATGTATAAGACAACATTATAAGACTTTTTTTTCAAAAGGAGCAACATCATAAATCTTGTGAATGGTAAAAAAAGATCATGTGAATGTTCATTCACACATTCACATTCACATGAATGACCATTCACATGGATGACTATTCACATAAATATGCATTGAGCATTCACATAATTTTTAAGGACACAGAAAGTGTGAATGTATGTGAAATTCATATATCATGTGTATAACATTAATTTAAAAATGGTTATGAAAAAAAATTATAAAGAAGTTTTTTAAGGTTGGTACATTCGGGTGCACTTGATTTCGAGAGGTACTTTTTTGAACCTGACTCTCTCTCTCTCTCTCTCTCTATATATATATATATATATATATATATATATATATTTGTGTGTGTGTGGTTTTTGGTTTTAGAAAGAAAGACTTGAAATTGAAAACCATGACAAAGAAAAACCGAAACCAAAATAAAAACCATATAATCAAATCTTTTAAAATCTAAACCGAACGGTTTCTTAAATATAAAAACCGAAGTTTCGGTTTGGTTTTTGGTTTTTGCCAAAAACCGATCCATACTCACCCCTAATCAAAATAATCTTCATTTTTTAATGTATATAGAAAACATATTTTTCATAATTTTATAGGCACTCATTGCATTTGATATATATTTAACAAAATGTAAATAAAAAATGGAATATGAACTTATTTGATTGTGTTTTGATTTTCATAAATTTAGTTTCTTTAAAATAATGATTAGTTAAAGATAAAAGAAAATTTAATTTGATATGTTTTTATTATTGGTAAAAAGTTAAAAGTCGTTGTTATTATTGGTAAAAATATAAAACGTTGTTATTTCCAGGTCAAAAGTTGGTATAATCGGTAATAAATACAAAAGTTGTTGCTACTAATGATAAAAAATAAATAATATGGGTATAAACGGTAAAACTACAAAAAATTGTTGCTATTTTTGACATATAACACTTAATTTAAAATCTAACAAATCTAAATCTTATATTATATATATATATATATATATATATATATATATATATATATATAATTAAATAATTATTTTATATGTTTATAACTTTATTAAAAATATCTTAAAATAAATACATATTATAGAAAAATATTAAATACTTGACAACTAAAAGATAATTTATCAAAAAAAATATTTCATAACATTTTTTATTTATTGTAATAAGATATAGAAACATTATGTTATAAAGAAATTAAAATCTAAATTTATATCAATTAAAATATATAATTTATAAATAAATATGAGACTATTCATATTTATTTATAAAATTAGAAATGATAGTTACGACAAATACTAGTAATATTCTTATATTTTTTAAATAATTAAATTCTTATGTTTTAACTTTTATTCTATATACATTTTATGTAAATATTTTTTTAAATAATATTCTTGTAATATGTGAGTCATTAACTAATACATTAATAAAACAAGGGCTATGGTTGTACAATACAATTACCAATGTACTTTTCCAAATATATCGATATGAAACATGAATTTTTTTACCCATATGATACATGTAATTTAATTTTCCATTACAATATGCTATATTTCTACATAGAACTCGGTTTAAAAATTGGGGTTTAAATATACCATATTGTAATCAAAAAGTAAAATACAACTATTATATAGGTAAGAAAAAAAGTGTATGTATCGTATCAATACATTTAGGGAAGTATATTACTATCGTTTGACCTTATCCACAAAACAATGGATATTTTAATGCAAACCAAACTACCATATTTTAACGACAATATTCACGGATGGACAAAAAACCATTTTACTTGAACCCAATTGGACCAGACCGGACCATCATTTTCAGGCTGGTTCTTGATTCCTATAATTTATATAATTTGTTTTTGGTTTCATAGGGTTTGGTTCGATCCAGTTTTCTTTTTTTCTTTGTAAAAGTTTAGAAATAATCGGAACTAGACCAGACTGGGTTTCATTTTAGGGCCAATCCTCGGTTCTTAATTTTGCATATTTTTTGTTATCAGGTAATTTGGGTTCGGACCGGTTGATCCGTGAGTCAATATTAACGTCCGTTGTTCAAACATTATCTTTTTTCTCACGATGAAGAACTTCAGGGGGTGGACTTGATTTTATCAATAATTGAGGGGGTCCAATTCAAGGACAGATAAACACACAAAAATTAAGAAGAACAGCGATTATGTTTGTTCTAACCACCATCTGCGAGGAGATTCAAACCATTTGAATTCACAAATCGATTTGTATATTGATAATTTGGTCGCTATTTCTCATATTCTTGAATCATCAACAGCTGTTCAAATCCAACAACATTTCGTCTCATCGGAAACTTTTATCATATCTCGCCGGCTTCGGTATTTCTTCACATTTTCCATGGTTTCTTTTGACAAAAGGTACGGGTACCTGAAACCTGTTATTTTGTTGAATAGTATAGAATTATTAACTGTAATTTGCATCATTGTTGCTTTGTCTGTTATGAATTGATAAGCTATGTGATATTGTTGAGTAATTTGATTGGGATTACACAATTTGAAAGCTTGAGTTCTTAGTACAGATACTGAAAATCAAAATAAATTATTGATTAGGGTTTATAATGATAAGTAACTACATTTGCATCCTTGCTTCTTATGCTGTCATGAATTGATAAGATCTGTGATGTTGTTGGTGGTAAGAAGTTTATAAGTTTTTGTCTATGGTTTTATGAATTTGGCAGGGTGATTGATTTTGGCGTCTAAGCTGGTGTGATTTTTGTGCGTGTTAGCTGCAGCTGTCTTATGTTGAGGATTGGTAGTAAAAATGCAAATGTCGATATGGAATCTTTTTTTCCGATTAGGCCAGAGTGCCAAGAAGATGTTCCGAAGACCCGATTTAAGCCCAAGGTGTGTGCAAAACATGCTCTTAGTTGTTAATGATGGCTTACCTCTTTGTTTCATGCAGTTTTTTGTTAATTCTTTTCTTGTGCAATTTCCATATCTAGTTTTAGAAAATGATCAAATGCACATGACTTGGTTAGGAATTATTCGTATAGTTAATAGTAAATTTGTGAATGTTTACAGCATGGTGATGGTTCGTTTGTTTCAGGTTGGGAAAACTCTAAGTGAAAGGAGATGGAATGCTGCATTTGATAAAGATGGTCGTTTAGATATAGCAGGTGTGCTTAGGAGGATACAAAGAGGGGTACAGTTTTACTTATTATTTGTGTTCATTTACAGTCTATATTGACATATATCCTTACAAAGAATTGAAAATACAATATCACTGAGATGTTAAACTGCTGATATTAATATGTGGTTCTCAAAATGGCTTTTGATATATTTTAGTGTGAAGTTGCAATTAGTTTAAAGGTGAATTGAAAAACAAGACCCTGAGCAAAGATTTTGAGGATCCAAGGGCACAATCAGTGCCCATTAAAATTCAGTATAAAACACATTGGATTTCTTTTTGTAGTGCTGAAGTATACATCATCATTCTGAAGTTCTATTTTAGCATCCACCTATTGTTTGTTATAAAATACCAAGATCGAACGGCACAAACATTGACCATCATAATTGTATCCTTAATGGTACTTTCACAACCTGTTTATTCTTTTTCTTATGGAAGACCTATATTATGCATATCATCATTTAGGAGATTTCATGTGCAGGCAATTTGTGCCAGTGTATTTCAGTAGATCTGTAAAATGCATGTTATGTATAATGGCTTGTTGATACTCATTATTTTAATACTATGAAAATTATCTTCTGTGCAATAAAAAAACACAGCGGCTAAACCATTGAAATAATATATTGCCCAGAGTATGCAAAGACTTTACTTCAAATGGCATATAGAAAACTATGACCTTTAAATTATTGTCTTGAACCATGAGGCTGCCTCTAAGTTTCTGCTTATTGTGAATTATATTGATTCTATGAAGAGACAAATTGATGAGTCATTGGTCAACTGCAGACTGCATGAGTTGTTTCCTATCAAAGATTTATTCACTTTACTACTTGTTTATTGTCCAATTATTATATTTCTTAACTGTTGCAATCCCTTGAGGTACAATGATGCACATTGCATCAAAAACTTAGAAAGTATGCTACGAGGCACCGACTTTAATAATGCTAGCGAGTGAACTGAGTTAATTATCCTTTTGCTTTTACTCATTCTAGGGCATTCATCCAGCAATTAAAGGGGCAGTATGGGAATTTTTGTTGGGTTGTTATGATCCCAACAGTACTTATACAGAACGAGAAGAACTCCGGCAAAAGAGGAGGTAATACTGTCACCTAAACTTTAGTTGCATAACCTGTAGAATTGCATTAATTATATGTCCATTTATCTATTTGATTCTAAATTTCTAATCATAATTACATCCATCATTCTTAGTTATGATGTAACAAAAGTTCAATTTTAATGTTATCTTTCAAGGAACCTAACGTTTACCTTCTGTAATGATACCGTTTTTCCATAATGGTGATCCAACTAACACGTTCCTTTATCTGCCAAGCAGTAAGGTATGATCAATTGTAGCATTGTGGTTCTAACCTGATCATTGGGTGCTTTCTTAAGCTCGTTAGCTTTTAACATAATCTTTATTAAACTAATGAGCTCTGCTCATTAACAACTTCTTGAAGGTTGATACCTTTTTATGATTTGTATTTAAGAATATAGAAACGTAATGAATCAAGAACCAGAAGAGTAAAATCACTTTTCGGTTTTCAGATGAAGGGTGGGTAATCCTCCCTCATCCCATTATCGGATTATCCCAAGAACATCATGACAGTTTCTCTATTAGGATTCCCATGTTAATTGTAGTGTATCCTTTAATGAACAAGATACCAATCTTAAAATACCTATTCGTCCATAGTAATCAATACGAGTCTCTGATGCTGTTGAAGTATTGATCTTGGACTTTTGGTCTGCAAGGCTTCCCCCCTATTTTCTATCGAGGGGTATCTAGGCATTTTGCTAATAGTCTAACGTCTTTATTGAATTATGTGTCCAGTCATACTTTGCAATTCTCAGAGGGAATGATGTTTATAAATTTGAACTTCAATGCTGGACAGACAGATTTTAAAACCTCTCATACTTTGTCCTAATGTTTGAAAGCGTCTGTTATGTGTGTGTGTGTGTGTGTGTGTGTGTTCAGCACCAGATTACTAACCGCTGCTGTTTAGAGCATTCATAGGCTTCTGGAAGGGATTTCCTGTTGCTCTGTGTGTGTATGATAATTATACTTTTTTATACAAGATATACGCTAGTACGTTGCGATTATGGTAAATGCTAACGAGTACTTCACTTTGTGTTCTTAGGGATCAGTATGCCTCATGGAAGGAGCAATGCAAAAAGATGGTTCCCCTTGTTGGTAGTGGGAAGTTTGTCATGACACCTATAGTTACCGAGGATGGAGAACCGGTAGAAACCAATGGAGTCGTCCTACCAAAATCTGATGCTGATTCAGAAAAGAAAGTGATTCAATGGAAACTGAGCTTGCATCAGATAGGTTGGTTAATGCATTTACAAGTTTCTTCTCAGTTAGAGACTAAATCTAGCTTTTAGTGTGTAGTTGCTGTTGTGTCATGCTCCTAGTAGTGCAGTATTACCAGATCTGGTGCATGTTGATTTTGCAGGCTTGGATGTAGTACGCACAGATCGGCCTCTTGTTTTTTACGAGGATGAAGCTAATCAAGCCAAGCTCTGGGATGTTCTTGCTATATATACTTGGGTAGATGATGATATTGGTTATGTTCAAGGTGACAAATGCTCTTCCGTGGTATTAGAACTGTAGGATGTAAAGCCTTTCGGAAACATCAATGCTTTTTATTACTTGTCTTATGCAGGAATGAATGATATATGTTCCCCAATGGTTATTCTTTTGGGAGATGAAGCAGACGCCTTTTGGTGCTATGAGCATGCAATGCGTAGAGTGGTATGCCTCTGTGCTTTTGTAACAAAATTGACATCTAAACTGAATGGTTGATTCATCAAATTAATGATTATACTTCATTTATCTTACCCATGTGGATATAGCTCTATACTTTGACATACTATTTTACTGGAGTTGATTCTAGTTCCCTGTTTACCTAGAAACTTGATGAATTGAATCAAGGCAAATTCCTTTGTTTTGTTTTTATTTTTATATTTATGTGATTGCTCATGTGACGCTTGTTAGTATGTTTATAACAGTTATTTTCTTTGCTTCTTTATGAAGAGGGAAAACTTCAGGTCTGATGCAACCTCTATGGGAGTGCAATCACAACTCGGCATACTTTCACAAGTTATGAGAGTTGTCGATCCGAAGCTTCATCAACATCTTGGTATGGTTCCGTGCTATTTATAATTGTCTTCATCATTAAAGTGAAGTGCTTTATGTGTCAAAGCTAAGAACAAGTCTGAATATTTCACATGGAAAGCACTATCAATCGCTAATAATATTGGGCTATGGTAAATATTTGAATTTTCAAAAAGAAAAATTTGACAACATTCATATTTAATATTTTTGATTCAGAGGGCTTGGACGGCGGTGAATATTTGTTTGCAATACGTATGCTGATGGTACTTTTCCGAAGGGAATTTTCCTTCATAGATGCCTTGTATCTATGGGAGGTAAAACAAAATGCTCTTTACTTTTGGTTCCCACATATGATAACGGACTTCTTATTTTATTTTCCCTGAATTTGGAAACATCATTCTTCAAACTGTAAAATCAGGTTATGTGGGCCATGGAGTATAACCCGAACATGTTTGCTGATTATGCTTCAAATGGTTCAAATGAAGTTGTGGCAACAAAATTAAGCAAGAAAGTACTACAACAATATGGCAAATACGAGAGGAAAAACGTGAAGAATGGACGAACAGACCAAAAAAGTCTTCTTGCCGTTTTCTTGGTTGCAGGTGTTCTGGAGACCAAGAACAAGAAACTCCTGAACGAGGCTAAGGGCCTAGATGACGTTGCCCAGGTATGATCCAACCTAAACTCCAAAACTTCTTTCCCTATCGTATCTTCAAATATCTAAAATTGTTTAATTGTTGCAGATCATGGGTGACATAACCGGAAGCTTGGATGCTAAAAAAGCTTTGACAGAAGCACTGAAAATTCACAAAAAGTACCTAAACAAGGCAAGCGTTGCCTCGTAACAAATTTTTGCTCATAGTCATGCATTTTTGAATCCTATAATGTTGGGTCCACTTTTGTTTCTGATTCCAGGCAAGAAATCAATGAAAGTGTGGGCAGCTAGCTATATGACCAGTTCTTTTCCTTGTAATGTGATTCTTGACCTCTAAATTCGATTTCATCCATTAAGATGTTCGATTTTGTGCTAAAGTTTTCCCTGAGTTAGCATATGATAGGTGGACGAATTCGATGGGTTTGTGAGTATCATCAGGTGTAACAAAAGAGAGGTTGTGCATTGTGTATTGTAATTTGTAAAGGAGTTTGTAATTCTTTGTAAGGTTGTATATTATGCATTCTTAAGATGCAGATTAAATGGATGGATCATATATTTTTTTTAGCAAAATGGATGATGAATCATATGAACCCCCAAAAATTCTGTGAATGATGAGAAATTATGATTCACAGATGTCTAAATGACATATAGGCCCCTTGTAGTTTAGTCCATCCCAACTAAGAGACTGTTTGGTAGATGCTAAATGATTAAGTGCTGAATGATTTGGAGGTTTGAATGATTTATAGGCTCTTAATGAAATGGTTCTTAATGAAAACTTGTCGTTTGTTTTTGTGCTGGATGATAATCCTGAACTAAAAGTTTACCATATTAACCCTGTTATACGTAGTTTTATCTACATTGTATTTTTAATAAATATAAGTTTTATTATATAATCCTTGTAAACCCCAAAAAGAACAGACTTTGTCCACAAAATATATTTTCTTGTAATCATTATTCATACTTTATGTCAGTATTCCAACACTTCTCCCTGTGAGTCCATGACTATCCTTTTAACTTTTCTTTAGAAAAAACCCTGTCTATCTTTTCAACCTCTCTTTTTCATATAAGTATTTTCCAAACTCTTTCTATGTCGATCGATTCCAATTTTTCAACATTTCTCTCTTGTCTTGATCGATGGTGTACACCCAACCAAGATGAAGAAGTTTGTGTGTATGTGTGTGTCAGTAAGTTTTTTTTACTGTAGCTGTTAGCTTTCTTTGATGTTCTTCAATGGTGGACACAACATACGCTTCACAAATCAAATGCTTCAACGACTGATGACGGTGAAGATAATTGCATAGGTCAATGTTCCAACAGAATATGGTGAAAAAGCGCTTCATGGATCGATAATAGTAAGGGGGCTATTAGAGTAAAAGGATGAATATGAAATGGTTCAGCATCGTTTAGCAAGGATTACATGCTGATTCGTTCAGCATGGAAAAAATCGTTCAGTGCTTGCCATTTTTGATAAACAAACATACAGAGTGCTGACCGATTTGGAGGCAGGCTCTGAACCTATTCATTCAGTAGCAAACAAACAACGCCTCAAAGTTTAGCTGCAAGTGGCTGGAGTTTGATTTGGTCATTCGAATTTGATTCAAGCTTGAAATGAACTTGTATTCTGAAAATCTAGGTTGGGGTGGATGAAAACTTGATGTTGCAATTATAAAGCGACTTGATTCATTATTCACTTGACTATACTCACGAGTTTGTCAAATTCAGTTATTAATCTCTGATGATTTTATCACAAAAGAAACATTTTAGTCAGGGTCGTCTCTTAGATTTCGGAGGCCCTGTGCAATAACTATAAAAGAGACCCTATAAACTAAAAATTAATATTAACATCTTCAACATTAGTCTTATTTTTAAAAAACTTATCAGATCACCACTTTGAGACTTAACAAGCTCTTCAATTCGTTTTTTCTTTTTACGTTTTTCATACCCAGACTCGTATTTTCTCATCCTAGAAGACATAAAAGTTTATAAAACGATTAGAAAAATGTTGAAAAAAATGAAAAGATACAACTGATGGTGACTTATTGGGCTTTGGATTTGTGTTGTGACTTATTGAGATTTGGATTCACAAACATTACACATAAACATACCCTAAAAATTCTTTTTGTGGCCCTCTGGATTTTGGGGCCCTAGGCGGAGGCCCATTTTGTCCTCCCTCATCACCGAGCCAGATTTTAGTTTATAGAGAGATGTTAGAAAAGGACAGGGCTGACCCCAAGAGGGGCCGCATGGGCTACCGTTCAGAGCATCAAACCATAAAAGGATATTCTTTTTGCAGTAAGTAATATATTAGGACTACACGTGTATTTTTTTAAATTTTTATTTTAATAAATAACCAAAATCTTTAAAAAAAATAGTATGTTGTATTTTTTTAAAATATTTTTATCTTGGTTAAAAGCATTTAAAAATAATATGTTGTATTTTTGAATTTTGCCTGGACATAAAATATATAGGACTGGCCTGGAGAGGAAATAAAATGATCTATATGGTCAAAAAGGAAATTGGGTCTGACCTGCGACATTTTGGTGATCACATGATCGGGTGTTAGGATTAGTATATGAGAAAAACGGAACCGGAAATCAAAAATACCAAACCGAAAAAACTGGAAAGTCGAAACCAAAAAAACAAAGTAAATGGTTTGTGTTTGGATTTCCTCTCAAATCCGAACCGATTTTTTAATTTAATTTAATTTTTTAAATACTTTATATTTACTAGTTTATGAACCCACGTATTGCGTGAATATTTTGTTATAGACATAATAAAGTGTAATTATATTTTTAGATGGAATGTGATGATGTCATGTGGCAATTATATGAACTAGTTTATGAACCCACACATTACGTAGATATGTTAATAAATAATTGGTTATAACATATTTATGTAAAATTAAAATTATAACCTATAAATATTTAATATTTATAAAAATACAATAATAGTATGGTTATTTGTTATAGTCATTATTTAATAGTATTTACTATTTTAATATTTTTTAAACTATTTTATTTCGAATTTTATATGTATTTAATACATATAATTTAAAATTTCAATTTTATATAAAACATAATTTATATATATATTTTATTAGAATAAACAAAATGTAATGAAATATGATTTTATTAATATTGTATTGTATTATATATACTATTTACTTATTTAATATTGTTTGTATAATAATATTTATTTCTGTTTAATATATTTTAATAAGTTTATAAAGACATAATAAATTTTTTTATATAGACATAGATAAGTATGTATAATATGTAATTTGAATGTATTTGTATTATATTAATAATAATAACAATAAATATTAGATGATGAGAGATGTAAACAAATGTTGGATATAGTTAATGATTTATTAATATTTATTTAACAATAATAAATCGTTTTTATGTTTTATTTTATATTTGTTTTTGTATTTTATATTTATATTTATATTTTATCTTTTATTTTATATTTGTATCTATATTTTATATATGTATTTATCTTTTCATATTTGTATTCTTTTATATTTGTATCTATATTTTGTATTTTTATTTATCTTTTATTATTTCGTATATTTTATATTTGTATCTATATTTTATATATGTATTTATCTTTTCAAATTTGTATTTATCTTTTATTTTGTATTTGTATTTATCTTTTAATATTTCATATTTATCTTTTATTTTATATTTGTAGTTATATTTTATTTTATTTTTGTATTTATCTTTTCAGGTGAAACATAGAAGCGACACGTGAAAAATTGTGTTCTCCTTTATTATATATAATAATAATAAAATATATAGATAGATTGAATTATTTCTACTTTCACTTATATTTGATGTTATAACCTACATTACAAAGCTTCTTTTGTTTATATTCACATGAATTTAATTTTTATCTTTATATATATAATTGATATTTATGATGGTTAAAATGCTAATTAATTGTGATAATAATAATTACATTTATTCTGATTATATGTGATGCAGTGAATACTAATTAATTGGTATAAATATTCTTATTATATTTCTACATAATGAACTTACTAAAATATTAATTCAAAGCCTAAGTTAGTAAGTTTGATAAATCAAAGTATCAGACTAAGTTAATAATTAATATCCACTTTTAGTAAATCAAAGTATCAAATTAAGACATAAGTCAATTAAGAATCCAAGTGTAAACAGTTACTTTTTAATGATTTATTAAATAGTGTTTAACTTTGGTAAAGAAAAACTTCATTTTAGTAAAAAAAAATATCCGAAAATTTTCAAATTTAAACCCAAAAATCAAACCGTTTTTGAAAAACCAAAAACCCCACGTATGTAAACCAAAAAACTAATAATCAAAACCGGAAAAAACCGAAACCAAACGCTTCCCATTGCAAAAGCCAAACCGTCCATGTTAAAATATAAGGGGGGTGTAAGCGTCAAAATTGAGAAACTAAAGGGGCTTATTTAATATCCTCTTCCTGTTGTGGTGCTGACGTGCTGTCGGTTTCCTCGTGAAGCTATAAGTAAAATCTGCCATTGACTGTTACGAGACTTCACCGAGAAAAACAGCGTCCGTTGAAGGCGAACTTGAAGCAAAACTATCTGTAAGGAAAAGGCTGTTCAAAATTTCCTATCTTTGTAACCAATTTATTCATATAATGATGATCTACGTCGGTATTTGTGTTCATTAATCGAATGTGCTCAGATCTACTTTGCATTTATTCTGAAACATATATTTTTTTTGAAAATTGAATTGTTGTTTCATGATCACTTTAAATCTAGGGTTTATGGATCAGATTTTGTTTTCTGCAAGTATGTGTTTATAATTATTTATTTGAGTTTTGTCTGATATTGTGTTTGCTAATTGTGCTCTAGATTGTTGTTGTTCTGCCTGTGCTTTAAATTCTGTAATTCGTTTGATCTTTGATGATTTAGATAGATTTCAATGTAAATCTTCTGATCGGCTGAGTTAATAATTTGTCTGGTGATACATCGATATTTAAATGTAAATCCTCTGATCAATTGAGTAAACGAATCATCGGTGATTTATCAACATCTAAATGTAAATCCTCTAATCAGCTGAGAATGATTGGTCTGGAGTTACGAATTTTGTAAAATTGGATGATCCAAAGTTGCTATATAACTGCTACACATCCATTTGCAAGTGGCACCTGATCCGTAACCAGTGGTAGCTTAATTGCGTTAGGGAGCATATTTGCAGTACTGGTAGGCACTTCGGTTTTGCCAGTCTTTACAAAGTGGTTTTGTGCTCTTGACAGGAGAAACATGGACTATTTATGATTTAAGATATTAGTTACGGTTTTGATATATACCATTTTCGTGAATTAAGGTCGACTGTTCTATTCTTTTAGTGATTAGAACTCTCTAATCGTGTGAATTTTGTGGCTATGTGGAAGCATTTAGTTCAAGCAATGTACAAAATTCTACCATGCTTTCCTTTTTCACCTCCAAGTCTCCAACTATTGTATAAGGAAGCAAGTTAAAGCATTTATAATATTATTTAGTATTCTTTACTGCTGCAGTAATCTCAATTCTCAGTATGGAAGGGACTGTGTTTGCTCCTGCTTTGGAAGGAATGAAACATGTGAAATCTGAAGAAGGGGAAATGCTGACCAAGCCCTTCTTAGATGTCTGCAAACAGATATTACCTGTTATTGGTATGGTGTTGCTTCATATACAAACTTTTTTTTGGTATCTGTTCACTTATAGGTGTGAACCGTAAATTGCATGGCTACCAATTATCAAATACCTGTATCATGCATAAATGTACCAATTATCAAATACTTGTATCATGCATAAATGTATGAAATGTTGTTTTCAATCGTGTAGGAAGAAGCTCCCTGAACAGAGTTTTCTTGTGGAATATATGATACATGGCATTTAAATTGATAAACGCAGGTCTCTTTACATGGCATTTATATTAATAAATTCGGGTATCTTTACCTGATAAATCAATTTTTTAGGCAAGCACAATGATGTATATGAGGAATGCGTTAAGAAATATTGAGATGAGGATAATGAATATTCTGTCCTCAATAACTTCTATGTTTGTTCTACACATTGGAGTGTTTGGTTGTTGAGACCCCTATTTTATGGTTACTGTATTCTATATCATCAGATAATGCTATCAGTGAACAATTTATTCACTCAAGTTGGCTTTGTTTCAGCTACCTGTCTATAATTCAGTTAGTTACAGACTTACAGCATAAGATGGGCCATTTGTGAAAGTACACTAGTACTACCATAGAGTTCTATGTTAGTGTGCATTTGTCTAACAAGGAAACTTTTGTAGGAATAATATTAAGAATATGGACAAAATTATAATAAAATGGATTAAACATTGGTCTAATCACCTCCAAATCTTGTATGTGATACGACAGCTTTATAAGTTTGCTTTCCATGCCTTTTCTTCTTGCATGCTGAAAGTTGCTTTGTGGATTTAACAACTTACATTATAAATTTCTTATCTGATGCTAGATAATTTTGGAGCAGCCATGGCACTTGTCAAAACTGATGTTGGTGGTAATATAACAGTAAGTGCTCATCTTTCTTTGTTTAAAGGCAGACTATTTTTCTAGTCATAAATTTGCACTGCCTCGTATATGGTGGTAATGAGTAAGCCTCTCAATGAGAGAGCTCTGCAACTTTTTTCTTGTGAGTCAAAGTTTGACACTTACTGTTAGATCTTCTCTTTGAAATAACCTTATCCCCGTTATTTCTCCTCCAAATTTTTTCCTAAGAGAAAATGATACCCGTTTTGTAATGAGGGACAAATAAGTGTTGGTTTTTTACTTACCACTGCCAAACATTAAACAGGCATCATTTTTATGATCTGTTAAGGTGACATATTCTTGGTTACACATCTATTGTTTGATACTTTGATATATACTTTTAATTTCTAGCAGTTGTTCCTCTCGTTACACACCCTTGAACATACTTGCTTCGGCTTTTAATATATAGTTAGAACTTAAATGAGCTGTGTATCGTCATTTCTTCTGTCAGAGACTGGAGAACAAATATTTGTCCAACCCTACAGAATTTCAGAACCTATACAGCATGGTCCGAGTGGAGGTTGAAGCTAAGAAAGCAGAAGGTTCATCCAGTTGTACTAATGGTCTTCTGTGGCTAACTAGGTGAGCATAGTTGACGATCCTACCCTCACACTTAGTATAAATAATTAAATCCGAAGCAGCTTCATCCTTTTAACTTGTATAACTTTCAGGGCAATGGATTTCATAGTAGAATTATTTCGTAACTTATTGGAGCATGCAGATTGGGCCATGTCACAAGTTTGTACTGAAGCCTACACTAAGACACTTAAGAAATATCATGGCTGGTTGGCCAGTTCAACTTTCACGGTAGGCATTTATTAGTTCACACTAAAACTGTATTGGTAGAATTTATCACCCTTGAAAAGAATATTAAGAAACTGAACCAAGTACTTTTTACACTTCGGTATACTTCAAATTCTTAAAACTTTTTATCCTCTATTTTCTTCCTTCAAAAAATTGATCATTTGTTTTTACAAACGGATTCACAGGTTGCAATGAAGCTTGCTCCGGATAGGAAGAAGTTCATGGATGTTGTGGGTGGAAAGGGCGACATCAATTCTGATATTGAGAAATTCTGCGCAACTTTCACACCACTTCTTGAGGAGAACCACAAGTTCTTGGTGAGATCATCTCATTAGAAAACTTCTTTGTTTTATTAGTTCATGTTTAGTGCATGAGTGATATTATTTCTTCTCCAAATCAGCTCTGTAATCATTGTGTGATCTTATTATGCAGGCTAGCGTTGGTCTCGATGGTATGAAAGCAAAGTAATGACCAATGAAAGTATCACATACTTATTAAACTTCTTGGAAGATCGATCGATGCATTATGAACAAGAAATTATACTCTTATGTGTACCCTTTCTCTTTTGACGATATGTTAAAACTTATAATTGGTCCTTGGTTGGGCCTCGAATGTGTATGAAGTTGTTACTACATTTTGATTTAAAAAAACTATGATAGTTATTCTGTCGAGTTGTAAACTTTCAAATTTTGGTATGCTGAAGATAACGAGTCTTTTTTTTTTTCGGTTAATCTAGCCTTTCGCCTACAGGTACTCTTTGCATAAAACATTAATCACAACATAACCCTTTATATAATAGATGCACAGAGTACAAGCGTAGAAGATGGGTATTCTCTCTCCATCTCAACCACATCTCTTTTTTACATCTATATTTTTGTCCACTAGTTTGAATTGGTATAAATAAAATCATAAGGTGATGTGTTATGCTTCATACATGCATAGGTTCTCAACTTCCTCCTATTCTCTCTCTCTCTCTCTCTCACACACACACAACATTTTGTTGATTTCTTCTTTTACTAATCTCTAACTGTCTCTCTCCTTCTCTGGCCTCTCCCACCCCCATTCTTCTGTCTCAATGTATTTGATTTTATCTATCTGAGTTGTTTTTGACATTTTATGGGGTCTGCTGACCCCGTCCCGATCCAGCGGTTAACTCCTTTGACGATGGGTACACATAAGGTGAAAGGCCTTCTTAAAGGCCTCAGATATATCTCTCAAGTTTTTGGTCAGCCTCTTTTTTCCCTCTCCCTTGTTATTATTCATTAATGTGCATGAACATGTTCATGCTAACGCGGTTTAAATTTTGTTGGGTCAGAAGAAGATAAAAAGGAAGAAATACAGATTGGTGGTCCGACAGACGTGAAGCATGTCGCTCATATCGGATGTGATGCAGCAGCCCAGGAATCTCCCAGCTGGGTATGCTTTTCTCCCCTCTTGATCTCCATCACCTAAATCTAAATGATTTGTTTGTTCCATGATTGATCAGTCACATTTTTTTCATCTGGGTGCAGATGAATGAATTTGGTTCGCCTGCACAGTGTCAATCTGCGTTATCAGATGTCTCGGAAGCCCCTAGCGATGGACCTGAATGGGTTTCTGAAGGTTGGCATAACTCAAGTTCTTAATGCCTAAATGAATGCATAAGATAATAATAATAATAATCAGGGGTAAAGATACATGGAGGCCACCAAATTTTCTTAAAAGTTTTAAATAAGCCACCAAACTACAAAAACGTCATAGGAGGCAATCCTCATTCCTCAGCCTACTTCCAAATTGGTGTAGTTACATCAAATCTGGCCAAAATATTGCTGGAGAAGGGTAAAAATGCCCATTTACCCTTCAATTTTATTTTTAAGATTGTAAAGGAAAGTAAAACAATATTCCAAAGCAAGTGAAACTTGAAAACTTAATATAATATTGATTTTAAATTAGAAACAATGCATAATAACTTCTACTTTACCCCAAAAGTTTGCAGTTTTATGATTTGACCACCAGAAAAATTATATGGTACATTTTAGTCCTAGGTCATTTTAGCGAGACTTGGAGTAGATGACACCAAGTGAGAATTTGGGTGGCCTTATTTTGATGGTTTTGTAGTTCGGTGGCCGCTTTGAATCTTTTTTGCAAATTCAGTAGCTTCCTTCTATGTATCAATAATAGTAACATTTCTGTACAAGATAAATAAAATTTACATTTCATGCTCAGTTAAGACACTCCTACCACAAATGATAACACTACATATGTAGGAAGAGAAAGAGGGTCACTATAAGCGGCCTTTAATCACAAATGACATGACAAAAATCACAATATCACCGATCTATGGTCGCACTTACCCCGTGATTGTATCCTAGGTTGTGTTTGGTAGAGAGAACGAAGAGAAAGGAAATGAAATTATATTATTAGCTAAACTACTTGAATTATGTACATCAATTCTCTATGAAATCTCAAGTTGCATTAACATATAATTTAACATTCAATTATCTCATTTCTCTAGCAATAGTGGAGAATTAAGTGGAAGTTAAAATTAGAGAAATAGAATTATAACAATCATAAGATTATTGTATTTTCAAGTTTCATAGTCTAAAAAACCTAAGATTTTGTCCTCATTTCTTATCTCTTCAATTCTCTCTACCAAACGCAACCTAATAGTTAGGGAGATAGAATCCATAACATAGATTCTTATATCAAACTCTTATCACTTGTTTGTTAATTATGTGTTATGCTATTTATCTTTTTCATGTTGGCCGTGAGACCAGTTGGAGAGTGTGTCTCAGAGGGTCTGTAAGGTTACTCTTTCGTAAGGTTTACGGTCTCTTGTTGGAGCAGTATTGAGTAATATAGGAAAAAGAAAGAAAAACAGAGTCCGGGACTGTGGGTCCCCCCCCCCCCCCCCCCCCCCCAAACCGGTCTCACAACCAACACAAGACCACAAGGGGGTGTACCATGTCCCCATCACTATGAAAATGGTGTCCATAATCGACCATAAGACCTCATTTATTCAGCGTATCGAAACTCTGTCAATTGGTGTATCCCTTATATTTATTTTGAAAAATGCCAACAATTTCTTCCTAAACTTTTACCGATTTGCCTAATGCCTAATTGAGTTTACAAATTCACATTGGTACCATATAATCCTTATCATGATCAGTTTTTTTAAATCACTGTTGCAGATTCTGGCCATAAAACTTCTAGAAGAGAACGTCACGAAAAGCTAAAAAGCAGACATCGTCGCCATCGTTCAGTGGAAAGTGCTCCGGACACTGATTCTAAAGACTTCCCACCTAAATCAAGGCAGCCAAGACGACACCACACTAGAGGTGCCGAAGGTCGGCGTGCACGGGATGAGTCACTGCCAGAAGCCCCGAGAAGGACTCGGAAAAAGAAACCAAAGGAGGAATCGGATGGTGAGTCATCGAGATTGCCGAGGCCTAAAGCAGAGGATACTAGTTCGCAAGCATCCGTGGGCGACGATGCAGAATAACAACATTAAAGGTATTCGTTTCGATAGTTGTTTTAGGTAGTCACTTTGTGTTTCCAAGTTTCATGGAAGCTTATTAGTTTTGTACAAAATTGTTCTCTTTTGCCATTTATGCCATGCTCTATAACTAATTAACCAACTCAACCTTTTCTCCCATTTTGCAAAAAAAAAAAAGAGAAAAAAAGATCAATAAATTGGTCATAATTTACAACTTAACATGCCCTATCTTCCATTTTTTTCTTTTTATATATAATGTAAACTAAAATACATTAGAATTTTTATAATTTTTTATTCTGTGAGCAAAATGTATTTCTAAAAGGAGTCTTGTGCCAAACTGGGCTTTGGATTGGGCTCGTCACGACAACGTCTGGAACCCACTTGGGCCTAGCTCTTTTGTTTGAACGTGAGTGGAGGCTACCGCCTACTGGGCTAGCGTCAGTCTTTTGTAGATTTGTTGTGGAGAATTGGATATAGATATATCAGAAATGGGGAATGTGGAAATTTTTTTGAAGACAATAGCCGTTTTATGATAACTAGTTTATTACCCATTACGCGGATATTTTTAATATATATAAAATATAATAAATAAAAAGATAAAGATATAAATATTGTTTTTTAAACAAAAGTATATAAGATGATATTATTATTTATTATGACCTATTGATTTTCTATATTTCTAAATATATATGAAGTGTAATTATTTTCTTATATATTTTTTTAAACTTTTATTATATTATCTTATAATTAAAGTTAGTAGATTATTAAATTTTGTTTGATTTGATTTGATTTGAATTTAAAGGTGGATTATATTAGATTTGGATAGATATAATTAATAAGTTAGTAGACTATTAGATTTTGTTTGATTTGATTTGATTTGAATTTAAAAGTGGATTATATTAGATTTGGATAGATTTGATTTAAATTTCTTTATTAGTTTTAAAATATATAAATGCCACGTGTCGATTCATGGTGACGACACGTGGCTTCACCAGAAATGAGTTAGTTACTCTTTTAATAGTATAGATAGATAGATTCAAAATATATTCTGTGTGCTATCAAACTAATTTTTATTAAATAATTCAAAATAAAACATAAGGTAAAATTAAAGGTTATATAAAAAGCATTTAAAGTAGTTGACTTTTACTAATAGGGTTAAATTAGGTAGTAACTAATTTTAGTTTTTTTTTAATTGTTTATAAATCAATCAGGTTATTAGAGAACTATATTCGGAAAATGGATGGAAAAATAAAAATTAGGATGGATGAGATGATTTAGACATTTTCTTTTATTAGTATTTAGATGGATTTTAGTAAATAAAAATAATAATAACAAATAAGCAGGGAATGGAAAACAAGTTTTTATTTATTTATCAAATTTATCATTCTCAAACAATTAATTTATAATTAAGTCAGTATGATACTTTGAATTTATTTATCATGTTATACAATTTTATCCCATTTATTATGTTAAATTTATCTTACATTTGTTACCAACTTTATTGATTTCTATTACTTCGATATAAATAATTATTTAATCAAATTTTGTACTATATTTAATAACCTTCTCTCTTCAAACCCATATACAAAAAGAGAGACTAATTCATGTTTAATCATCGCAAATTTGCAATGCATTGTTTGTTGTTCAAATTCAACCATAGAAAAAAAACATTTTATTGATTAAATTGTTGGATTTTTTTTTTTTTTTTATTAAAGGTTTTTGTGGCCGGTGGCGGTAATTGTATGTGTTTTGATATTCGATTCTAAAACCTAATTTGTAGGTTGTGGTTTTCTAGTCGATGGTTTTTGTATTTGTTTTAGTTGATCTATTTTTCGTTAAAATTTTCGTCAAAACAGAGTTTTTCTTAAAACGCGTTTAAATCTATTGTTTTGTATATTTTCAACTTTTAATTTTCAGTTTTTAACTTTTTAAGTAAACTTAAAAACCTCTTTTTGAGATTTTCACCTTTTTTTTTTTCAATCTGGTCTCCCAATCTTATCTCTAATTTGTGACAAAATGGAGTGAAAAATTAAAAGACAAAAAAATATTTCTGACATATCTAACCACATTTTCATCTTTAAAATGTGTTTTCTCAAAATACATCATGTTTTTAGTTTTATTAATAACTCCAAAGCGAAAATTTTTGCTTGCGAGTTCACTTAAAAACCATCATGTTTTTAAGTTTATTTGTAATTATGAAAATTAAATAGTGAAATTTATAAATTTACGTTAATCCATAATGCAATGCGAACTCCTAACTTTGACATCCTTCGTAACACATGTTACCGTTGAGCTAGAAACGATTTGATACTTAATGATATCTTTTAAGCGACGTTAAAGCTTGAAACTAAAAGAATATAAAGTTTCGTAAATAATGATCATAAGTGTAGCCGACTTACCTTTAATGAGTAGGGGGTCAAATACCCCTATAAATACTTTTTATCAGTACTATATATATTGTCGAAAATTTTACGTTCCCTATAAATTTTATAATTCGTCCCCATGTTTTCTAATTATCACTTATAAAATTTACATATAAAAAACTTTTGTTCAAAAATCTAAGAAAACATATAAATTTAATAGTTTGTTACTAATTTAGTACATAGTTTGTTACTCATCTACCAAATAACTCGTTTTCAAAATATGAAAACTCGTAGAGGATAACTGCAGAGTCAAATTTCTTTTGGTTTATAGCGATTAATGACATTGTAGTTTTACTTATTTATTTTTTATCAAATCAAGAAGAACCGTCCCGAAATTTCGAGATCTGAAAACATTTGAAATGACCACAGACACTTGTAGACTTGTAGCATTTTTGGACTCCTATAAAAAAGTTTTCCGGATCCGCCATAAAAAAATAAATATATTATGTATTATAAATTAAATTTCAATTCATTAAAATTTTGTTACATGAACCAAACGGGACCAAAGAGTGCATTGGGTATAATGAAATGAAAAAAAATTAGAGATGTTTGTATTATTTTTCTAGTTAAATGAATGAATAGACTCGATTCCATCCTATTTCTCAATTTATAATATTTCATCGATTCTTCATATTTGGTATAGAATCGAGTAAATACTATAAATTGGAATATAAAATGGAATTCAATATTTTTTTGGGTTAGTGTATTCTCATTATCTTGACCAGAAAAACAATGCAAGCTAGGATCATCATTTTCATCATTTACGTTCCAACGTATTAAACGTAACTCTATCCATCAAACTCTCCAGATCAACAATTCTTATATAAATATAAAAGTCTCGAATTTTAATAGATAATGAATAATTTTAATAGTTTTATCATATCATAGCTAACAATATAAATATATAATCCAAATGAAAACGAAAATATCTAGTTATTACAAATATTGCATCGTTTATTTATAGATGATTAACTACAAGAACAAATATGCCTACGTGGACACGACTAATCCATCCATTTGTTTCTTGAACCTTGCTCCATTCACTTATTTTCCATCAATAATAATAATAATAATAATAATAATAATAATAATAATAATAATAATAATAATAATAATAATAATAATAATAATAATAATATAAATGATAAATATGCATAAAAATGAAAAGTATATTTCATGTGTTGTCAATTTATTAAGATTATATATTATCTTGATAAAAAAATCATATCATAAATGTTTTACCAAGTGTACGTTATATCATTCTTGATTCAATTTTGTTTTCCTTCGTAAACAATATATAGTTTTCCTAAATAAAATATATTTTTATTGTGTCATTGTTTAAATAAAAATATTAATTTTGATGCACATCACCCAAGCAATGCACAAGTATTCAACTGGTTTGGGTTGCTTTCGAGATTGAGAGGTTATAACTTATAACTTTTGGTCTCAGTTTTTAGTTTGCTAATTCACAACTTGTTTTGCATGTCACATTTTGTTCTATGTTATCTTGTCATCAAAAAATACATTTCTTTAAGGTAAAATAAACTTCAATTTTTATTATTTTTATAAACAAGTTTTCATGGGGGCTGATAAAATTTTATAAGATGGAGCCATTATAATTGTTTTTTTATATAAGAAAAACATACTCTATGTTATTTTATTTATGTGATACTATCACTATATTATTTCTAGCAAAACTTGGATCCACTATTAAATAGTGAGTAAAACCTTGGATATCATTTGGTCAAACTTCATTTGAAACACAAAAAATACAGAAATTATATAACTAACATTTACCAAATATTATTTTATATTTTTATTGACTTTTTATTTTTGTCCTCTCTCTCTCTCTCTGACTCTCAATAGAGAACCTCCATGCATCGAAGAACCCCATGCACCACCACAAATGCATCACAATTCCCGCGTGATGCATCAAAATCCTGCGTGATGCATCGACTTCCTTGTTATGCAATTACGATTTTCTAGCGATGCATTGTGGTTCTCCAAGGTTATTCGATGAATGGAGGTTCTCCATTAAACCCACCCCTATTTTATATATATATATATATATATATATATATATATATATATATATATATATATATATATTTCATTTTTAATTTTTTAAAATAAACTATTTTACTTCGAGTAGTTAATATTGATGAGACACAATTCAAAGGAAAATACATATTAAATATATTTAACTTGGACGTTTTAATTGTAACAAGTTAAGATCTCAATGAAAAAGATTTCACGAAGATAAAAAGTTATGTTTAGTAAAACTAGATGTTCGTTGTCTAAAATAGTTAAATGTATTTTATATTAAAATACCTAATTATTATTAATTAATAAAAACACAATATGATAATAATAACATGTATGATGGTCCATTTGTACGAGTGTGTAATTGTTTAGAAGCATAAGTGAGTCAGTTTTTTTGTTAAATAAAAATTAAAAAGAAAAAAGAAACTGTTTGACCAAACCAAAATAAAGGACCACGATAGATGAGAATGAGATGCTATGCGTTGGGCCATTTCCACAATGACATTTTTTTATCTAACTTTTTGAAACCGTTCAAATTACGCGGGTTTTGTTGCGATTGTCGATTATACTCACGAACCCTAGAATCAACTCCTCCATTGATTTTCGAATTTCTTATCTGATGGCTATGGCAGGTTTGTATCGGAGAGTTCTTCCATCACCTCCTGCCATTGATTTTTCTTCTTCCGAAGGCAAGGTATATTATATGTCTCTTTTATTTTTATGTTTTAATTTTGGTTTTTTCGGTTTCATCAATTTGTTCTTCTGCCTTTTAACAATACTTTATCGTACTCCTGTTTAGTTTCCCCTTTTCGATTGTTGATCATATGGTTGCGTCGAATGTTGATCATATGGTTGCATTTGATGCTGATAGTTGGGTGAATTTGTTTAGGACACGCAATACTTCCTGATTATTAATAAACTGAGCTACATTATGAGTTTGAGACCATAAATGGAATAATTTTTAACTTCAAAAGATGGGTGATTTTAGGTTTTTAATTGCTGATTGCATCTAACTTCATAGCATATGGTTTGACAGATTTTTTAATTTGCAGAACATTTGATTTGCTTTCTGCATTTTGATGTGGACTGGTGTTTGACTAGTGTGGATTGTTCTATCGAGTAGCAATTTCTTACTACATTTGATTGCGTTTCAACATAGGCTTTAGTTTGTTAACTAGTATTGATCCTGTAATTAAAACCTTCTTTTTTCCCCGTTTGGTTAAGCAGAAAAGACATCGTCTGGATGTGCAAATAAAGTGATTAATGCAACTTCAAGCGGCAATAATCATTTTGGGTGCTTGGGAAAACTGGTTATGATTATTAAATAATGAACCTTGGAGAATTGTATAATGAGCTGCTGCAAGAATACCCTATTATTGAGAACAAATGTAAACTTACCTAAATTATATTAGTTTTAATCAACTGATTAGCTGATTTTCATCATTGAAGTCACCATGATCACTTTGAAAACATTCCTTGCAAACACCCCCAAAATCTATATTAGTTATATACCAGGAGCTTTTAGAGGAATTTATAAAGCAATCTTGTTATGGTAAATAAATATATTACCAATGGCCCTTTTAGCCGCATACAGCAGTTAAACTAGAAATTTACATTTTTTACTGCCTGTTTTTACAACTAATTTCTAAGTGGGCTCCTAATCTGCAGCAATTGTTCATAGAAGCTATTCAAGGTGGAACCATGGAAGGATTTTTTAAGTTAATCTCTAACTTCCAGACACAATCGGAGCCTGCATATTGTGGATTGGCTACGATAGCCATGGTTTTGAATGCACTTTCTATTGATCCAGGGAGAAAATGGAAAGGTAATTGTTCATAGATACTGCAACTTAGGAGTTGTTAACATATGCACAGGTATAATGCAGTTTTTCATCTGGTTCAAAATCTTCTTTAGCAAATTGTCTCCATAATATTGGCATTTGCACATCCTATTTCAGTTAGTATACTATGCAACCATTTAATTAGGATGAGGAGAACGGGATTATGCTGTCCCATTGAGGTTTTTCACTTCAGTCTTGACAAATGGTTTTCACACGTGTATGATGTATCAATAGTCAACCTCATGATGACTTTGTCATCCATTATTTGCAGGTCCGTGGAGGTGGTTTGATGAATCCATGCTAGATTGCTGTGAGCCTCTAGAAAAGGTTAAAGCTGAAGGCATTTCCTTTGGGAAAGTTGTGTGCTTGGCTCATTGTGCTGGAGCGAAAGTTGAAGCTTTCCGCACAAATCAGAGCAATATTGATGACTTCCGCAAGCATGTCATTGCATGCTCCACTTCTGATGATTGTCATGTGATCTCGTCATATAACAGAGGCACTTTTAAACAGGCAAGTTTTAAGCCCTGATAATTCATAATTGTTTCTTTTCTTCATCCACTTGTTGTAGATGATCACATGAAAGTGTTAACTTTATTTTCTTATAATGCAGACAGGTAGTGGGCACTTTTCACCTATTGGTGGGTATCATGCTAGAAGGGACATGGTGTTAATTTTGGATGTTGCACGTTTTAAGTATCCTCCTCACTGGGTTCCACTTACCCTCCTGTGGGAAGCCATGGATACCATTGATAATGCAAGTGGCTTTCGTAGAGGGTAAATTTCGTGCCCTGTTTTCTCTAGCAAACTGAATTATGTACTGTAATGTGTGTAGACTGTCTGTTGGTGTCAAAATGTGAGGGTAGGTGAGTTTCTCCATAACTCTTCTGTTGGCAGGAGAGTGGTAAACTTTGCATTTTTACAGAAGAATTGTTAGTCCTCTTGTTTTTCACTCATGCTTATTGTTTTTTTCCCCAGATTCATGCTAATATCCAGGCTTCATCGATCACCGGCACTACTATACACATTGGTTGGTCCTTGTGATTCATATCTTAAGCAGAAGTTTAGACATTTGATTAGATAGCGAATATGAAAGGGATCCAAGTGTACTTTACACTTTTCAGCAGCTTTTCATGTTGTATGGTGAAATTGGTTGCAGAGCTGTAAGCATGAGAGCTGGATCAAGATTGCACAGTATTTGGTTGAAGACGTTCCAACATTGTTAAGTTCTAAGGATGTGACAAATGTGAAGGATGTTCTCTCCATTGTTTTCAATTCTCTTCCATTAAAGTTTCTTGAATTTATCAAGTGGGTTGCGGAAGTGAGGCGACGAGAAGATGGTGGCCAAAGTCTAAGTTCCGAAGAAAAAGAAAGGCTTGCTGTCAAGGTATCTTTTAAATTTGAGCTTATCCAGGATGCAAGTACTAACAAATAAAACACACCGTAAATAGATCGTTTTATACTCTAGAATAATTTCTAGGGATACAAAAGAAATTCTTATTACGTTAGTTTTGGCAGGTTTGGCCAAAATTGTCATTATTTAAACTTAAGCCTATGCAAGTGAATCTACTGGAGCCCCAACCAATGGAATTTGGGTCTAGTGGCCTTGAGTTTGGCCACTGATACCATTTTGTGGCTGGTGAGCAGGCAGTGTTGTAAAAATCGGCCTAGGCGCTGATCGGAGGAGTACCGCTACGACTCGCCTGTGATTGGACTGGTTTAGGCGGAATCGGGCTAGGCGGGTCAAAAGTCAACCTTTTAAAATAAAAACAGAGAATATGGTCAATAAGATCAAGGAGCATCCATCTAATATTCTAATTATAATATTAATGAACTAGAATTCTATATTTGAACTTTGAAGTATGTGTATTTGAAGATTTTAACAATTATGGTTGTTCTATAGAACATATTTTTGATGTATGACTAATTATGTTTATATTTGAGTATTTATAAATATGTTGTATGTATAATTCTAAAATTTACATATAAAAAATCTCAATCCGACTACTCCCCGCCTAGGCCGACTACTCCCTAGTCCCCAGTCGGCCGGCCGACTGACTCCCGCCTAACGATTTCTACAACATTGTGAGCAGGTCATAGGCTCTATAATCGAATCAATTTAAACTTATGATTATTGGAAATTGGTGTGTTATCCTAGTTATTCCCCATGTTCCTATTGTCTCGCAAGTGAGTTGGCCGATTGAGTATTACTAAATACCATTGTGTATTGTTTCCATGTAGGAACAAATCCTGAAACAAGTACAAGAGATTCGTCTTTATAAACATGTAACAGAATTTCTGTTTACTGGGAAATCTGGTAACCAGGATTCTTCATGTTTATGTAAGGAATCTTGTTTGACAGATATAGCAGATAGCGTGTGTTGCCAGGGTGCACAGCTTCTTGAAGGAAACAGTCGATCCTCCCCATCCCCTGATGGATTTTGCTGTCGGGAAACTAGCGTGAATTGCATAAAAGCCAATGGAGACACACCCGTTACAGTGGTCTCAGGGACAGTTTCCAATGGCATCGGTATACAACAATTGGACGTGCTTGTTCCTTCATCTTCGAAGACATTAAGTTCCTGCAGCTCTGGACTAGGTAGTTGCATCGGGATGCACCCAGCAAGCAACGATGTTCTGACAGCACTTTTACTGGCATTGCCGCCACAAACATGGTTTGGTATCAAAGACGAGAATCTTTTTCAAGACATTAGCACTCTTGTTTCCATAGACAGCCTTCCTGCTCTGCTTCAAGAAGAGGTACTTCATAAATATTTATAATAAAATTATATTATGAGATGTGCATATTACTTCCATCATTCATTCCTAGTATGAATAAACATCTACGTCGCAGATTATGCACTTGCGCCATCAACTCTACATTCTCAAGCGATGCAAGGATGATGAGATAGAGGAAGATTTCGGTGCACCACTCTCCTAGCATCGTTTTCTGTTCTTGCCGTCAATTTTCTTGTATATTGTTTAGTTGATGAACCCCACCCTTTCATTAAAACCGGCATAGAGTACCTGTTAAAAATGTAAACTTTTATTGAATGTTTTTTTTTATAGAAAACCTATACCTTTTTTCTTATGTGATCTAGGTAAAACATCAAGAAACAAGGTGATGTATTCAGGAGACGAACAGAATTACAGACGGTCAGCTTGGCATTTTGGGCAGGATCAGATGATGGGTACCGAGTACGGAGACTAAAAAAGGTCAAATCTCTGACTAGTTGCCATGAAACATTACAATATTCTTTAAAAAAAATATGTGCTCGATTAGATTCTTAATAACTCGTAACTTTATTTATCCTATACTATCATATTTTTTCAAGACTTGAACCCGTAATCACTTGATTGAGAAAACACGTTTGATATTGCTAGACCAAAGATAAGCATGCATAGGCTTGATGTTTTTTCTTTTTTAATCTGGTAAGTTGATATAATGATACATGTATGATTTGTTGTAAATATACCAGATAACATATCTATTTGTTCCCTTTTAAGTGTTTTCAGTTTTTCATCATAATTCACTAATTCAGAGGTTTGAAAGAATCATTTACAATGATTTTTTTTTTTTAGGATTTATCCTATTATTATATACATAACTATTTAAAATGAAAAAAGGATGCATAAACAGAGCTACAAATGATTCTCAAAGAACAATACTTGAGAATGACACAATCTTTAAAGAAAAATTATCTAAATATGTATCTAATTCTTAAAGGCTATTTCTTCATGCACCACCTCTAATTTCTCATACAACACCTCTATGCATTTGACCTATAAATATTTATCTGGGTTAAATGCCAAAAATAGCAACAATTTTTTGTAGTTTTACCGTTTATACCCATATTATTTATTTTTTATCATTAATAGCAATAACTTTTGTATTTTTTACCGATTATACCAACTTTTGACCTGGAAACCTGCTATAGCAGGTTACCATCCATTAATACCAACAACTTTTATCTTTTTACCAATAATAGCAACAACGTTTTATATTTTTACCAATAATAGCAACGACTTTTAACTTTTTACCAATAATAAAAATATATCAAATTAATTTTTCCTTTATCTTTAACTAATCATTATTTTAAAAAAACTAAATTTATGAAAATCGAAAAACAATAAAATAAGTTCATAATCCATTTTTTTGTTTAAATTTTGTTAGAGATAAATCAAATGCAATGTGTGCCTATAAAAAATATGTTTTCTATAGACATTAAAAAATGAAGATTATTTTGATTAGGGTGAGCATGGATCGGTTTTTGGAAAAAACCAAAAACCAAACCGAATCATCGGTTTGTATATTCAAGAAACCGTTCGGTTTGGATTTTTAAACGATTTGATTTTTTGGTTTTTATTTCGGTTTCGGTTTGGTTTCAGTTTTTCTTTGTCGTGGTTTTCAATTTCAATTCTTTCTTTCTAAAACACACACACACACACACACACACACATATATATATATATATATATATATATATATATATATATATATATATATATATATATATATATATATATATATATATATATAGGAATAAACATATATATGGATACATAAAATCAAAATATATAACACTTAATGCAATTTTTCACAAACAAGATTTAGACATTAAATCATTTTATCATTCAAAACCATGACAACATATAAATGCAAAAATAATACAACAATAATAATCATCATAATATTCAAAGTGAGTTTTAGTCTCATATGAAATTTAGACATTAAAAAGTTAAAACTTTCAATAAAAAACTTAAATGAATAAATGTAACGAAGGAAATTAGTCTTTTATTTATGTCATAAATAAATGAATAATAATAAATAATTATGATCTAATTATGGATAATGAGTCTTTTAATTATTTGATAAATAAAATGGTAATATTTAAAAGATACATCCCTTTATTTTATGGATGATTATATATGATTTAAATTTATGAAAATCAGATGACGTTCAAATAAGTTCATAATTTATATTTGTATCCTAATTTTGTTAGAGATAGAATAATTGGATTATTAAATCATATATAATTATTCATAAAATAAACGGATGTAACTTTTTAATATTACCATTTTATTTATCAAATAAATAAAGAACTAATTATCAATGATTAGATCATAATTATTTATAATATTATTCATTTATTTATCAAATAAATAAATAATGCAAATATTGTTGTACTAAGTATCCAAAAAAGAACACAAATGTAGCATAACGTGTTCATTATATTTTTATGACATCTTATACAAAATGATTTGAGTTTTACGTTGTTATGTTACACTTAAATGGTCGACCATATCATAACTATAAAACCCGGCTATGTATGAAAATATGAGACATCAAAATAATCTTCATTTTTAATGTCTATAGAAAACATATGTTTTTATCTCTTTTATAGGCACACATTGCATTTGATTTATTCTAACAAAATTTAAACAAAAAAATGGATTATGACTTATTTGATTGTATTTCGATATTCATAAATTTAGTTTCTTTTAAGTAATGATTAGTTAAAGATAATGTAAAATTTAATTTGATATGTTTTTATTATTGGTAAAAAGTTAAAGTCGTTGCTATTATTGGTAAAAATATAAAACGTTGTTGCTATTTTTGGTAAAAAGATAAAAGTTGTTGGTATTAATTGATGGTAACCTGCTATAGCAGGTTTCCAGGTCAAAAGTTGGTATAATCGGTAAAAAATACAAAAGTTGTTGTTATTAATGATAAAAAATAAATAATGTAGGTATAAACGGTAAAACTACAAAATGTTGTTGCTATTTTTGACATATAACCCATATTTATCTTATGATTGGACAAAAGTGTGTAAACAAATAAACTATAATGATGAGTTATGAAAAAAAGGTATATTTTAGGTCAATTATAAAATGTAGATGTGGTGCATGAAGTAACGTCCATTCTTAAATGATATAGCTAAAGTCAAATGCTAGAAAAACTCGGAGGTGCGATCATGCGGAGGAGAGGAACAATTGGGAGACAACTCTTTTTCATTTTTATTACTAAACTAGATTAGATATCTATGTACTAATTGAAAAAGGATTCAAACTTAAGTATTTGAGTAAAAGATGTGGTTCGATGGTTTACTCAGATTCAGTCCCTCAATCTTAATAATACCAAATTTTATTCCTATTTTGCTAATTTTGTTCACTTTTAAATTTAAATTAGATTTAGATAAATTTAGGTAATGATGAAAAGTGATTTGTACACAGCACTATTTTGCCATACACAACAATTCCACTTAAAATGACTATATTGTCATTACTAGTTTTTTAGCATGGAAATACTAAAAAGTTATTTTTAAGGGTAAATGGATATTTTATGATGAGATTGTTGTGTATGTAAAAATTTTACGTGTATAAATCACCTTCCATTGACATGCGGTACAAAGATAGTCTTATATGTGTCAAACGAGGAAATTTGCCCCCGCTTCGTAGCGGGGTTTAATGTCATACAAAAAATATAAAAATATATAAAAAAACATATTAACATACATATTTGATATTTGAAGCAAAATGTTATGTTATTTTTATTAAATATATTACAATTTTTGAAATTATGCTTTATTAATGTTCGATTTCAAAATTGTTCATACCACCACCATTAAAACCCTTTTGAATATAACTTTCTCTTCTGACATTGAATCTTCACGTAACAATAGATCCATAAGAGAGAAAATTGATTCTAACATATCTCCCGCTTTGCATTGCCAACTTCATACTTTTCTTCCAAAGGGAGTCCGACACTGGATATTCTTGTTTTACAATGTTTTTGATTGATTATGTGTGTAAAAATCAAAACCATCTTATTGTTTGATCTACTTTCAAACCACATAATAAATCATCATGGATGAATAATTTAACATCCAACGCATGCATTATTTCTATTATTATTTATATTTTATTAAATAAATAATAAGAATATTGCTAATTAAAATATTTGATTAATAATATACAATAGTGCAATGATAAATCAAAATATATAGTGAATAATAAAGTCAAATTATATTATTTAATCTTTCAAATATAAATGAAACGAAAGCTTCCTGCTACTTTCAAATATTTGGGTGTAAAAGTAAAACTATAGAAAATTTTTGTTGTGTCATACATAATATTTGTATAATAAAATATATAGAGTTATATGATAAGACATCTCATTCATTGACATCAAATAGTTATATCATGACAATCATTTTTTTCTGACTTTTTTTATACTTACGACATGCTTCCATCATGAATTGTGTGAACAAAACAATTGTTCATTAGATTATTTTTGAACAAAAAAGGTAGAACTAACCGGAAGCTTCGGCAATGCCATCACCCCCGCCTAAAACACCCGAAAATATATCATAGCGAAACCATAATAGTCCAACAGCTAGCAAGAGACTAGCAAAGGTACAATAGACTCAAAAAAACGAAGAATGACAAACGACCCACAAAGCCCAATTTAGCGATTTACAATTCGACCTAAACTTTAACCAGGAAAAAACGATACCTAGAAACTCTTCATTTATCATTGAAGCCGATATTCTTACATTATTGAACACCACATCGTTTCTTGCTTTCCACACAGACCAGATTAAACCTCCCACTATCGTTTCCAAAAATTGCCGTCTCGATAAATGTTACTTAGTTAATCAAGTATGTTGAAAAATATTAACAAAATATCAAAGGCAATTAAAAAAATATGAAAATGAATAAAAATCATCAAAATCTTCTATTTTACTTGTTATTTTTGAACTTTTTCACATCTATACGATTCTGTCGATTCGAAATTTGTTATCCGTCACAGCTTCATTTAGTAATAATTATCAACGTCAATTAAAATTTAATGTATTAAGTAAATTATTTATATATCTTACATTAGTGAAACCAAAACGCATCGTTTTGGTGCTTGGGTTTTTGGTGATTTTTAAAATTGCAAAGAAGCCCTTGTACTTTTTAAATTTTGCAAAAAAAATCATTGTATTTCAATAAATAATTACAGAAAACTCCTTTTGGTTTCCAACATTTAAGATCCTATGGTTTCCTATATTTATACAGAAATGTTTCTGTGGTTTTCTAAGACGATTTTCCTACACAAACACACCATTTTTTTGCACGAAAAAAATCGAATTAAATTGGTTCGTCGTTTTTTCGTTTCATTAAATTGGAAATGGTTCGTCGTTTCAACTCTAAAAGTTTTCGCTCGAAAAAATAACGAACCGTTTCGGTCTTCAATTTAATCAAATGGCAGAAACAGCCACTTAATCTAATTTTTAGCGTTTTTTATTGGAAAAAACATTTAACAACATCGATTTTCGATTTAACCAAACAAAAAAAGACTAACCATGTTAGTTTTATATACTTTTGCTCACAAAAAACGATGAACCATATTAAGTTTAAACGATTGGAAATAAAGTCAACTGATTTAATTTTAAATGTTTTCACTCGGAAAAAACGAGAAACTCTGATTTTTAATTTAACCGAACGTAAAAACAATTAATCACTCTATAAATTATTCCGATAGAAAAAAATGAATTATTTCACTTTTTAAATTTTTACTGAATATATGAAATTCATGAAACAACGAACCATTTAGATTTTCAATTTAACGGAACATAAAATATATATAAAAACTTATTTTTTCAAACAAAGTAATCACGTAAACCGAAAAAAAATTATTTTTTCAAACAAAGTAAACAAAATATAATATTTCACAAGTTTATTAAAAAATATATAACTTTCTAAAAATTGAAAACTTATTAAAACTAAATATAATATAAACAAACTGATGAAAACTGATTAATAAACATATAACAATAAAAAATCAAAAATTCACACACACACACACACCCCCTGTGGAGGCCGTTGTGATTGTAAAATGTTGAGTTTTAACATAGGGTATATAGATTGTTTTGAAGAAAAGAAAATAAAATAAATGAAAAGGAAGTAAAATAAAAAAAATATGGAAGTTTTTTGCATTAATTGCACCGTCATATTGTGTCAATAAAGATTTAGAAACTTTATAACTATAAATATACGTATAAAAACATGAAAAAATAGTTCAAACAATTTTAATAAATAACATGTTGTGATTGTTGTCTTCAATCAAAGAAGTAAGAAATTTTTTTATTTTCACATTTTGTAATATTTTGTAATGTTTTGTAATGTTTTGTTTTTTGGTTTTTTTTCTTTTGCCTAAATATAAATTTTAATTTGTATTTTGACTTTTTTTCTTTTTATACTTTAAAATTGTTTTTTCTTAAATAAATTTATTTATTTATTAATTAAAATGTATTTTTAGTTTATAAGAAATATATGTTACATTGTAGGTAATATTGTCATTTCTATTTATTTAAATAAAAAATGTTATTGTTGGACAGTATTATATCTGATTATTTTTATGTTTTTATATTTATACATAAAACTTATTTATATTATATATGAAACTCTTTAAATAATAAATATTGAATTCAACGATTTTTATATTTTATTTGTAAATAAAAGTATTCATTTGTACATCAACTTCTTCAATATGTAATTACATATTTAAATATTGAATTTTTTCGCTTCCACATCAATTTGAAGAATTAAATGACCGTGATTAATTTGTTTTGTTTTTTGGTTTTGTCTCACAAGATTCAAATAAAATATCAACTTTGTTATTCATATTTTTTGTGTAAAAAAGAGGCTTAATATAAATAAAAGCAACATGTTTTTTTTTTGTTTTTGCGGTATAGTCTACCGTGTTATTTTTTATCAATAAATCCTCATGATATTTATTTGTTTGTGATTTTCATAATTTTTCTTTTTTTGCCAACAAAGTCATTAGGTTTGAGGGCTTTTCATGGAAAAAATGTTGGTTTTTTTTGTGGAACATACATAATTGATATTTTTTTTTTTCAAAAACCAGAAAGAAAATAATAACCCAAGGGACTTTATTAGGAAAAAAATAACATGGAGAGGCGAAACCACAAAAAACATAAAAACATGTTGTTTTGTTCATATAAAATTATAAAAATATACTTTAGACATCATCAATTGAGTCAACCAAATTCGTAAAAGAAAACATATAACTCACTAATGCTTAAACACACTGACGTTATTGTTATCATTGAAGTATTGAACATGTTTCTATTTCTTAACATCATAGTTTATTTTAAGCGATAAAAACTACATACTTATGACGGAATTCTGCAGCAACGCGCGGGGAACCATAACCCTAGTTAATAATAATAACGATAAAAAAACATGTATAAAGTAACTTAACATTTTTTGTTTAAAATATCTGGTACAAATAAATAAGTGATTATAATATAAAATAAAAATAGAATTGCAATTGCATAATTATTATTAAGCATCAAAAAAATATTTATACAATATCTGTAAAAAGAATTTCATATACTCATGAATCATGATCATCATTTATCGACATAAATTCTTGTCTCACATTATATGTTTTATGTACATACAATTGGCTTTGGAGTTTGAGTGGAACTAAAAAAATCATATAAACAATAATAAATATGCAATTGTATTTGAAAGAGTGTATAGAAAACAGAACCATTATTATTATTCAAGGATGAAGTGTTTGTCAGCTAGCCATTAAATATCATTTTATCGAGTTTCAATATATAAAAAATCATAAAATATAAACATCGTTCTTTAAATTATAATAAAAGAATTTGCTTAATGTTTTAAAATTATAAATATTATTTATTTTTAAATATATATGTGTTACTTTTATAATAACCTAATTTTAAAATAAAATAAATCAAAATATATGGTAAATAATCTTAGTTTATTTTTTTAAAATAAATTATATATTTAATGCTAGTTATTTCTTAAAAAGCTATATACATGGAGAAAGGAGACCTGTTTTCTTAAAATATATTTAAGAAATAAAATGTTTAATAGAAATTTAGTTTAAATTATATTAAAGTAATATTTTAAAATAAAAATACATTAGTTTAACTCAACATGTAAAAAACCAATTGAGTTAATTATATTAATTACAATATTCTTCAATCAAGTGGGCTTGAAGTCTTGGACCCCTGACCTCTAAAATCATGACTTCATGAGAAACATGTTAATCAATTGAGCTACCAACCTTTTCATTAAAATATTACACAAACATGTATATATTATTATTCTAGTTTTACTATTCCTATGAATAGCTTATGAATAATGTACATTTACTATGGTAAATGTTATATATTTAATTTAACAAGGTGTGGCAGTGAGATGCCTAGTTACTATTAGATTAAATTTCTCTAATAATAGAAGTTCCAACATGTTTGATGATTATGTGAACTTTTTAAACAATTTCAATGTTACTATTACATAGTTCAGTCTTGTATGACTATTATGCTTATGTGAAACCATCTTTGAATAAATTTGGTCTACTTCGAATTTGAAAAAAAATATTATTTTTGAGACATTCCTTTTGGTTTTAAGCAAATTGCTTTTGTGAAAATTCTGATTTTGTTATGTTTGAACTCAAACATTTAGAGACGAGATAGAACTATCGAGCTAACTACATGTTTAATTAATCCAAACATTTAGATAGAAAGTATTTTATCTGTGATTTGTCACGTGCTCTTCATATTGTTGTAAAATATATTTGAATTATGTTCACGGAAATAAAACATCTCAATTATTTTAGGAGTGTATGAATGTATCATGTATTTAGTTTCGTTTTATAGTTGTGATTGTAGTGTCATACACTTCTTTCGAGTTAGATACGTGATATCATTTAATTAAATATTTATTTATATATTTAATACTAGGTTATTACTCATGTATTACATGGGTTAATTCTAGAAATTGATATTTATATATATGTATAATATAATAATTATATAAATATTAAAGTTTGCTTAATTTTAGTTAGTTAGTTATTAAATTAATCCATATTAGATTTACATAGATTTGATTTGCTTTAAAATTTAAAAATAAAATAAGTAAATGACATTGCAAAAGAAGAGGGCGACATGTGGCAAATTAAATGAGAGCATGTTATGTGACATTTAATTACTCTTTTAATAGTATAGATAGAGATAGACTAGGGTTAATTACGAAAAAAGTAATCACTGTTGATTCTATTATCGCTTAAGGTAACTGAAGGGTTTATTGTACCTAATCTAGAAAATAATTTTAACGTAACGGATTACAAAAACCAATTAATCATCCTGGATCCGTCTATTGAAGGTTAAACATGTAAATGAACATAAATAAATGTGCCTCTATGGTGATAAAAAAGACAGACAAAAAGCTTTTTAAGTTCACCGATAACATTGTAAATGCGAAGCTAGTTCTCGGTATAGTACAGAATTCATATTTCGAATTCGTGGGGGTTGACCGAATGGGGTATTTTAGAGATGTTCAAAATCGGATATCTGAAATTTTGGAAAGTGATTTTTCATATCCGAATATGAAATTTTGGTTATCCGAAAATTAGATATCCAAATTTTGGATTCGAATACAAGATTACCGAATATCCAAAAAATTCAATTTAATAATTTATAAAAAAAAACTAAATCAAATATTTAAATACAAATTTATACATCCAACTACATATTAAAAGTAAATGTATTTCAAACCAAACATATCTAAAGTCATTTTTACACAAAATGTCAGACTAACGATAAAAAACTAAAAATATATACAATATTAGTAAGGTAGTAAATACACAAAATCAAGTTAAAATCATTTTTAAAAAAAAGATATACCTCAAATTATATAAAATAATCAATAGTGTAATATATAGAAATAATTTTTTTTTTTGTTTTGAATTTTCAAATATATTTGATATCCGAATATTTGTAAATTTTACTATCCGAATTCAAAATTTTGGATATCCAAAATTTCGGATGGTTTAATATCGGATTTTTAGATTTGGTTTCGCATGCTCGAATTCAGATTTGCTTGAAACCGTAGGTATATAGATGAGAGATTATAATTTTTTATCAGCCCCACTAATGTCTTATCCCCTATCCTTATCCAATTATGTTTGATTATTAAATCAATGTTAATTGATTTTATTAATCAACCACACTTTATTATAATCTAAATAATAATGATCCATTACATATTCTTTATTATCTCATAACATTTAATATGCAGCAGTTTGTCCCATTATAATTAATCATCTAATGACCAATTGAACCTTTTTACAATCCAATACCGTATTCACTCGTTTAATTGCACACTTGTTTAATAATGCATCTGTTATCTTATGACGTCAGCTACGATGTTTCATGATATTATTTATGCACAATAGTAATATCTAACATATTTCCACTTATGCGAGAGGACATTACCTCACATAACAAACCTAATGAGTCATCTAGCTAGAGCTTATGGTGTGTTTGGTAAAGAGAATCAAAGAGTAAAAATTAAGATAAATCAATGGTTTTTAAATCACGAAATTTGAAAAATACAATAACCATATATGGTTGTAAATCTTTTTCTCCAATTTCAGTTTGAACTTATTTGTCCACCATTGCTAAAGAAATGAAAGAATTGATTTAACCTATACATTAATACAAGTTGATAATTCATAAAAAATTTATATACACAATTTAAATCTCCTAACTAAAAATTTGTATAATTATTTGTAGATAGATGTGAGTTCAAATGAATACCAAAAATATCCACTGACCGTAAGATCTATTAAATTAATGGTTTAACATTCAATGTTGGATTTTTTAAATTAGTTTTTTTATAAATCACGTCACTTTTAAACCATTACTTATATTGATTTCACAATCAAGACTGGTATTTTCGGTATCCTTTAAAAAAGGTACTTCCGTAAACACACACCTAAATTATTTATTTTTAATATGATATGTAATGCTTGGCAACCAGTTTCAACGATTAAAACTTATTCCACGTAGGTTATTTACCGGTCCACGTAGGATTAATAACCGATTTCAATAGGTTACTCATTGATAAAACCTTGATTTACTGATTTTTAGTTAGTTCGGGTTTTCTAAGCAACAAAAAATTGTTTGGGGTTTTAATCACAAAAACCTGACAAGTTGATGTTCTTTGCGCAATTATCCCTTTTATTTTTAATTTTATACATATTTAATTGATATAATTTTCATATTTTAATAGTAAATAAAAATAATGTTTGTATATATTTTATTGCCATAAATAATTAAAATACTATAAAATATGATTTTATTAATATTTTATCTTGTGTACTTTTTAAATATTTAATATTATATTTATAATATGTATTTACTTTTTATATATTTTAATAAATTTAGAAACACATAATATTATTTTAGTTAGATATATAGATAAATATATATAAGATGTAAGCATGTAAGTTTAATTTTATCTAGATTTATTCATGTTTATAGATGTTAAAATTAATGAGTTATATTTATCTTTAATTTTAATTTTAAAAAGTAATAATATGTATATATGTTTTCTAGTAACATATGATGATATCATGTAGCATTTACATGTTCTACTTTATTACACATAAAAATTAGTTTATGTATTACATCATATAAAAATTAATTATTATAAAAAATACAAGAAAAAATACATTTATTTATCAAAAATATTATTTATCTATCTTTTTAAATATATATGAATAATAGTTCTTTTTTAAACATTCTTTTAAAGTTTTTACTTCTAGATTTATATATATATAATCAATATTATTTGAAATTTCAGTATTACGTAAAAGTGTTTATACACATTTTATAACAATAAATAAAATATTATGAAAAGTGATTTATTAATACTGTATTTTTCTTACTTTTTAAATATTCAATATATAATTTGTATTTAATTTTAATATATATTAATAATTTGATAAACAAATAATATATATCTTTAATTAGATATATAAATAAATATATATAAGATAAATATAATTTGAAAGTAGATTTAAATTTTATCTAAAATATTTCTAGATATAAAAATATTGATGGTATAATTTTATCTCAAAATTTTATTTTATATATATTAAGAATAATAAAATGCATATATCTTTTTGAGTGAAATGTGATGATGACACATGACAATTTGTGTTTTATTATTATTATTATTATTATTATTATTATTATTATTATTATTATAGATTTAATAGTCAAAACACATTGAATGGATGGGATTTAATGTGGTGTATCATTGGTTGCGACTAGCATCTTGCTAGAAGCAATTTGGGTTTGAATAAAATTGTTGCTGTTCAAAAAAAAAATGAGTAGTAAGTAATTTAGAAAGTGTATCTCGATTATTGTAATCGAATAAAGGGTTACTATATTTACATGATTATTTTTGGATGATGTTAAAGAGACACCTTAATAGGGTGTAATTATCACTTTTGCTCTCTTTATTTTCTAGGCGTTGATTAATTGAAGTTAGTTGGTAAGTGTTTATTGGTTGATATGACTTCATCTATCCTTTTTCTCTAGACATAGATGTGTCTTTTTGGTAAGTTGGGTTGTTTTTTTAGCCAACCCTTTATTTTTAATTTTTGGTTGTGTCTAGAGAATGTATGATTAATTATCAAATTATTTATCAAATTAAAAATTACATAAGCCTATTTCCAATCATAGTAGAATCTTTTTCGTAGTATTAAATTAGCATACCAAACGGCCTATGACTTTTCATCCCATATTTCAAATCAATCAAAATCATTCCTTTTCTTTGCCATTTGTTTTATGGTTGGTGTACTAAATGAAATCCACATGCAACATCATCAATGGTCTAACATTTAACTCTATTTTTAGTTATTAAAAATTCTCTACATGATTTAATGTTCATCTTAAAAAGTCTCATTTATGATTTACCTTATTCTCATTATGGTTTCCTTATTATATAGGGATAATTGCGGAAAAAACCCCGAACTTGTCAGCCTTTTGCATAGAAAACCCCAAACTAACTAAAAATCAGTAAATCAAGGTTTTACCAATTTGTACCCGGTTGAAATTTGTTATTAATCCTACGTGGACCGGTAAATAACCTACGTGGAATAAATTTTAATTGTTGAAACTGGTTGCAAAGTATTACACATCATTTAAACTCTCGTTGATAATTTTTAATTGTAATTTTTAAGCCGACAACAGGGGTTTAAATGATGTGTAATATTGGCAACCGATTTCAACAATTAAAATTTTTCCACGTAGGTTATTTACCGGTCCACGTAGGATTAATAACCGGTTTCAACCGGTTACCCGTTGATAAAACCTTGATTTACTGATTTTTAGTTAGTTCGGGGTTTTTAATGCAACAAAAAATGGTTTGGGGTTTTAATCACAAAAAACTGACAAGTTGATGGTTTTTTGCGCAATTATCCCTATTATGTATCATATATATTTTTTAAGTTTCAGGGACTAAATGTGGGTAAACTATTAAACCACATGGACGAAAAATGTCTTTTACTCTTATTATTTCGGGAGAATTTCACATATACCCCACCAAGAACTCGAGCTTGTTTATAAAGTGATAATTAAATGAAGTTCGAATTCGTTTAACTTGAACTTCTTTACGAGCTTTAATCGAGTCTATCTTGAATGGCTTATGAGTATCTTGACTTATTTACACATCTAATTACAGTCATGTAATATTTTTGTATAATTATATTATATAACATACAATAAAATAAAACTACACCAAATATATCTATATAATAAAGGAGAAGACATAATGACACATGTCGTCGCCTCCACATTTGTTCGAAAAGATAAATACAAATATAGGAAGATAAATACAAATGTAACTACAATTATTACATAAAGATCAATACAAATATAAACTAAAAATAAATACAATATATTATTTATTAAAACCTATAAATAATATAAATCATCAACTCTATCTAATATTTTTCATTATTGAATATTTATTACGTTCATCATTATCTAATATTTATTGTTATTATTATGAATATAATGCATATCATCCAAATTACATATTATATATACTTATCAGTATGTCTAATTAAAAAAATATATTTTGTGTTTATAAATTTATTAAAATATATTAAACATGAATAAAGATTATACAAACAATATTATAAAAGTAAAAATCAAATGTAATACAATATTAATAAAATTATATTTGTTTCATAACATTTTGTTTATTGTAATTATATATATATATATATATATATATATATATATATATATATATATATATAAACATTATGTTGTATGTAAAATTAAAATTTTAAGTTGTATCGTTAAAATACATATAAATCTATATATATAAGATCTTTTAAAAATTGTTTAAAAAGCAACTACAATTAAATAATAACTATGACAAATAACATTACATTATTGTAGATTTTTAAATAGTATTTAATATTTATATGTTTTAATTTTACATACATACATACACACACACAAATTTATATCAATATCTTAAAAGCAGATAAATATTAATTATACAAAATTATTAATTACTACTTTATGAACCTATGTATTATGTCGATAATTTTAAAAAAAAAATAATTGGTTGTATAATATGTATATATATAAAATTATAATTAAATAATATAAATTTAGTTATTATAAAAAAATACAAAAAAAAGTATAGTTATTTTTCAAAAATATTAGAAATCTATATTTTTAAATATTAGTGAATAATAGTTATTTTTTTTTTAACATTCTTTTAAATTTTTTATTTCTAAATTAACAAAACATGTTATGACATATATTTTTTTTATTAATATTGTCCTTTTTTTTCAAATATAATCTTATTTATTTTAATATTTTTTATTTATATTTTATAATATACTTATATATTTTTAATTGATATAATTTAAGATTTTGTACTTTATAAATATAATTTGAAGTTTATGTATAAATATGTAATTTAAAATTTTATTTTTTATTTTATGTTTAGATTAATTAAAATATAAATGTTAAATAGATGATAATGGCAAATAACATTATTGGATAATGTCAAATAGTGGATATAGTTAATTATCTTTTATTTTATTTTAAAATTAATAATGTGTATTTATTTTTTTGGATGTAATTTAATAATATTCTATTTTTTCATTTATAATATAATCTTATTTATTTTAATATTTTATTTGAAGTTTATAGATAAATTATATAATTGAAAACTTTTTTAAGTTTAGATTTTGATTAGCTAAAAGTTAACAAATTTCAATTAGATAAAGATGGTAACGAACATTATTTAATAATGTCAAATATTAGATAGAATTAATTATATATTAAAAAATATCAAATAGATAATAATGGTAAATAACATTATTAGATAAGGGATAAAATTAATTATTAATTAATATTTATAGATATTAGAAATAATAAATTGTATTGATCTTTTATTTTATTTTAAAAATAATAAAATGTATTTATTTTGTTAGGTTGAACGTGATGATGCTGGTGTTTTGTGTTATCCTATAATTTATATATAGATTTGATATGTAAAAGTTTTTTCGAGGCATAAAAAATATAATACCTAAAAAAGAAAATGTAACGTAAGATGGATTGTTTATTTAATTCCATAAAGTTCATTAATTGAATTTAGTAAAAAGAAATCTCAGGCTTTGATTAATAGTAATAAACGAACTACATCCTATAATTGACCTAAAATATACATTTTTTCATAACTCATCATTAGAGTTTATTTGTTTACACACTTTTGTCCAATCATAAAATAAATATTTATAGGTCAAATGCATAGAGCTGGTGTATGAGAAATTAGAGGTGGTGCATGAAAAAATAGTCTAAACGAATACTGGTGTGATTTGACTTCGACAACTTACTATTTATTTCTTAAAAAAAGTTAGTTGATACTTTATTAATTTTTTACACAAAATTACTGTTTTATAATTTAGATACTTTAAATATTATATATATCCATTTTAAATTTATTTTATCATTTAAAAAATATAAAGTATCATTTTCTTAATTAATTTATTATTAAATACCTAAACTACCCTCTTAAACCCAACAAAAAAACAAGTTTCCCTCTTTTTCGTCCTCCAACATCGACCTTATTGTCCATCATTTAATGTTTCATCTCCATCCACTGTTTCTATATCATCCTCCAATCGACTATTGCATCATTTTCTCCATGTGACAACTTGATTGAAGGATTGGAACCATATAATGACAATCGTAGCAAAAGTTGATTGGAGCAGTCGACGAAGTAGCAACAGTCAATGAAGATGAAACATCAAACGATGGAGAATAAGATCTACGTGGGGAGCACGAAAATGAGAAAGCCGTGTTTTTGGTTGGGGTTTAACTGCTTAAGACGGTAGTTTAGGTATCTAATAGTAAATAAGTAAAGAAAATGATATTCTATATTCCTTAATAAATAAATTAAGAAAATGATATTATATATTTTTAAATGGTAAAATAAAATTAAAATAGTTATTTGGATATATATATATAGAATATGGTTCGTGTGAGTACCTAAAAAATGCAGAGTACCGTGAGTACCTGTGAACACACGGGTTTTAGATGTGAACATGCTCCGAAAAAAAGTTTTTTTTTTAATTTTTTTTTCATATTAATTTAGATACAAATAATATAAGCCTATTCGTAAAAGAATTACACACATTCACACTTTCTAGTCTCTTAAAAGTCATGTGAACGTGAAAAAATTCATGTGAACATGCTTAGCTGTGAACATACATTCACAACAGTGCAGTTCATGTGAACTTGCACGTTTCACATAGTTATAGTGTGTGTTTGGGTGTGATTTTTTGCAAGTAGTCTTATATTATTAATTTAAACATGATTATGAAAAAAAATTTCAAAAAAAATGGTTTTAAGCGAGGTACCTCCGGTACTCCGCAAACCTAGTGGTACTCATTTGAACCCAATTCTATATATATATATATATATATATATATATATATATATATATGTATGTATGTATGTAGAGGGGGTTCAATGGAAAACCACCATGTACCTGAAAATTTGTGAAAACCGCACTGCACCACTATAATGTGTATGTATGTATATGTGTGAGTGAGTGACTCAGGGAAGAGAAAAGAGAGATTTAAAAGTTTAGAAAGATATATATGTAATAAGAAAGTTTGCAAAAATATATACGCAATTTTTAAAGTTTCCAATGATATATAAACTAGAGAGTGTTGTCGTATACTTGTGTTTGATTATTTGAGGGATTGATAGAATTATGGGATCTAAATCTGCCTCACACTCAATCATCCAGAACCCAAACTAGCACTAAATAAAAAAAAAAAAATTGGCATGTTGCGTCTTCAAGACGTATGCATAAAAACTTTAGAAGTACGGGACTTAAGAAAACAATATTCATGGAGTATGGAGTTTTGGTGCGGTTCGATTAATTGCTGCTTGATTTTTAGACGAAAGCCACACCGAACAGCAAATTGGGGTTTTTGGAAAGCACAAACCAAATTAACGAATTTTTTTCATTGGTTCGTTTTTAGGTTTCTTTACTCACCCCGTCTTGGATAGTAATCGAGCATGGTAGTTTCAAGCTTAACTTCAACTTGATATTGAAACTCAAAATTCAAAAATATCAAGTTTAAATGATTTAATTTTCAAGCTTGATTTCTATAAAATTATGAAAACTCCGTTACGTATTATATGATACCCAACAATATACACATCAAGGAAGCAATAAAAACCTTATGGTGTGAAATTATATAGTTTCAAACGGAACACGCGCTTTATACGAGAAGATACCTGAATGTAGGCAACAAGTTTTGCTTGAAATTCGACAAGATCAGAGGTATATAGAAAAAATTTTGGAGTCAGGGCAAGCCTCCTATTCCAAGATCCATGGCAGTTGAGGATTCAAAGGCAAAAGGTTGTGATGCATGGTGTTGGATACATAGTTATATAGTCATATGTGCATTTTGGAGTTCAAGAAATCAGATAGTGTATGCTTCAAAAGAAAGTAAAGAATCAATAAAAATAAAAGATATTTTGCCTCGTATTCAAAATTGGGGCTTTTTATGGAATTATGGGTTGGAATTTGAAAAGAGGGTCGACAAAAAAGAATGAAAATGGACCGAATGGATCAAAGAACATTGAAGAATAGACTGTTATTAACATTATACGTTAAGCTATCTAGTATTTTTGTAATGTTTCATCTTGGAGCTTTTGGGAGATTATTAAAATTTATATCCTTTAAAAAAAAACAATATTAACATCAATGTGTTAATGACTGAGCTTTACAAGTCTCAAGTTTTATTCAACAAACTACTCAACTCAATTATTTATAAGTAACTGCTCGATAATTAAATGTTACCAAGTCTCATTAGTCAAATACTTCAGTGCTCGAATTCAAGCTCACCTTGACTTACATCAATTCGATTTCAAATACTTTTTGAGTAGTAGTTCGTGAATTGGCTCGACTTTACAACACCTAGATGATTATGAAGGGATGCTTGACTCGTTGAATGAAAATCAAAAGAATTAAAATTTTCTTTTAATATGTTTGGAAGTCTGGATTATAAAGAAAATGCATTAAAAAGTATTTAAATTCCATCATAATTTGTGTTTAACGGAATTCATCATTACCAGCCATTTATAAATTAATTTGATATGCAAACATTTCTCAATCCATACATTAGCCAAACCTAAACAAACATCATGCCCATCCCTTCCCGTTAAACAGGTTTACAGTTACTTAACTTTCATATTTTAAGTCAAACTGACTTTTATATATTTTGATTCATTAACATCTTATATAAACATATCATTTATGGGATACAAATAACCTTAGAAATTAATAAATCCACACAGTGAACGTGTTGCCGGTTGGGTCTGCATTATTTTGTGACTTACTGGTTATCTGGATTTCTAATAAAAAATAGTTTTTTAGTTGAACTTGTTTTGTTTTGCACGTTCATTTTGTTTCGATTTTTTTTAAGTTTTTGGTTTTTAACGTATTCTAGTGTATTTTTCTTATCTAGAGTATATTTAAAATTTAAATATTGGATATAATTCAGAACTTTGAAATTAATAAATCCATTACAATTATTTTTCTAACATTTTTTTTTCCTATTTTTTATGTATAATTATAAATTTAAATAAATTATCACTTTATCATTGGGAAGCAAACATCCAATCGGATTTTGAAAAAAATAATAAGATATGAAAGAAAGAAGGGGCCCATGAAACGGAAAACCATTCCTTGTCTTCGTGTATATAAATACATACGATATCATCACAGAATCCTTTTGAAAAACTCCATTAAAATAACAAAACAAGCATTCAACAATGGCAGAAGGAAAAAACCATCATCATCATCATCATCATCCATTGTTGAGTGGACGAAGAAGTGAAGACAAGTACAGCCATGGCTGCTCACCTTCTCAGATCCAAACATTGGCTGCCATCTGTGAAACTTTCATCCCTCCAATTCCTCCACCTCCAAACGCTAATCAATCTCTTAAATCCTTCTACGCTGCTTCCGGATCTCATCCTCCTCTTCCTCAAGAGGTTTGATTTTTCTATTCAAATTTTTTTTTTTCTGTTCCGTTAAACTCTCTAGCTAGGTTTTAATTTCAGTTTCTGTTTCATCGTTTTGTGAAGTACTCATTGTGAACTATTCTAGTTTTGTATTTCCTAATCCAAGCCAAAAATCGAAACTAAACTAAACACCGAATGATTATTAGTAGATTATGAACTGAAAACATATGTGAAATTACTATTTGTTCTTGCAATTTGTACATAATATGATTTTTTTTTATGCTTAAAATTAACAAATTGTGAACAATTCTCACAATTTGTGCATAATATGATTTTTGGATCATGATCAATCAATATCGTTAATATATTGTTGTCGTTCCTGTTAATCAAATCAAAATAGGAAACGCAACTTAATTTCCACCTCAACATGATTAGTGGATGTTGATTTGGAACCAACAATTATGTAAAGTAGTTGTCTACTGTCTAGTCACTTATGTTCATACAATTCCACATAGTGGTTTACTGGTTTATGACTTTTATATGATTTGGTACGGTTTTATTCTAGTGAATGTGTTCTTAATTCCACTCATAACAATAACTCAATTCTAATTGTCAATTATATATTTTTTTTTACGTTTTTGTTTTTTAATAATGATTTTATGTGTCTTTATTATGTAGTTCAATTGGTAACAAGATAAAAGACTTGTCCTAAAATCAGATAGGTCTAGTCATAACCTCGAAGTATTCAAATCGGTTGAGGTTGTCAGTATCAATCTTTTTTTTTCTTTCTAAAATAATGACTATGTATTTTAATTGTCGTATTAATTCTATGTGATGAGTGATGGTGATCATTCGTAATGAAAAATAAATAAAAGTTTGGTCCAAGAAGGATGGAAATTATCATATGTTACATTTCTTACCTTTAAAATAATTAAATTTTACCTAAAATGTGTTGTTGTATGCATTTAATCCGATTGGAATAAATTGAATGCTCTCAGTTTATATGCATTTTCGCATTTACATGGTAAATAAATCAAGATGGGTTATATTTTTTTATGTGTTATGGACGGATATTTGTTAATGGGATATGTATAAAGTTGAAGGGTTAAATGTAACTACATAAAATATTAAAGACCAGAATGAACAATTTTCTATAATTGAGTTATTAACATTAAGATATGTAATTAATTAATTAATTAGATGTCTAATGAATTAACACACCTAATCATCAATTTGGTACACAATCACTGATTGCATATTTGTGAAGAAGAATTTTAATTGTACTTTTTTATAACAAATATATACAAAGAATGTCGATTTTTTCCCTTAATTTTTGATTTGGTCAATGAAGTTTGACAATTAATAAGAAAGGACACATGGTTGGTTGATATTATTATCACCTGATTAAATGCAAAAAGATCAGGACCAACCGAAATGAAACTCTTTTCAAAGATCAAGTACTTTCTTGCTGATTTTCAATTTCGATTACCAAATTAATAATTAGAACAAAGTTGATTCCTTTTTTTGTCTTTAAGCCTTTATTTTAACATCATGTTAGACAAATAACTTGTTAAAATTGTCTATTGTTAAGGAAATACTATTTATTCCTTTTAATAGCGATACAATGAATATATTTTTGAGCCCAATTGCCCAATGATTATTACTATTATTAGTTTCACTTAACAAAAATGTTGTTTTTGATTAGGTTGCAGAGAAAATGGCGAAGAGATACCCATCAGAAGTAATGTTCTTGATAAAATTAGTTCTAACGCTACTTTCCACTAGATTGGGAACCCTTTTAATCTGTGGGTTCATTTGTTTTGGTACCAAATGGCCATTTATTCACAGCTTCTCAGATCTTAGTTTGGACAAAAGAGAAAAAATCCTTCAAAAATGGTCAAATACACAAAAAAGTTTCATCCCTATGAGAGTTGTCTTCTATTCAATCAAGCTCATGTGCTGCTACCTTTTCTTCTCTTTAGTAAGTTCATTAAACTTTCAAAATTTTCAATTCAAGATTCAATTTTTCTAATAGTTTTTCTTGTTTAGACTGATGAAAATTCAGATAATCCGTCATGGGAAGCCATCGGGTACCATGTCGAACCACCTATTGATGGATCGAATAACCCACGAAAAGACAGACCGCTCGATAAGGGCATTGTGGAAACCGAAAAGGAAAGTAATGCAACGTTTATGAAGCTGGTGAAAAGTAAAGGTCTTGAAGTTGAAGATGGTGAGGATGGGGTTTATAACATCAAATGTGACGTGGTGATCGTTGGGTCTGGTTGTGGTGGTGGCGTTGCTGCTGCGGTTCTAGCAAGCTCCGGCTACAAGGTGGTGGTGGTCGAGAAAGGTCATTATTATTGTCCCGAGGATTACTCGCTTCTTGAAGGGCCATCGATGAATGAATTATATGAGAAGGGCGGAATTCTATCGACTTTAGATGGGAAAGTTACGATTTTAGCAGGTTCGACTGTTGGAGGTGGTTCTGCCGTCAATTGGGCGGCTGCGATCAAGACGCCGGAGGATGTTCTTGAGAATTGGGCTGTCGATAAGAAGATTCCGATGTTTGGGACAGCTGATTACCGATCAGCGATGGAGACTGTGTGCGAGAGAATTGGGGTTACGCAGAGTTGCACCAAGGAGGGATTTCAGAACAAAGTACTCCGACGAGGCTGTGAGAATCTTGGGTTGACAGTGGAGGCAATCCCTCGGAACTCATCGGAAAATCATTATTGTGGTTCGTGTTGTTACGGTTGTAAAACAGGAGACAAAAAAGGTACCGACTCCACTTGGCTCGTTGATGCTGTCGAAAATCACGCAGTGATATTCACCGGTTGCAAAGCAGAGAGATTCATATTCCACGAAACTGACGGTCAGAAAAGATGTCGAGGGGTGCTTGCCACCGCAGAAAACAGCAGCATCACAAGAAAACTCCGGTTTGAGTCACGAGTGACGGTTTCATCCGCTGGTTCTCTCTCAACGCCGCCATTAATGGTTTCTAGTGGGCTTACAAACCGCCACATTGGACGGAACCTACACCTTCATCCTGTTTTACTAGCCTGGGGATACTTCCCATCGGCTCCGGGAGCCGATGACAAGTGTTACGAGGGAGGAATCCTTACCTCCCTCCATAAAGTCACATCAACCGGAGAACCATCAAACAATGCCCGAGCCATCGTAGAAGTTGCCTCGATGGGACCTGCATCGTTCGCATCGTTGTTTCCATGGGTCTCCGGTGCCAACATGAAGGATAGCATGATCAAGTACCCGAGAATCACAAAGCTTTTCTCGTTAGTAAAAGATGAAAGCTCAGGTGAAGTGACGGAAGAATGGAAGATCAAATACCGATTAAACGAAGTCGATAAAGAGAATCTAAGAGTCGGTTTACGACAAGCATTGAGGATTTTAGTTTCTGCCGGTGCGGAAGAAGTTGGTACTTTTCGGAACGACGGGCAACAGATGAAGACCAAAGGCATTAAAAGCTCCGATTTGGAAGAGTTTCTTGACACGGTAGCGGCTGAGGGTGGGCCGAAATCGAGAGGAGAAAACTGGACGATATATTGCTCGGCACATCAAATGGGGAGTTGTAGAATGGGATGCAACGAAGACGAAGGCGGAGTGGATGTAAACGGAGAAAGCTGGGAAGCGAAAGGCTTGTTCGTGTGCGATGGCAGTTTACTACCGACTGCGGTCGGAGTAAACCCGATGATCACGATTGAATCAACAGCGTATTGCATATCGAAGAAAATAGCTGAGGCAATGAACAAAGGGAAGTTTTCCGATTGATCCAATCCAAAGTGTTAGTTTATGGGTTTTGGTTTTAAACTTTTAATTGGGTTTAACATTATTGAAACCAAATAATATTTAGTACAGATTAAAAAATTATTAAAAATATAATAAAAATATTTATTTTGTTGGTATAGAGAAGAAGTGACTTTGAAAAAAAAAAAAATAATAATAAATTATGCCAGGATCATATGAAATTGCTAAGTTAAAGCCACGTACAGAAGTAGATTGGGTCATTGGGCAGGATCATATGCCAGGGAGGACAAACGTTTACACTTTAAAATGCCTAATCTTTATGACCCCACTGTCTTCCATTCCGTTTGATCCACATTTTTATTTTATTATTATAGTATTTATTATTATTTGAATAAAAATTACTTAAAATATGTATTATTATAATTATTATTAATGAAAATTATCATTATTCTTATTATAATATGGATAAAAATATACTCAGTTTCTAACCGATAGTATTCTATTCCTGTAAATCTCTGATGCCAAATGCAACCTTACATTTTTTTAAAGGATAAGTCCACATACATACAAAATTATGTATGTATATCTTCACATTATTTTAAGGAATAAAGTGATGTGAATGTATAAAAAATTTACATATCATTTTTATAATATTAATTAAAACATGTTTATAAAAAAAATATAAAAGTTTTTATAATAATGATATATTCTATTGCATTGCATAATGAGTGATGTGCTGTTTGATTGCATAAGAGGTTAATTGTCTGATGTCTGATTCCGCTTCTGATTGATGAGAGGTGGTCCTGATAAGATACTAAGATCTGATAAGAGAATTCAATAAGTCTGTTTGTTTTATAAATTATCTGAATATGTTATTTTTATTAATTACATATTAATTCCCAAAACCAAACAGATATCATTGATTAAAGTCAAATATCAAGTAAGAATAATATCATTGAATCAAAGTGATCTATGTAAACATTTAATATCATTCAAATAACATTAACAAGATTTAAGTAAGAAACCAATTCAAGTTTATAAGTTATAATCAAGTAACATAAATGCATTTAATAAACATATAACCAACATGCTTTCAAGAATCAAATAACAATTAAAGTTTATAAGTTATAATCAAGTTTATAAGGTTACCTTTATTAACTTCCAAATAACTTAAGTTTATAAAATAATAAATTGTAACAAAAACTGTTGGAATATTTCTCGTTATAATAAATATGGTAAGAGGTAGGGTAGGGGTGGGGTAGGTTGAGGGTGGGGTGGGGTAAATAGGGTAGGGTAATGGTGTAGGGGTAGGGTGGGTAGGTTGAGGGGTAAGGTGGGTGGGTATGGGTAGATTTGAGGGGTAGGGTAGGGGTGAGGTGGGTAGGTTTAAGGGGTAGAGGTGGGAAGAAATAGGGGTAGGGTGGGGTGGGATAAGGAGGGGTGAGGTGGGGTGAGTAGGTTTGATGGGTTAGTGTAGGGGTGGGGTAGAGTGGGATAGTGTAAGTATGGAAGTGGGGTGGGTAGGGTTAAGGGTGGAGATGGGGATGGGGATGGGGTGGTATAAGTAAGTTAAGGGTATGGTGAGATTAGGTGGTTGAGGGTAGGGTATGTTGAGGGAGGGTGGGGTGGGGCGGGGTAGGGTATGGTATGGGTAGGGGGTAGGGGGTTTAGGATATGGTAGGGTAGGGTAGGGGTAGAGTGGGTGAGGTAAGGTATGGGGTAAAGGTAAGGGTGGGTAGGATGGGGTGGGGTGGGAGAGACGTGTATTTTTTTTTGGTGTGATAAGTGGTGATAAGAAGCATATCAAAGTCTTATCCTAATAAGACATGATAAGAGAATTTTGACTCTTATGTCTTCTGCATATCAAACGCACTTATCAGTATTTCCTCTTACTGAATAAGAGGTTACCACTGATAAGAGCCTGATAAGTGGCTATCAAACACCCCTGATACTCTCTTCAATCAAATTTTATTCATATATATACATATATGTATGTATACATACCTACGTTCATACATGTAGGTACGTACATACGTACGTATATGTAAGTACGTACATACGTACATCATGTACATACATACATACATACATATATGTACGTACTCATGTACATACATACACGTACGCACTCACGTATGTATGTGTACATACACGTACGTTATGATGCACGCATGCACAAACGCTACATACATGCATTAGATACATATCTACATACCTACCTACCTACACACACACATAACAGTACATGTTCTCAGAGAATCTTGTTAGTAAACTGTACAAATTACACATCATATTCTATTATCTTATTATCATAACTTGATTAACGATGTTAAGTTCTAAAGTTAACGAGACACTTCGAATCCACATCGTCCTATTACCTCATGGATCTCGTGCATTTTACTAATTGTGTGTGACGGAATGTAGATTGATCTTAAAAACCCTATCTAGAATAAAGCATCTACTTTTTAATCCGTCTATTTCTATTCCCCTATTCTTTATCAAAACCCTCTTTTTTTCCACTGCCACAACGCAGCGCTATAACAACAAAAAAAAACATGTAGGAATAAAAGGCTCAATACCAATTATAAGAATAAATAACTTATGTGAAATAAATTTGAAATCACAATACGAAATAGAAATTACATATAATTATATAAAATTAACAAACGAAAAAAGTAAATTATAATACCGAAAAGGAAGACTGAAACTCATTTTTAACATGATTCACTTAAAACAGTTTCGAATTTGTATTCCATGGTATAATGTACTGCCAGAGTTAACCACCTTGCCTAAAACTCTCGTTGGAATTCTTTGTGTAACTCGATCTGGAAATATGCAACAACTTGCTCTCAAAGTGTGTACACGTTTTCGTAAATGTAAGTCTTGTATGATATTTTTCTTCGCTTATTTCTCATATAGAAGATGATTGAAATGAAACTTGAAACAACAAATTAATCATGATTTAATTGTAATAAAAGAATTTAACAATATAAATATTTGTACAATCTTTATTAACAAATAAGTATCTTAATTCCGTCATTAAACCATACTTGTAACAGCTTTAATGAAACTTCAGCTCTGAAACTCACTAAACATCTTCAGCATCTGTGAGATATCGGCACTGATCAACGTTGGCATTAGTGTTTATCTCGCATCAGCGACTCACTAATCTTTGTTACGTGTCAACGACTAGTTTCAGTAACTCAGAGTCAATGACCAAGCTGCACTCAGTATCAACAACCCACTAAGCAGCTTTTAGTGAGTCTGCTCAGCTCTGAAACTCGCGGAACAGCTTCAGCATCCGTGAGATTTCGACACTGATTAGTGTCAGCATCAATACTAGCTTCAGCAACTCAGAGTCGGTAACCAAGCCACACTCAACATTAGCAACCCACCAAGCAGCCTTCAGCGAGTCTGCCCCTTTCACCTTCAACAACCCACTAAGAAGCTTTTAACAAGTCTGCTTAGCTCTGAAACTCGCAGAATAGCTGCAACATTTGTGGGATATCGACACTGATCAGTCTCAGCATCAGTGTTCATCTTGCATCAGCAACTTACTGATCTTCGTTGCGTGTTACTGATCTTCATCTCGCATCAACTCCCTTCAGCGTCTTGTTGGTCTTCTCAGCAAGAGCTAGCAACGCCCCCAAATGATTGGCAAAGTTAAGGGTTCAGATTTTTGAAGCTGCATTCAAGTCCGCAGATGCATACGCACACAAGTTCAATGTTTTTTAACTGTTTGGAACCATGATTTACAATCGCTCACGCACTGGTAGGTCTTGATGTAAAGCCTATAAACAAATTTGTCTTGCTTATCAAGGCTACTGCTTATAAACCTATCTTGAATTTGATCTTTCTTAGATGGGACAGAGCTTACCTCCCACATAGTGTTTTTCCAATCCAAACTCCTAATTTTGAAGATCAATATCTGATTCATCTTAGCTGTGTTGGACGTTCTTTATATGGTTGCGAAGCTCTCTTTAAGGAGAATGTGTATCCAATAAATTATATATATATATATATATATATATATATATATATATATATATATATATATCTGTGTGTGTGTGTGTGTAGGTCAGGTTCTATGGGGCACCATATGCATCGGGAACCAAAAAAAAAAACCAACCACAGCCTTTAGATTAAATGATCATTGATGTATCACGTGATGCATGCATTTGGTATGCATAGGGGTATTTTGGGAAGAATAAATATAACTAGTCAAATAAAATTTAACTTTATATTAATTAAAGATTCAATCAATACCTAAACAATAAATGCTAATTAATATTAATTGATGCTTCCAAAATTACAAAATCTAAACAAATTTAAAAAAAAGATTTGATGTCGATGCATCTAATATTCATCATTCAATTCGTGATGCATCTCGGTTCTTCATCCTCATTTTCGGTCATATTCAACATCTTCATCGTCCCGTCATCATACATCATCAAAATGGTTATGCATATTCATCGGATTTATCTTCAAAACACGATTCATCTTCATTTGATTCATCAAAAATCACGATGCATCTTCATTTGATTCATAAAAAACACGATGCACATTCATCGTATTGCATCTCGGCCATGAAAAACACGATGCATTTTCATTCGTGATCGGTTGGAAGTCCAACCAATCAATAATGATTTCAAAATGGTTTCCAAAACTATTAACAATCTACATTAATTTTAGAGATTCTAATTTAATTTTAATATCTAACTAACCTTAATTTTATTTTAAAAAATAAATGAAATAAATTTTCCAATATTACCATTGTATCATTGGTATGCATAGTTCACTAATGCATCGAGATTTCCCATTGAACCTCAATAAATATATATATATATATATATATATATATATATATATATATATATATATATATATATATATATATATATATATATATATATATATATATATAGATTCAGGTTCAAATAAGTACCTCTCGAAATCAAGTGCACCCGAAGGTACCGACCTTAAAAAACTTTTCTAAATTTTTTTTTCACATAACCATGTTTAATTTAATGTTATACGCATGATATATGAATTTCACATATATTCACACTTTCTGTGTCCTTAAAACTTACGTGAATGCTCAATGCATATTTATGTGAATGGTCATCCGTGTGAATGGTCATTTCACACAATGTGAATGGTGTGAATGACCATTCACATGATCTTTTTTTACCATTCACAAGATTTATGATGTTACTCTTTTTGAAAAAAAGTCTTATAATGTTGTGTTATATATGTCTATTAAAAAAAATATGTGTGAATGATCATTCACATTAAGGTACGCTCGGTACGCTGGAATCTCATGGGTACGCTGATGAACCTGATTCTATATATACATATATATATATATATATATATATATATATATATATATATATATATATATATATATATATATATATATATATATATATATATATATATAGATTGAGGTTCAATTGAGAACTTTTGTGCATCGGGGCACCTCGAGGCACTTTTGTGCATCAGATAATCTAACAAGGGTGCACAAAGGACATTTTGGGAAAATTAAATATATGAAATTAATTAATTTTTAAAAATCATTAAATGATAATTATGAGTTAATTTAGGAATTAAATCCCACATTAACAACATTCCCCATTATTCTCCCTATTTCTCTCTCTCTCTCTCTCTCTCTCTCTCTCTCTCTCTCTCTCTCTCTCACTCTTTCATGCTTTTGATTAAGATATGGATTTTATGATGAAGAGAAGCATTTTGGAAGATATGAATGTTTGTTGGAACGATGAACGATTAATGTTTGAATGAACGATTCATCACGTTAAAATAAGGTGCATTTTGGATTTTTGATTAAGAGATGCATTTTGGAAGGTACGAATTTTTGTTGGAACGATGAACGATTCATGTTTGAATTAACGATGCATCACGTTAAATTAAGGTTTTTGGATGAACACTTTGATGCATCACGTTAAATTAAGGTTTTTGGATGAACGATGCATCACGTTAAATATGAAGTTGATGAACATGAAGATAATGGATGAAGATGATGAACACAAAGAATGAACAACAATGATGCATCAGAATCTTTATTTTTTTATTTGAATTTGTATTATTTTTGGAAATGTAATAATTAAATGAGGATTGCATAATTCCTGTTTTACCCTTCTGCATATTTCATTATGTGCACTTGATGCATAAAACTTTCTATTTAATTACTCTTTTGACATTTGATCTAAACCATACATTCTTTTCATCTAAGGGACATTGGAGGTTCTTTTGTGCCTCGATGCACAAAAGTTCTCAATGGAACCTCCCTCTCTCTCTCTCTCTCTCTCTATATATATATATATATATATATATATATATATATATATATATATATATATATATATATATATATATATATATATATATATATATATATATGGTCAGGTTCTATGGGGCACCTATATGCATTGTGCACTTTGGAAACCTGTATGCACCGTTAGATCTTGAATTTTAATGGTTCAGATTGTAGCGGCAAAAGGGTAATTAACTTGAAAATGGGTGCACAGGTGCATAACTTCTCGCGCGCAGAAGGGCAAAATCGGAAAATGCTTGAATTCAGAAAATATTCTATCCGAATCTAAACAAACATGATGCATCTTCATCCAATTTATTGGATTCGTCTTCAAACACGATGCATCTTCATCCAATTCAATTTCATACATGATGCATTTCGACCATATTCATCCTCGTCTTTGTTCCATCATTATGCATCACCAAAATCGTGATGCATTTCAGCCATATTCATCCTCGTCTTTGTTCCATCATTATGCATCACCAAAATCGTGATGCATTTCGACATTTAAACGTGATAATTTCGTGATGCATCTTTGAAATTTAAACGTGTTCATCAACGTCTTCAATGTGTTCATCATTGTCGTGATGCATTGCTCTTGTGCATCATGTTTGAAACAACCAATACCATATGCTCCAACTATTTCTTGGAAGCAATAACCACCAACATTAATAAAGAATCTTAGAATTCTTTGACTAGCCATAAGCATGATACAGAATCGTAGAATGAAGTGTTTGTGAAAAAACTGATACTAAAAAACCATGATCAACAGACGCAAGCAAATTCTCGTCAACATCGATGCACAGGTATGGTGCAGAGTTACATACCGACGGTGGACAGCGATGGTGGTGATGGGTCTGGCGGTATTAGTAGTGGTTGTCTTGTGAAAACTGGTTGAGAGAAAAAGAGATGGAGAGAGACTAGCCATGAAAGAGAAAGAGAAAGAGAGAGAAAAGGGGATGGATTTATAGGAAGGTAGTTGATCATTTTATTTAGTTTCCTAAATAAATGATAAATATTAAATTAAATCTTATAATTTAACAATATATTATTAAGCATTCCAAAAATGCCCTTAATGCACCCTTTGTAAACAAGCAATGCATATTTGGTTCCCATTTGGTTCCCGATGCATATGGTGCCCCATAGAACAACTTTAATATATAATTAAGTTATTCAAAACCATAAAAAAACACAGATTTTTTAAAAAGATAATCTTATCCACCCTTCCAGATTCTGATGCATCAATAACTAATAGGATTTTGAGGTTAATCACATAAAAAGATCCTACAAAAATGGCTCCATAACCGAAATAGCAGAATACATCGAAGGTGCCTTGGTTTCATTTATTCCTTCTTAAGAAGCTCATCATAGCATCGAAACAACCATCTCATCCATTGAAACGATATCAAGTGCCATCACTAATTAAGTGTGGTCACAATTATTTTTTACTAAGAAGTAAACAAATAACCCCTAGGGCTGTAAACAAACTAAACATTAGACAGGAATTTCGTTTACGTCCGTCCATGTATTAAACGAATGAACATGAAAAACAAATTTTTGGTTAATTAAATTAAATGAACCAACATGAACATAAAATTCATTTCGTTCATTTTTGTTCGTGAAAGTTCGGTTATGTTAGGTCATTTACGTTCGTTCATTTATGCTCGTTTACGTTTATTAATTCATTTATTTATATTAGTTCTGACAAATATATTATATTTACTATAAATATGTTATTATTATATAATATATTTAAATATTAATTAATAATATTTAATTTAAAAATTAAGTTCAAACTTAAATACTAATATGATTTGTAACCTTGGATGAAAACGCCAATTCTTTTATCATTCTAAGAGGGTGTTTGGTTTTACGTTATTAACCAGATTATCAGCTTATTACGTTACAATAACGCAAATAATTAGTTTAAAGTGTTTGGATTGCATACGTTAATAAGTGATTATTTGCGTTTAGCGTTAATCTTACCACACTTTTTCATAAGTTAAAAAATGTAGCTTATTTGCTTAATAAGTGACTATTTGGTCATTTTACAAGTAAAAACGTAAATCCAAACACTTTAAAAACTGATTATTTGATAATTATGATAGCAAACAGCATAAGCTAAACCAAACACTACATTTCCTGCAGCACTTTTTGTTACAGCTATTATCTGATTATTAGTTTCCAAAACGCTATAGCACTTTTTCTAACGCAAATCCAAACACCCTCTAAGAAGTTGATGCTATCATCTATAAATTTGTAGCCATCCAATTTAGTCACATGTTAGATTATAGGCAACACGATCAAACAAAATGGGTAAAGGTAATACACAGTAAAATCAAATAATGGGACGTTTGATTCGTAAATTTTTTCCCTGAGATTTACATTCCTGTCAAATAATTTGCATTATCATTGAAATTTGTTGATCTAAAAAATATAAGGTAACTGAATTTAAAATCCTATAAGGGATACTTGACTTTTTAAATAACAAATAAGGATAGGATTTAATATATACTTGAACTTTAAATCTTTACTGGAATCTACGAACCAAACATATGATTTTATTAAATACAAATCCCGGTAAATCTCAAATAAATCCACGAACCAAACACCTCTTATAAAATCACTAGTAATGCATAAAGTAATTTTATGAGATATTTGGATTAAAAAACCTTCAAGTTTAACCATTATTGCGATTAAAACCCCATTAATTTTTCATTTCACAAAAGACCCCAACCAGTAAATTCTCGCGGATTTGGGATATTACCGATTGTGACCAATTGAAAGTCACATGCCACCACCAGAAGTTCGTCAAAAATGCAAATTCCAACAGAAAAACACAGATTTGAAATAATAAATTAACAAAAATGTGAATATTAAATCATATACACAGACAAGTGAGTTCGCTAGAAAAAATAAGTTCGTCGCAGATGGTTGGTCAGCAGATTGCAACCGGTTCACCAGCTAGAAAAAATAAGTTCGTCGCAGATGGTTGGTCAACAGATTGCAACCGGTTCACCAGTTTGCAAGTCATTGTTTTAAAGAAAACCTCATTTTGATAAGTTTCAATCAGTTGAAGGTTTTTTAACATGAAAAATGGTTCGGGATTCTAATCGCAAAAAGGATCCAACTTGATGATTTTTTTGCATAAATTTCCCTAATTTTATCATATACACACATACATACCATCGTCTTGTGGTTCAAACACCTAAACCAAGGACTATAAACTGCTGAAAAAGATGCCAAAACCAGAACATGTCACAACAAACATCCACAAACCCGATTTTACGGCAGTTAAATACCAACAGATGGAATGATGCCTGGAATAAAAATCAACTCCAAGCAACAAGAAACCCATCCCAAGTCCTTCAATATATACCTCAAAGACTGCAGCCTTTGGCACCAGTTAACATCTTTAAAGAATCACTTTTTTTATGGCAAATAAATCAGCAAAACACAGATGCTCGGCATCAAGGAGCAAGAAAATTACTGAAATGCAAAGGTTTCCTAATAAGATTCAAATCAATTGGTGTATATAGCACTAACATAAGTTGTTGAAAATAAACAGATCAAAATCCTGTTTTCATACAAGTACAACTAAAGAACTCGCTTCTAGTTGTCATTTTCTTGAGAATTAAGAAGAGTTTCACTCACTTCACTGCATTCTAGTTGTCACATACTAACATGTCATCACAAAAGCTTACAGATGGACAATTGTGTCGTGGAGTGTCAACAATTACCAGTGCTTCGAGTTTTTGCTTGTTATGGTCAGAAAAGAACATCTAAGCATGCATATCTCTTTTGTTCTTCATTTTCTAATGTCCCATAAAGATAGTAACTAAATAAACAAGGCAGCTCAAATTTTCATTCTATTGATGATTGTTACTGTAAAGACGAAGTTTATAAGCATTGAAATAACTTACCCTCACTTGGCTTCTTGAAGCATTCACACACCATTTTCTCCATCACCAATGGCTAACATAGTCTTTCCAGTTCTGTTTTTAACAAGCCTTGTAACCTGCAAGCCGTTTACGTTTCTTCATAATTCATTATTTAAAAAGTCTCACATACATCAGAGAAAACTTTAAGAAGGAAAGACTAACCAGAGCCTTCTATTTTGGCACTAAACAGCAACAAATAACAGAAACACAGCCAACTGCAAGTTCTATACACAAATTTTCAAGTCGTCATTTAAAGTATACGCTAGAGATTTTCCATCAGGGATCAAGGCGTATGCGTCAGAGTATGAAGCATTGAGTTGAGCCTTCCCTGCTGATATCTGGTTCTGGACACTTCAAAACCTACAATGATATATACGCAAGTTTTCCAACCAAAAAAATTCATGTGCAGGATGTTCTTAAAAAAATTCATCAACAATGAAATGAGACAACTCACCCTGGCCATGACATTTTTGTTGCTGACTTTTTCTGCTGCTACAATCTCCAGCAATTCCAAGACTATTAGTCTATTAAGATGCCATTTACCACAAAGTTTATTTTCAATACACCAAAATCCAACATGAGGTAGCATTCATGTATAACTTCTTCCGATAAGAATTAAACATATCTCATTTTAGAGGAGAGACATCTTGATTGATTAGCATATAGGAAGAGGGCTAACAGTTCTGCCTTTAAAGCCTTTCAGGCAATTAATGTTTTGTTGTTCATCGATGTCAATATGGGTATACAATTTGGTGTATATTGAACTGGGGAAACCAAAATCATGAGAGAGTGAGAGAGAGAGAGAGAGAGAGAGAGAGAGAGAGAGAGAGAGAGAGAGAGAGAGAGAGGAAACACAGAGAAGAAGGGGAAGGGTTTATTTATGCTTCTGCTGATGCAATAGAGTCTTCCAACATTCAGTGGGCTTGGAAATCCAAACCTGAGTTTAAAATGTATTGTAACAATAACTTGTATATTATGCTTTATAAATTTATACCACTTACAATTCAAGATTATGCATTCATTAGTTGTACCTTATGCATAATAACTTGTGCTTAAGACTTTATACTAAATGTCTTATAAAGGGGTATAGACTAATCCTTCTTTCTGATTGATGAATATTTGTGGTAAATTTGACTTTCATCCAAACAGACTAGCAATTACACCTTGTTTGGTACTTTGGTACAAAGAGCACATGTACATAATTTAATTAATATGGGCTACAAACTAACAGGATCAAAACCCCCCAATAACTTCATGTAGATATGAAAACAAAATCATGTCTACAACCTTCATTTGATTCCACTAAATGATGATCATGAATATAACTTTGCATCTTTCATCCATGAAGGCTTTTTGGCTTTGTAGTAAAAATGAGCAATCATTTGCACCAACTCATCTGCAGTTCGAATCTCTGCAAATCACAAACCAAACCAACCCATGTAAATTAGAATCAAGATCATTAGTTTTTAAATTTTAACATTAACTAACAATCATCTTACGTGGTTCCTTATAAAGGATTCTGTTTCCTCGTAAAAACAAGAGTTGTGGGCATTCCCGAATCTTGAGCGCATACGCTAGGTCTGTCTCGATGTTCATATCAAGCTTCACTGTCTGCATTCACGAACCAAGAACAATAAACGACATAAGCTAAACAGCAGAGGAGGCAATTCCAACAGTATTTATATTCTGGTTATATTTTATCTCTAACCAAGCTTAATGTCTTTTAAAACGAGTTATGAGACAAGTTGAAAGTCAGCCAAAGTATACGCAAATACATACAACCTCCAAAATCATTTTATTATAAAAATGTATTATCATTGTAACAATATAGTTTTTGGATCATATTTACCTCATTGGCCATTTATAAAATCCAAAAAAGGGAAAGAAAAAAAGTATTTGCTGTTCATATGAAGTATGAACTCAACCCTTGTATTGACTTCTGACCAGTTACCCAACCCATCTCACCCACCCATTGTGCCACCTCAACTAAATAGAATGTCTACAGGTCAGACTCGTATTGGCATGTAGTTATAACTTTGTGGCGTACCCGTGGTGGCAGCCGATCTTTGGCGCTCCAGTACACTTTAGCAGCCTTCTCTAACTCCTTTAAAGCCCTCCAATTTTCGCTTGCCCTTTAAAACACATTAAAATAGACGAATTATATTAATGCGAATATGTTAGCTATAAGCTGAAGAAAAAACGAGTCTTCTTCAGAAATAATGGAATGTATGAAAAGAAGATTCACAAATATTGTCATTAATTGATATATATTTTTTACACTAATGTGAATCCAAACAAAAAGGGTGTTTGGATGTGCTGCAAAACTAATTATGATGACTTCAAATTTGTAGTGTGATAATAATTATAATTGAACACGGGTGGTCAAAAAAATACGCCGATAAATTGACAAAACAAGCTCATTTTCAAGGTCCACGACACCTAGTCTAATTTCTATTATTTCTCTACATAAGCATACCTATTTATAAAGTTTCCTAATTGCAAACCTTCCTTACTAAAAAGCTAACCTAGACATAGGCCCACGCATATGCCTAACAAGTTTTTGCAAGAAAATAGCTTTTCGGGAATAAATGTAAACTTACCTAATTATTCCCAATTTTAATTCAGATTCTTGTTCTTGAAGTGATAATGATCAATCCGAACACCACCTCCTACATGCATAGTTGTTAAAGACACGCCAGAGGCTCATAAGGCCAACCACCCAACATGTGGGCTTTTTCCGGATCAGTTACATCGTGAATTTAGGAAGGGATTACAACTAAGCATCATATATTTATTTTGTTGATACTATACATAAGTTTTTATGCAACTAGGCAACTACTATAAATGACTAAATGTCTTTATGCAACTAGGCAACATGGAACATAGCTTTGTTTGATATTATAAATGTTTTCATGCTATTTAAGTTGTGTAGGCAACTTGGCATCATACATGTATGTTTTACATTTTTTAATTTGATGTGCCTCGCATTCATGAGGCCCGTGCCTACGTTTGTGCCTACCGCCTAGAACCCAAGTATCCCTTTGCGCCTTGTGCCTTTCACAGTTTCACAACCATGCCTACATGTATACATGCATATACTGACCATACAGATTAATACAAAAAAGATTACAATTCCATTCATTTAAGCCCTTGTCCTACCTCAGCTCCATGCACTCGATACCACCTCTCCTTATACAGGACCGAACCTCAAATTCATGATGAATATAACCCGAAAATCAATAAATACTACGATGCTACTCTACTTATAAGATTGTATCACGACTACTACTTTTGCAACATTTTTCTTTTTACTACCATCACTGAATGTCATATTTTAAATATAGTGATTGTCCATTACGACACTAGAAGAGGTTCTAATACATCCCAAGATTCCGTACAAGTAGGATATGGAGCTTGATTCATGGAATGTTTAAACATGCATTTAAATTGATTATGATTATCTGATCTTAAAAATTAAAATGATCAAATTTATATAAGCACAAGAAAACAAGTGGTTGCATAAATTTAATTAGGGAGACAAATGCAAAATTACCGACATATCACCTTATCTTATACAAATTGCTTATGCAAGTTTCCACCATATAATACTAGCAGTTCATTTGTGTATGCATCGTTGAACACATAACTACAAATGCACATTAATTGATTATCATCATCAAACCATACTACTATAGCTAAAAGAGTAAAAGCAATATCTTAACTGAAAACTAAGCATTCCAAAAGCGATAAAGATATGCTCGAAAATTCACAAACAAAATTACCGATTGTATCTTTCGAATACAAGCACGATCAACGGACTCGGATGAAATGCAAAACTCTCCCACTCCAAACAATTAATCTCCTTAACTAAAGTATCATCCAATTCACCTTCCCAATCAATCTCAACCCCATCATCCCCAATCACATTCTTGATTGGATGCTTTTCGAAATATTCTGAAGCCCTAATTCCCCACCCCACTTCCGCATCCACCGGCCAGTTCGGATCCTCTTCCTCCACTACCATTCCCTTCTTCTTCTTCTTATCATTATCACCATCACCATCACCATCATCTTCATCTTCATCTTCATTAATCCTTTCCCTGATTACATTCTCTTTCCCTTCCAAAACCTCTGAATTTTGCTCCCGAATTGCGGCAAATGTTTCTTCTAATGAATCCCTCATGAAATCTTCAATCGCAGAAGCTTCGCTTCGCCTACCGCGTCTAGGTTTTCTAGGAATTGTAGTGGGGAAGGGTTTTTGTTCTTCATTTTTGGACTTTTCGGTAGTGTCAGGAGCTACTTTTCTTCTAGGTTTGGGGGTTTTTGTGGGTCTTGTGTCGTCTTCAAAGCTTACATCGGAAACTTTAGAAGCTGCACGTAAGAGTCGACTATGGCGGATGTAATTAAAGTTTGAGATAGAAGCATGATAACGAATTGTGCTGTTGTGTGTTGATAATTGGGGGAAAGGATGAAAATTGACGTTAGGGTTTAAGGCCATTATTAGGGTTTAAAGGATGAGTACATCTGAGGCTTTCATACAGCAAGAGAAAAGGAATAACTTGCAAGGCTAGACGCTAGAGTCACCGGCTTCAATCGTCGGCTAAACCAATTATTATTAGATCATAATATTGTCCCAATACAAATTATCGAATGTATTTGCTGATAATACTCCCTAAAACTTTTTTTTTTTTAATTTGTTTAACACACTGGTCTTGTAATATTAATGGAAAGAAGAAGAAAGAATCAAAGTGAGTGAAAAGAAAGAGACAGAAATAGAAATAAAACTTAATTCATCATAGATTGGAAAACACAGAAAACTTTTTCTTTTGTTTCTTTCTCTTATTTCCAATTTTGGAGAGAAAGTTTTTAAGCTAATTTCCTCTCTTTATCTTTCTTTCCTTACTGTTAATTTGTATAAAAAACATAATTAATTACTGTTTTCTCTATCTTTCATTGGCTTTCTTCTTCTTTCCTTCCTTTTTTATTATTCAAGAACATAGGGTAAGTTCTTAAACTATTTTTATTTTATTTAAAATTATATATTTTTAGTCGGTAATTTGTTACAACTACTAAGTAAGTATTAGATTGTGTTTGTTATTTTAAGAGTTAAATGTCTGAAGGCTGAAAACCAAGTCTGAAATTAAGAGGTGGACAACTTAATTTCAGATGTGGTTTTCAGATGTTCTAACCTCTTAAATCTGAAATGTAACAAATAGTCTGTTTTGAATTAAGATCTAAAATGTAACAAATAGTCTATTTTCAGTTAATATCTGAAATTAAGATTTCAAAGGTTTTTTAGAAGCAATTTAGTCCAAAAAACGCACCCTTAGTTTCCAAAACTATACATCAATTTTGCATACTCTAAACCAAACACCCCTTTAGTCACATTTGGGAGATTTAAGGTGTACGCTAGGGGTGTTTATTAGGGGTGTTATTCAGGCGGGTTAAACAGGTTTCGGGTTATTTGGTTTGGGTTATTCGGGTATGATGGTATATGTTGCCTACCCGAACCGAACCAAATAAGAGAACGGGTTAATCGGTTTTGGGTTAAATTGGTATCGGGTTATTCGGTTTGGGTTAAATGAGTTAATCGGTTTTAGTATAAAAATAGAATCCTCTATAAAATGGTTTAAATAAGTTAAATAAGTTGGGTAAAATAGGTAGAACGGGTTAAGCGGGTTAAAAAGTTTAAAATTAAGTATTTGAATACTTATATTCTATATATGGTTAACCGTGGAATAGTTGAAAAGAGACATATTTTTGGTTTGTAAAAAATAAAAACTTACATCTTTACTAAAGTAGACGCAAGCTGTCAAGATAGGATGATATATTATTATTATTAATTTTTTAATTATTGATGTATGAGTTATTCGGGTAACCCGAATTTTTTTACTTCCCACCCGATACCCGAACCGAAAACCTTATTCGGTTACCATTTAACCCGATTAACAAACCCGAAAACCGAATAATCCGACCCATTTAACCCAAATAATGTTCGGTTCAGGTGGGTTATTCGGGTTCGGTTATTTTGCACACCTCTTGTGTTCATAAAAATCAGATGTCGGTCATCTGAATTCGGATAGTAAAATTTCAAACTTTTTGGATATTCGGATATTAATAATATTTAAAAGTTTAAAAAAATATAATATAATAAAAGTTTAAAAAAATATAAGATAATAATTACTATTCAAATATATTTATATAGCTTTGTTTAAAAATAATATTTATATCTTCACCTTTTAATTTATTATATTTTGTATATATAAAAAAATATCCACGTAATATGCGGGTAATAAACTATTAAATACTAATAAAAGAGTAATTATACTCATTTCTTGTGAAGCCATGTGTCATCACCATGAATCGACACATAGCAGTTATAATTTAAATATTATAATTAAAAATGTAACTATATTCATCCAAATCTAATATAATCTACTTTCTATTCAAATCAAACAAAATTTAAATTCTAATAACTTAGTAATTCTAATATAATATAATAAAAGTTTAATAATTCATATATATTTAGAATTATATAAAATTAATAATGCATAATAAATAATAATATCATTCTTATATACTTTTGTTTAAAAGTAATATTTATATCTTTACCTTTTAATTTATTGTATTTTATATATATTAAAAATATATGTGTGATACGCGGGTAAATAAACTAGTATGTATAATACAATAATTATAAGAACAATGTAGTTTGTTTAATTTTAGCTATTTAATTAATCATGGTATATTAGAATAGATTTGATTAGCTTTAAAATTTAAAGTAAAATTTAGTAAATGAAATGGCAAAAGGAATGAGCGACATGTGGGAAATCAAATGAGAGCATGACACGTGGCATGCTAGTTACTCATTTAATAATATAGATAGAGATTTTTTTAATTTTTTTGTCGTTTTGAGTAAATTAATTCAGGATACATTTAGTTTGTGATATATTTATTTTTACAATGTATTTGGATATACGAATTTGTATTTTAGATATTTGAATATTTGTTTTAATTTTTAAAAAATTAAAAAATATAACTTTTCGGATATTCGGATAATCCAAAATTTCGGATTCGGATAGCAAAAATCCTATCCAAAATTCGGTTATCCGTTTTTGGACACCCATAGTGCATGTGGTTATGATCACCCTAGGATATGTGCTAGCGCCCTTGACACTAGTACCAGCGGGAAAACTTACTTTTGAGAAAGATTATGTTCATCTAGTATCATTTCTTTCCTTTTTTACCTTTGTTTTGGGGTCAAAGTCTCTACCTAGCCTTGCCTTTGATGTTAGGCCTCGACAGAAAGTTTTTCGAAACCGAACTGAATGATAGGCTTGTTTAGCGTCTTTCCAAAGTAAACCTAAAAAAACATTTGCTTTGGGAAGTAAGGACCGAGTGAAAAATGAAAAAGTCGGCTAATGCCCATAGGAGTTTTTTTATTATGGGAGGAACCATATACAATACATTTCTGCCATACACAAAATTTTATCTAAAAATAACATTTTCATCCTTTTTTTGAAGGTAAAATATAAACATGATAAAAATATGTGTGAAACTAAAATACTAATTTTAATTAGAATCGGTGTGTATAATAAAAATGTACAGTATATAAATCATCTCCCTTCATTATATACAAAGGACCAATTGACAAAATTTAATGTTATTAACGATAAAAAGGTAAATAATGTTCTTATAAATGGTAAAAATAATAAAAGTTTATTTTCCACAATTGACTGAACATAAAAGGTAAAATTTGTAATATCATATATATTTGAAGGGCAAATATGTAAATACGATAAAAGAATGATAAATGTGAAGTTTTTATCATATTTTGGAGATGGTTTTAGAACTTTCCGTTACAAATAGATCTAATTCTATGAAATCTCAACAACATCCAAAAAAATGAAAATATGATATAATGGCATATGAATTATGAAGGAGATGGAAATGAAAGATGTAAAGTGGTCGCCTTGGCCCTTGTGAGTACCTATTGAAGGAAGAGGGGCTCTAAGCGATCACGAGCGAAGATGTGTCGAAGTGGAAGCCCCTGGGACTATTGAACTTAAATATGTGCACGAGCCTATGCAAACAAAAGCGGTAGATAGTAGGCCGTGGTCAAACTTACTTTCAAGAGTAGATTAAGGCTATGTTTGTTAAAGCTAGTTGTGGCTGTGAAGAGCTGGAGGTTGGAGCTGCAAAGAACTGTTAGGAGCTGGAGCTGTGAGAAGCTGCAACTTTTAATAAGAGCAGAAGCTTTTGATTTTATAAAAGTGTTTGATAGAATTAGCTATAACAAAAAATTGTAAATTGACATAAAAAGATATAGATTCATATATAAACAAAATTAATTAAAAGTACGCCAACATTTCACTCACGTGTTTGTAAAAACATACTATAATTTAATAATAGTCAAATTTTCATTCAAATAAAAAGCAATATTTTCATACATATGTTTATGTCAAACCAAAAAAATATATGTGAGAAGGAAGAAAAAGAAGGAATGAAACGGTCACTCGGGTTGATGACTTTGGGCCTCCCAAAATTGTTTATCAAGAAATCATGGGGATAAAATTGTAATTGACGGGTTTCAAAAGCCACAAAGCTTTTGTAACGCAACCATATGTAGTATTTAAAAAAGAGCTTATCTTTTTAAAACAAAATCTCTAACCAAATCTTCCAAACAAGGATTTTTATTTTGGGGTAAAGTCATACAATAGTAACCTACTTTTAAAAATTTATCAATATGGTACGTCTACTTTTTTTAATGTCGATATGGTACCTGTACTTCAATTTTTTATACCGATATGACCATATTTGTAATAGACCCCTGTTTTTTATACCATTAGAACCATGTTTCGTATGTAAAAAGCGGGCTCTATTATGTAGAATGACCATATCGATACAGAAAATTGAAGTACACGTACCATATAGACAATTAAAAAAGTAGACGTACCATATTGATACATTTTCAAAAGTAGGTTGCTATTGTAAGACATTAACCCTTTTATTTTTAAAAAGAACTTTTTAAAATTAAAAGCCCCTAAATGCCTTCTACCAAATATACCCTAAGTTATAGAAAGGGTAGTCATGGTATAGTTGATTGAGTATAATCATTAGGACTTTATAAAAAAAAAAAAACATGTGATCCTTTATAAATTCCAAGCTATATTAATTTTGTACCTTCTAACATTTAAAGTTACTCTATAGTTACTAACCTAATAAAGCCACCAAGGGGTCCCCTCATTGCTGAAAACTTGTAACACTCTAGTAGGGTGTTTGGTTGTAGGGAACTGAAAATAATAATAATAATAATAATAATAATAATAATGATAATAATAATAATAATAATAATAATAAAAGATATATAAAAGCTTTTATAATGTGTACAATTAAAAAACAATAATTTTATTAGCTCTTTTTCATTCTATTTCCTCAAATTAAATCTTTATCCAACTCTCCATCATTTGAGAATCAAAGAAAACGTTTTCTTAGCCTTTACTCATTTTTTATGGGATCAACAAGAGAATCAAAAAAAGAAAAGAAAAAAAGACAAAACTCTATTCATTTATTCTCTTTTCCTTTTTCGTTCCTTTCATTTCTACCAAACACCCTTAAATACTCAAATTAGATCTATTTGATTAAGCAACTTATAGGAAAGAATATGAAAATATGAAAAGGGATTATATCAATGTTTTCATTGTAATAACAAGTACACATATATCATAAATGTCAAAGCAACAAGTTGGTTATGTTAGCTTGTTTGGAATCACAAGAAAACCATATGGATACTAAGGATCATTATGACTTCATGTGTTGCAAAACCAGAATTAATCTAGAGGATAATTAAGATTTTTTTGTATATCTTTGTCGATGTGTAGTTACTTGACCCTCTTTGCTATTCTTAAGTCTGATACGTCATGGGAAGCGAAGCAAAATTGATTCGTCTTCTGCGTCTCATGTAACACCCTAAATAATTATGGGGTATTAATATTAGCTTGAAGTTAATTAATTACGAACTAAAAAATGTAATGGAATTTAGTGATAATAATTATTATGAATAATGCAAAGATTGACAATATACTTTGAATGAGTGTGATACATATAAGAAAGTAGAATTATAGATAAATAGTAGAAGGGTAAAAGTGTAAATTATATGTATGTATGGTGGTGGTGTGTATATTATCTTTTTCTACATGATTAAATCACGAAACTAGCCATGTCTTTTCAACCATTTGCCATATTGAGATATCGGACAAAGAAAAAGAAGAAGAAAGTTTTGAATCTTGAAAGATTTATTGAATTTGGTGATCTAAAACAAGGATTCGATACGTATTAGGCTTGACTTTCTACTTCTTCCTCGTTCCTTCTTTTTGTTAGATTTTAATAGTGAACCCAAGTAGGTTCTTACTAAATCTTGAATGAATGGCTCGAAACCTCCAAAGGTTTTTCTGTGATGTATATAACATACTTTAGAGCTAATAGATGTATGGATGATGGAAAATCGAGCCATGGGTGTGTGTGTGTGACCATGAAAACCACACAGTGTGTTTTGGCTTTGATTTGGCCATTAAAACTCGAATATAACTTCAAATTAATGTTTCAAATAAGTTGTAAGTGGTTTTATTTGTAATAATCAGTTGAAAGATAAGCTTAAGTTGATCAGATCCAAGTTAAGTTGATCACATAACAGGTAGTGCTTCTCCATTTTATACACATACACCTGTCAATATATGATGAAATTAAACTTTCTTTTATGCGACGGGCAAAGACTCAGTTCGGCTTAGCCTAAACATAATTCTAACTTGGTTATTCATGTTCCTAAACAACTATGCAATTAATTTATTATAGTTAACATCTTGACTCTTGACAACAAATGTTGGCTTAAGTTTTCTTTCTACTTATTTATGTAATGCATGAGTATACCTCAAAGAAGATGATCGACAATGCTAGAGAGCAAGATGGACTATATTTTTGTGGATGTTTGTTCTTGAGTAAATCATGATGTTCTTATAGATGGGAAAAGCCCTAGCTGCAACCAATAATTATGAAATAGTATTATGGCATCATAGGTTAGGGCATTTAAATTTATAGTATCTCAAATGTTTGTTTCCATATCTATTTAATTATGAAAATAAATGTCACTGCCAAAACTCTTTAATTTTTTAGCGAGATATGTCAACTTGCAAAACATACACGAGTTTGTATCCGCCAAAAGCGCCGCACATTGAGTCACGTCCCTTTTCTTTAATTCATTGTGATATTTGGGGGTCATCTCTGGTGAACACAACATCTTTGGTGCTTGTTGGTTTATATCATTTATTAATGATCCATAAGAGTTAGTTTGTTGGTATACATGTTGAAAGAAATTCGAAGCTTTAAATATTCTTCAAAATTTTCACAAAATGGTCAAAACCCAATTCCAAATTGAATTTCAAGTTCTTCAAATAGATCGATGATGCTCGTGAACATTTCAACTATATTCTAATTAAGTCCATACCTTTCTTAACATGGAATAATCCATCAAAGTTCATGTGTCAACACAACACATCAAAATGATATATACAAGAAAAAAAATCATCACTTGCTAGAAGTAGCTCAATCGCTCATGTTCACACTGAATTAATGTCCCAAACTATCTTTGGGGGGCCGGAAGCTATCCTCATAACGTCATTTCTCATAAACTAAATGCCTTCTCGAGTTATATATATATATATAATACAAAACACCCCGGCCTGTTAATTTTACACAATTTATATCCTAACTTTCCTTTTTATTCCTTACCTCTAAAAGTCTTTAGATGTTCTACATTTGTTTGTCTTCATATATATATAGTTCAACTCTCTTAAAGCTTGACCTAATTAAGGTCCACCGTACCAAATGTGTCTTCAAAGATATCAGAAAGGTTATAAATGCTTTTCACCAACTCACACACATATGTTTGTCCAAAGATATCACATTCTTGGAGTCGCAACCATACTTAATTTCCCCCCAACTCATCCTCAATGGGAGAACTTGATAGAAGAAGATCGAGTCTCATGAGCCACCTTCACAACATCAATTCAATACACCTTTAATTTACCTATGTTTCTTGTAATAATCCCTAATCCTAGTAGGCATATATATGTGGGTCAAAAGCACCCGATTTGTCTAACATCCCTATATTTTGTGTCTACTCAAGAAAACATCCACAAAAATATAATTGGATACATCCCTAACTCAACCTTGTTAAGAGTCAGACTTAGAGGAGTGCTAGCTCCAAGGTTAGATATGCAGTCAAGATAAAATCATATTCTAGATGTTCAGTTCATATGGAGGTTATAGAAACACTTCAACCTTGCTCATTAGTTGTTGAGAAATGAGAAACCTTTTATACCAACTCATGAAATTTAATTGTTTTCCAACCATTAATCCACATGCATGTTTGAAATTTTGATCTTGAGTGTAATGCTACTGAGAATGCATTGGCTGGCTGTTGGTTAGAGCCAACCTATTGGCATGCACTTCGCATGCTGCATACAGAATCGATGTTATCGTCTTTAATGAAATGCAACATATATGTTTTATTAAAATCGTCTCTTGATCTCATCGAGCTAGTGGTAAGTAATTAAGACCTTTTACATTTCTTATCAGACATATTAATTTGAGCAGAAATATCTATCAGTAGCTCATTAAAATTAATGATCCTTAGTTTTATAACTTGGCTAATTCTTTAAATCTTTCTTTAGATGTTGAAGTCATAATTGTTGATTCCATTTCATCAAGTTTGACTTGTTCTAATGGTTCGATGCACATTGGATAAAAGAACATTTTATACAAGCACAATCTAAAATGTTTAACTTTTAGTATAATAAATATAAAGTAATCATACTTGAGCAAAATTTTGGTTTCAAATAATTTAAATTATTATATTAGATATTTTTATATTCTTTTTATATTATAACATATATCTTTACAAATATTTTAGGAGAACATTTAATATATAAGTCTAACATTAAATATATTTATTAATATATTGTATTATATGAATACCGTTCTAGGCTTGTAGTATATTTTAATTATAATTAGGTTATTATGCCACAATAATAATATGTAAAATTTGTAAATTAATCAATGTGTTTGATTAAAAAAAAATTATGAAATATACATGAACCGGTATATTTAATGGGTGCATTAATTAGAGTAATTGAATGTGAAATTGAACATCCTTCATAGTTCACAGTTCATATGTATGAAAATGTGATATTGTTTATCAAGTGGTCAAGATCGACATCTAATTTTATATCGTTTTTTTATCTTTGTAAGATCATATCGTAAAATCAGGATAAGGATTCTAAAATCCTATTAAAATAACATTGTATTTTTTATATGTGTTATAACTTACATCAAAGATTAATTTATATCAAACTGATGAAATATTTAAAATTCAAACATTATATGATAGTTCAATACAACTCTTAAGAAATTTTTGATACTTTAATTACATTATTAAAGATTTAAATTTTGGAGTATTAGACCCTAGTATTATATGAAAATCATTGTTATGTAAAAATTAGATAATTAACACATATGTTTGTCTTTCTTATTTAAAAAAGTTGACTCATCTATAATTTTTTTAATTTTAATTTAAAACTAAAAGGAGGATCAAACCGGATCGAAATCTTAAGATCCTAATACAAATCATATCATTTTTACAGACCATGATCATAAAATCGTAAGATCTTAAGATCCAGATCGAGATCATAACAACTATATTATAGGATTTAGGTCGATAGGATCGAGTTAGGATATGATTTCTTTTCTTCGAGTCATACTAATCGTACTTCAAATAATTTTAATTAGATTATTATTATCTTTATTAATTATGCAAACCCTTATTTGATTTTGTCTAGACTTTAATCTTTCTAAACTTCAGTGTATATAATTTACGACATACATGAGTGTTCCTCATCGAATTTTGTACGTTTGATTCGATGAAATTAAGAAAAAGGAATCATGTGTGGTTTGTAAGTTCTTTTTTATCAAAATAGGTCACAATGAAAATAAATAGATAATTAATTTTAATACAACTTTCATACTCTATTTTCTTTGTCAAAATGAAGAAAATATGGATCATGAAAAGATAATTGAATTTTTGATTTTTTTTTCTTGAATTTTGTATGTCAATCTTCATCATCATTATTAGTAAAATCATGAAATAATTATAGTAAATAAAAATTTTAAACCTAAATGATTTCATGTAACTATATCAATTTAAGATAAAAGTTTGAGATAACTGACTCGTGCAATTGGTCATATGCTTAACAAATTTCAACTATTACGATTTATGAGTCTCTGCTTATGTATGTTGTTTAACTCATGCTATAAATCTATCTATATCTATATTTGTTAATAAAATAGAACAAATTACGTCACATGTTCAATCCTTCATACATTTTTCCTCTTAATTTTTTATTAAAAAAATTATCTTTTACACTACATCCAATTATTAATGTTAAATAATATTTTCCTTCTTTAAGCATAAGTCATTAAGAATAATACATTAATTCAATAAAAATGTTTTTATAAATTTTCATTTTAACTAATACATTAAAAATATTTAATGAATTTTTTTTATTCATTTGAATTCAAGTTTTTTTTTTAAATTGGGATAATTGCGCAAAAAACCTCCAATTTGTCAGCTTTTTGTGATTAAAATCCCAAATCATTTTCATCTGTTGCATAGAAAATCCTGAACTAACTAAAAATCAATAAATCAAGATTTTATCAATGGGTAACCGGTTGAAACCGATTATTATTTCTACGTGCACCGGTAAATAACCTACGTAGAATAAATTTTAATTGTTGAAACTGGTAGCCAAATAACACGTCATTTAAACCCTCATTGATAATGTAATTCCTTTTAAAAATTACAATAATAAATTATAAACCGGGGTTTAAATGATGTGTAATACTTGAAAACCGGTTTCAACAATTAAAATTTATTCAACGTAGGTTATTTACCAGTCCACGTAGGATTAATAATCGATTTCAACTAGTTACCCATTGATAAAGCATTGATTTACTAATTTTTAGTTAGTTCGGAGTTTTCTATGCGACAAAAGATGGTTTGAGTTTTAATCACAAAAAACTGACAAGTTAAAGGTTTTTTGCGCAGGGGTAATTGCGCAAAAAACCATCAACTTGTCAACTTTTTGTGATTAAAAACCCAAACCATTTTTCGCTGCATAGAAAACCCCGACTAACTAAAAATAAGTAAATCAAGGTTTTATCAATGAGTAACCCGTTGAAATCGGTTATTAATCATACGTGGACCGGTAAATAACCTATGTTGAATAAGTTTTAATTGTTGAAACCGGTTGCCAAGTATTACACATCATTTAAACCCTCGTTGATAATTTTTAATTGTAATTTTTAAACGGGATTACATCATCAACGGGTGTTTAAATGATGTCTAATACTTGACAACTGGTTTTAACAATTAAAATTTATTCCACGTAGATTATTTATCGGTTCACGTAAGATTAATAACCGGTTTCAACCGGTTAACCATTGATAAAACCTTAATTTAATGATTTTTAGTTGGTTCGGGGTTTTCTATACAACGAAAAATGGTTTGGGGTTTTAATCACAAAAACCTGACAAGTTGAGGGTTTTTTGTGCAAGAATCCCTTTTGCGCATTTTCCCTTTAAAACTAACGTAACTTTCTTGCGTTAAAATCTTTATATATTAATAATCAAAAATATTTAGTGTCTCATGTCACCACAAATTTTCCTAATATAAGTCTTTTATTTTAATCATTTAATTTTAAAAAAACCAAAATTATAACCATGTATTTTAAGTTCTATTAATTAAAGCCAGTTTAGTTTAATTACTTTGAAATTTAACACCAAATTTTTCTTAAAATGATTTATTTTTAATTATTTTATATGATTTTTAGTAATTTCTTTATCATGTGATTTTACCTGTACGTGTTTTTATTTTGAATATTTATCATAATAATTAAAATATTACAAAAGAAGTTCATAATTTTACACTTTGTATAATTTTCTATTTTAATTTAATATCAATACTTTATTACTTTTTAGTTTATAAAAATATAATAACATTTTAATCTTATATTATATTATTAAATATACATATAATATATGGGTTAATTAACAAGTTTGTTATAGAACAATTTATGTCACATGTTCAATCCCTCATATATTTCATATTCATTTTCCCTCCTAAATTATCTTTTATTAATGTTGAATAATATTTTCAGTCTTTAAGCATTAATTATTAAGAACAATATATTAATTCAATAGAAAAAGTTTTATAAATTTTCATTTTACTAATACATTAAAAACATTTAATAAATGTTGTTCTATTACAATATAACAAAAAATAATTACTGATATGAGCTTCTTTTGATGCACCAATTATTTATTTTTTTCATTCATCATCTTAAAATAAAAATTGTCTCTTATTTATAATACATAAACCATTTATCTAATTAGATTAGAATTTATAATTAATACTTATAAAATTGAAATTTAGTTACCAATAAACAAGTGTTTTTTCGTTATTTGTAATTTTCTTCGATATATAAAACATTAAAAATTTCAATATATTTAAATTCAAAGTTTTTTTTATTCATATAATTTTCTAACATTACAAATTATTAACATTATATATACATACAATTACGTGATCTTCTGCTCCAATGGGAGCTTCCCACTTGGTTGCTTGGGTTTTCTTTCTTTTCTTTTTTTTTTTTTTAAATTTTGAACTTTTGCTTCTTTTTTTTTTAATTTTGGTTTTTATTTTTAATTTTAAAATTTTCATATTCTTTTTATTCCTTTTTTTATTTTGGTTTTTTTTAATTTTAAACTTTTCATAATACACCCTTATCTTTATGTTATCTTTTATTTAACGCCTTTATTTTAATAAACTTTTGTTTAGTCCTCTTTTAACATTTATTATTACAATATTTTATTACACATTTAAAATTATGATTTTAATTATACATATGTTTGAAGTTTTCTTTTCAATCTATTATGTTATGTTTAATTGTATGAAAAAGACTTTATTAATTCAAATGAACGACACAAAATTCTAATGCAATTGTTTTATAATTAAAATGGAACTATTTAGTATTAAATTTTTTTTTTTGTAAATATGATGTATAACATTGAACGTTCAAACAATTCAAACAAAAATTGAAATTGGAAATCTGATATTTCAAAAAACAATACAAATGATATTGTCTTATAATTGGTTTTCTATATTTTGCAATGTTAAATTACAAACAATGTCTTAATAAATCGGACCGGAACCATAATTTAACCAATTAAATATTTATAATCATAATATGAAATTTTAACATTGAATCGTCAATTTAACTTGTTGGTTTTCCAACCAAATCAAAAAAATTTATAACAGTTGGGATCAACCAACCACGTTTTCTTTTTTGTTAATTTTAAATTTAAAAATTTTCATAAAACACCATTATCTTAGTGTTATCTTTTATTTAGCCATTTTATTTTAATAAATTTTCGTTTAGTACTCTTTTAACATGTATTATTATAACATTTTCTTTCACACTTAAAATTATGATTTTAATTGTACTTATGTTTGGAGTTGTCTTTTGAAACTACTATGTTATGTTTAATTGTATGAAAAAAAACTTTATTATTCAAATGCACGATACAAATTCTAATGCAATTGTTTTATAATTAAAATGTCACTATTTAATATTTACATTTTTTTATTAAATATGATCATGTATAACATTGAACATTACTATTATAACGTTGATAAACCCTAATCGATGTATTAGAGACATTACCGTTATAAACTTTTTTGATATGATCGTAAAACCAACAAATAAAATTGACGATTAAATCTAATCAATGTCAAGTTTTCATATTATGGTTATGAATATTTAATTAGTTAATTTTGGTTCCGATCCGATTAAGTAAGACATTGTTTGAAATTTTAGTATTGCAAAATCTAGAAAGTCAATCATAAGAACCAACTAACTGTATCATTTGTCTTGCTTTTTGAAATATCAGATTTCCAATTTCACTTTTTGTTTGAATTGTTTGAAAAATATTTTTCTTTATATATTTTTGTAATTAATATTTTAACCCCGCAGCAACGCGCGGGTGTCAATAACTCGTTTACTACAAAATAGACACCAAAAAATTTATAAATAGATTTTAATATATAATTTAATTCATATAATATTTATTTGTATAACTATTAATATTTTTTATTATTCTATAAGAATGACAACAAAAAAAATATTTATTAAGTTGTATTATATAACTACTGGTTTATGAAGCCACATATTACGTAAATACTATTTAACAAATAACTGGCTAGATAAAATGTATGTAAAATTAAAACTAAACCACATAATGCTAATTATAATAAAAAAAAAAATAAAACAAAGTGCATTTATTTATCATGCACATCATTTATCAATCTTTATAAATATTCATTTAATTTGTATTCTTTTTTATTATGTAGATTATATCTAAACTAAATATGTCTATGCCATAAAATATATTTAAAGTTGCGATCAATTACCATATATTTATTTTTTTATAATATTTTAATTATTACAAAATATTTTTAATATATAAATATTCTTTTTAATCATCCTATCCATGTAATACAGGATTAATCGACTACATTTTGAAAAACAATAACTTAAAATTTTATTAACGGGATATTCAATTTAATTCTACAATTAATTGGTCATTAAATTAGAATGTTATATACAAAAAAAAAAAAAAAAAAAAAAAAAAACAAAAGAACATTAAATGTGTTATACATATAAAATTTAATTCAACTAGTCTATTATCCATGCATTACATGGGATAGACTTTTAAAATGAGAATAATAATAATAATTGATTAATACAAATTATTTTATATTTCAAGTATTAAAGTCAGGTTTGTTATATAATATTTTGTCATTGTTCAAGATTTTTAAATCGATAATAATTCCTTATATTTTTATAAGTTTGAATAGAATTCATTTTATTTTCGAGTTGAAAAAAGTTTATTAATTTCTTAAAACGTTATATTCTAACTTATAAAAATTATTTATTTTTTTCAAAGATTAAACATAAAAATTTATTCTATTATCAGTATTTTTTTTGTTTTTAGTTTTTTGATATTTAAAAAAAGTTAAAGTGTATCACAAAATATTTTTGAATTATTTTAGATAAAACGAATAATAAGGTTATTTATTATTTTTAATTTAATTAATTAAATGACATGCATGTGTTATCAAAATAAATGTTATCATTTTTGAAGAAAAAAAAAGGGAAAATCAATATGTATGTATGTATTATGTATAAACTAAAATCTCAATTTATCAACCAATTTAAATTGAAATTAAAAAGTTTAAAAATCATAAAAACAACTACTATTTATATCAATTTATAATGTTAGAAAATCAATAGTCATGACCGATAATGATAGTATTCTTATATTATTTTAAATAATGAATAACTTTGTGTTTTCACTTTTACTTATATATGTTCTATATAAATAATTTTTATTAAAATTATCCACATAATACGTGAGTCATAAATTAGTATAAATTATAGACTAAAGATAGATTATTAATTAACAACATTTACCCCATTCCAAATTATATATATATATATATATATATATATATATATATATATATATATATATATATATATATATATATATATATATATATATATATATATATATATATATATATATATATATATATAGAATATGGTTCGAGAGAGTACCACCCAAATGCAGCGCACCAGAAGGTACCACCTTTAAAAAAACTTTTTTAAAATTCTTTTTTCATAAACATGTTTTAATTAACATTATGAAGATCGTATGTAAATTTCACATACATTCACATCTCCTAGCTCCTAAAAAATGATGTGAACACACACTTACATAATTTTGAAGACATGTGAACATGCATTTATGTGATGTGTGTTTTCATGCACTTAGAGTGTTCGGATTTGCGTGAAATTCACATGCGATCTGTGTAATGTTAATTAGAACATGTTCATGAAAAATTTTTTCAAAAAAATTACTTTTAAGGGTGATACCTTCTGGTGCGCTGCATTAGAGGTGGTACTCATTTGAACCTAAATTATATATATATATATATATATATATATATATATATATATATATATATATATATATATATATATATATATATATATATATATATATATATATATATATATATATATATATATATGGTTGGGATCACAAAAGAATCCATCAATTCCGTGAGAACATGAGAACCCTCCAAAATGCATAAATCTATACATCAAATGCACAAATTTGAACATTAAATGCACAAATTTTGTCAAATGCATGTATTCGTACATAAAGTGGACAAATTTATCATGATATGCTTAAATTTTTATATCAAATGCATAAATTTATCAAATGTATTAATTTTAACATTAAATGCATAATTTTATACATTAAATGCACAAATTTTAGAGAGGTTCTCACGGTAACGAGGGTTCTTACCGGAACCCAATCTCACACACACACACACACACACACACACACACACACACACATATATATATATATATATATATATATATATATATATATATATATATATATATATATATATATATATATATATATATATATATATATATAGAGTGAGGTTCCATTGAGAACTTTTGTGCATCGAGGCACAAAAGAACCTCCACTGGCCATTGGATGAAAAGAATGTGTGGATTAGATCAAATGGCAAAAGGGTAATTAAATAGAAATTTTTATGTATCAAGTGCACATAATGAAATTCGCGGAGGGGTAAAACGGGAATTATGCAATCCTTATTTAATTATTACACTTCCAAAATTAACAAAAATAATACAAATTTAAAATACATCAAAATACATGCATATCGTTCATCTTTTCATGCATATCGTTCATCTCTTCCAAAAAATAAATCATGCATATCTTTCATCTCTTCCAAAATCAAAATACAGCGTAATACAAACATAAATCATACATATCGTTCATCTCTTCCAAAATCAAGAGGGGGCTAAGAGAGAGGAGAGAGAGAGAGAGAGAGATAAAGAGAGATGGAGTGGTTTTAGGAAAGAAGTTAATGGTGATTTTCATACCAAATTTAACTATTAATTATCTTAAAAATATTTAAATTCAAAAATAAGTTCCATACATTTAATATCCCCTAAATGCCCTTTGTGCACCTTTGGTAGATAGTTCGATGCACAAAAGTTCTCAATGGTGCCTCGATGCACAAAAGTTCTCAATCGAACCCCAATATATATATATATATATATATATATATATATATATATATATATATAGGATTGGGTTCTTTTAAGAACCTTAAAAAATGAACCTTAAATAATGTGGGAACATAAGAACCAATTTCAGCCCTTGGATTAATGGGATCAATGGTGGATAATCAATGGCATTGTTGTAAATATTTTCAAGTATGGTTGGGTCCACTAAGGGCAAATCAGTCATTTTTCCTCCTTCATTTAATGCAACTTTTCAGAAAAGTTTCCAACCTGTCCTTTAATTAAACTATTCAATCATCAATGAATTTGTCATTAATTTTTTCTTTTTCTTCCATTTTTTCCGGCAAGAAGAAGCTCAGTTCCGTCGCCGGAATTCCATTCCGTTTTTTTTATTTCACCTGAATCCATGGAGTCGACCGACACATTTCAACAGACACCGTATAATATTTTTCCAAATGGTTTTGCAGCCGATGAGGAGGTCGACGATTGTTTTTCTCCTAATCCAGGTCATGTTTATATTTTATTCGAGTATTTGTTGCTTTATTTAACGTTTCTTCTACGTAGAATATGTTGCATTCTACGTAGAATATCTTGCATTCTATGTTGTCTGTAAATCTATATATATTTTTGAATTCTATGTTGTCTGAATAGAACTTCTATAAACATTTATAGATTTTGAATTTTTTAATCTGTATTCTACTCATATTTTATGTTATATTATGATGTTCATATTTTCTAGTCTATTTTATATTTTAAAATCGCATAATCGGGTAAATATGAAACGCTCAATACCTTGCTAAACGACGATGGCTCTGAGCAAGACAATAGGAAAGGCACGACAAAAAAGATATATTGTTCGTAGATTATTTTGTATTCTTCGTAGTTTTTTATAGATTGTCTGTAAATCTATATGGAGTTTTGTATTCTATGTTGTTTGAATAGATCTTCAATAAACATTTATAGATTTTGGATTCTTTAATTTGTATTCTTCTCAGATTTTATGTTATCTTATGATGTTCATATTTTCTATGTCAGTGTAAATCTATATAGATCTTCTCACATTTATAGTTTTTTACAGATTGTTTGCAAATTTATTTAACGTTTCTTCTACGTAGAATATGTTGCATTCTACGTAGAATATGTTGTATTCTACGTAGAATATCTTGCATTCTACGTAGAATTGTTTGCAAATTTATATAGATCTTTGGTATGTGTCATATATTCTATATAGAATACCACAATTCTACGCAGAATGTTCACAAATTTTTCATAGAATACCACTAATCTACGTAGATTGTTCACATATTCTACGTAGATAGTTCACATATTCTACATAGAATATTGCTATTCTATGTTACTAGAAATGTTATACATTTTTTTTGCATCATAGTTTTGAATCCATTGTTTTAATGCAGGTTGTAAAAGATTCTAGCATGGACACCATTGATTGTGATTGTCGAATGTTCGATCGGATTGTGTTGCTTTGTATCTCCGTCATAGAATGTTGTATATTCACCATAGAATATTATGTTGACTCCATAAAATATATCTTAATCTACATATAAAGTTGTATATTATTCATAGAAAAAAAAGGATGAAGAAAAAAACTCTGGTGGTTTTTTTTTTTGGAGAAAAAAAAGGATGAAGAGAAAAACGAGGAGGGAATTAATTGTGTGTGGAAAAATGTGCAGTTCGTTTTTCAATGTTATCCCCAATATATCCCTTACCCACCCATTTTTCCAACAAAAAAAAACCCTAAAGTCTTCTTAATTTCAAAAATGCCATCTTACATCTAAGCCATTGATTTCATGAAATCAATGGATGAGATTAGTTCTTAGGTTCCCACATTATTTAAGGTTCTTAAAAGATCGCGAGTAAGATCGTCGGATCGGTCGATCATACGATCCTACCAAGTGATTTTAAGCAGGATCGGGGTGGGACCGTTTTATAATATGATTGGCCGTAGGATCGTGAGATTGTTCGTAGGATCGGTCCGCGATCCGATCCTATCTTATACTTGGCCCGGACACTTTTAACCGGGTTCGCATGAGATTGTTTACCTATTCCATCCAACCTTTTACATAGATACAATCAATTTATTCATTAGGATTGTGAATCAAGTTATAGAATGTATGATTGGTTGACTTTTTTGGATGACCATAAATATTTTTAAACTTGATGTTATTTATTGTATAAATATTTTTTGAAAATATACAAATTATCATACTTAAAAAAAATTAAAAATTTCTGATTTTGTGGTACGATCCTAATTTTGCAGAGACGAAAACGATCCTAAGTAAGATCTCTCTCTCTCTCTCTCTCTCTCTCTCTATATATATATATATATATATAATATTAAGGTTCGGATTTATTAATAAACCTAACTTTGGTACAAAATTGTATAACAAATACTCGATGTTGAATTCTCAAATTTATAATGTTTATTTAATGTTGAATATATAACATTCAAGGTATTCATTGTAGAATATACAATGTCAAATATTCATTAGTTAATATTCGATGTTGAATATTTAAAAAAAAACATAAAATCATCGTTCACGTTTTAAAGAGAATAAAATTTATTTTTTTATGGTGTAATTTTTTTGTTCTAAAAATTAGTAATTACTATGCTATTTAATTTTTAAAGTTGGTTCTGTGTACACACACAAGATAGAGAAAGACAAGATCATTATAGAAACCTAATTTTGGTATAGAAATTTAGAATTAACTTTGAATGTTAAATAATATAAGAAATAATACATTTTCAAACAAAAATATTATATCATTTAGACAATAATTTTATTCTATTCAAAACGTGACAGATGTTACATTCTTTGAAAAAAATTTGATTATTCATTAATTATTCGACCTTGAATCGACTGAATTTTATATATTCAACATCGAATTCAACGTCAAAATTTCAAATATTTAACATCAAATATTAGTTCTACAGTTATGCAACAAACTTAAAATCTACAATGATCTCAGCGTTATATATATAAATTTACCCTATCCAATTAAAATATTAAGATATGTGTGTGTGTATCGGATTAAATGAGAATCATATATCTGTGAGAAATGTTGAACCAGTTTTTTTATTTCGTAATTCAACAAAAAGTCTCGAATGATAAACAAAATGATCATTTCGACTTCGATTCAACTCTTATTGTCGAATTACGGTTTCTCACATTTTTCACTAACTATTTAATTTTCCATAAGATCCATATCCATATATATTGGATCATGCAGGAATAAATCTTAAATCGAGAAGAATAAGAAGGATTGTATGTGCGTAATGTGGCATGAGTTACCTTAACTAGTCACATGACATAATTGTGAAAAACAAATTAATATATTTGATAACGATAGAATTTAAAATTTATATTTTATCAGTTTTAATATTAAACTAGATTATGACCCACGGACACGTGGGTAAATTAAATTAAGTTACTTAATTAATATTACAATAATTTTTTTCGGATAGACCCTACTTGTAAAATTATATTTTACAATGTTTGTTTTTATCATTTTGATATTTTTATGGCACTAATTGTCACTAATTTTACGTCATGTGTCAATTTGATATTTTTGTGGCACCAATTGTCACTAATACAGATAGGACTTGAACATCATAAAATATCCATGTCTATTATTGGCAAATTATATTATATGCACTTGAACACACTTTATATGACTTTCAACCAGTTTCAATTGTAATTTAATTTTTTATAATATACTCATTTGACCCATTGGAGACAAAAATATAACCCTAATAATCCATATATAGGTAATGAGTTGAATTTGCTAACTTCATAAATAATTATGAGTTGAATTTGGTAACTTCTAATTATTTATTTTAGTTAAGGGTATAAGAGACATTTCATAAATAATTATGAGTTGTCATTAATCTGGATCATTGATTTATTTTCATCCAATGGTCCAGAAACTACAAGTGGTTTTCTTATTATATATAGTATAGATGGATCTTTTCCTTTTATTTAGATAACTAAATCTTTTAATTAATATCACTCAGAATCATTGTTTTTTCATTGAATTATTATTATTATTATACAAATCAAGTTGTTGTATCATCATAGTCGATCAATATTTTTTTTTGTTAATATGCAATCAAAGGGATAAATCTTCGATCATCCAAGTTGAAATCAATAAAGACGTTGATGATGATAACTTACGTAAAGAGTATGATGTGACACTGAACAATCTAAATATTTTAGTCTTTTAAACGACAAAAGTGATAATCCTAGAGATGATTCATCTGACGATGATGAAACCATTCAACATTCACACGACGGTAAAACTAAAGAACACACAGTCAGTTATGATGAAATACATGAATGTTGGTTTTTTATATGAATTATGAAAACGAAAACATATTTGAATCATTATCTTTTTGTTACAAGTAATGGTACGCAATCGAATTTTTATTTTTTATTTTTTTATTACAGACAATCCAATGGATCGGAGAATGTAGTTGTTGGAGTTGATTTTGTTTCACTCAATGGTATGTAGTATTGGGCTATTGGCTACTCGGTATGTATGAGGAACCTTACGTATGTCAGGTTTTTTCTTCAGTTACTAATGCATTTCAGTGGTACAAAGCATATACGTTGAAAGCTAGATTTGAAGTTAGAAAATTTAACGGTTTCATTGGCAAGAATTGTGTTGTCACACACATGAATTTTGTATGTAGCAAGCAAGGTGGCAGATCATCAAAAACTAATGTTGTGTCCCTTAAGAAGAAATGAAAGAATCGCAATAGACCTAAAAAAAGAAAGGTGTCTGTTTACGAATCAAAATCAACAAGTAAAAATCATATGTTGTTTATCTTTATTGATAAACATAATCACATGTTGGTGGCTCGACGTGGTAGCGTAGTATGAATTGTCAACTTACTTTTTCTCAAACGAGACTAATACACGATGCATCAAAATATAAACATTAGTCCATGTAAGGCGTTCAAAGTATTGAAGCAAACGAGTGGGGATTTTGTTGGTGACTTGGTGCAACAACTATAGAATGCAAGAGCTTTAAAGAGATATTAATGCATTTATGAGTGACAACGATGCACAAATGGATGTTATGAAAGATGAACAAAAATGCAAAGTTTTTTCACACATTTTCGTTTAAATACTTTAGCTACGATGTTTTGAGCAGACGATGTAGCAAAACATAATCATGCACAATAATTTTCAGAAGTTAATTGCTACATCAATAAATGATTATTATATTAAGTGTATCATTAAACACGATAACTTTAAAGAGTTAATTGATACATCAGTTAAGAATTGATGTATCAAGTGTGTCATATTATTATTATTATTATTATTATCAAACATCACTACTTTTTACAACCTATGATATTTATATACACAAAATTGTAATAAGTGTATCATACAGTTCTTACCCAATGTTGCTACTCCTAACAACACAAAACATTCATAAGTTAATTGATACACCAACATACAAACACTGTTCAATATTTTTATCACCAAACATTGTTATAATTTATCTGATTTGATATTGATACACGTAACTTAATAATGAATAATTGATTTTCCTAGTGTATCATACAATTCTTACACAAAATTGTTGCTTCCTAAAATACATGTTTGATATAGAGCTTAACAAAATCCATATGATTCAATAATGTTACATAAAACAACCACATGCGTAACCCTAAAAATTAACCCTAAAAACCATTTCAGTTATTAAGTCAAATAATCATTCTAGTGATACGCATCAATGATAGATACATTACAATCTATCACTAAATCAATATCTACGTACACAAAACGTTACACAAAAATTAATTATAATCGAACTTCAACTTAAATAAAGATTCATTGATACATCCAATGTTTTTAGCAGGTTGATTACCTTCTGCTTCATCATGTTCATCATCATCATCCAGGTTTATTTGGATAGGTATAAGGTTCTTATTCACCTGTCACATAATAACCATTAGCCTTGGACTACTTACCCTAATTAAACAAAGTTTGCCATGTATAAACATCAAGAAACATACAATTGAGTCGCTAAAACACGCATCAACTACCTAAAGTGGACATTGAATATGTTGTTGTTTACGTCGTTAAATAAGGTTTTTTTGACTCCATTATCGTCTTCGTTGAATCATTCCATACAGAGTTTTTCTTTTCAATTCCGCTTGACTATCACAAACAAAAACAATTAGGCGTTGATTTTCTAGGGATTTTGTTTTGATTATTTTAGGAGGTTTGAGACGATTACGTGTGTCAGTTTAAAAATGATAGCACTGCATGAGACAACACATTGGTAGAGTCCAATTAGCTTGACGATTTTACCATTACACCATTGAATCATCGTTGGACATTCCAAACCAAATGCTCCAAGATTCCCCTTTTCACATATGATATGATCGTCGCATTTTTTAGCCGTTGATCACTCTTTTGGACGCACAATATCTCTTCTTCTTTTTTATCCATATAAAAAGCATTCTGATAGTATCTTTGTGTTCATTTACTATTAAACGATCGAAAATTAACAAATTATAAATTTTATAGGAATTAACGTGAACAAAGTCTGTTTATAATTATTAATATATTTGGTTAAACTAAAACGAATGAACATGAACAACAAATTGGTTTGTTTATCCGTTTATATCTTTTTTTTATTTACATAAACGAACGTGAGAAAGTTTTACTGTCTTTGTGTTCGTTTGGTCTGCAAAACGTATATTTTCTTTTAGTCTAATATGTTCTTTTATGATAAATTGATAATCAACCAAACCAAGATTAATTTAGTCTAAGATGTTCTTTTATGATAATCTTAAAATACTAATTTTACGTATAAAAAGTAACTTCAAACTAAAATATTTAAATATTAGATCATGGGGGAATATTTGGTCCTAAAAAGGGAAAAAAAAAAAACATAAAAGGAATAAATCTCCCCTTTCTATGAGATTTTTTTGTGTAACGGCATGTGTACATATTTAAATACATATGTTTCAAAGTTTGTGATACACATATTAAAAGATATTAGGATAAATTACAAATTTCGTTCATCTGGTTTACTATGAATTAAGGATTGAGTGTTCTAATTTTAGAAATTATATTGGCAATACTTGTGGTTAAACTTTTGCTACGTAATTTGACTAATTAAAGTGACCATTTTACCATTACTTGTTTAATAATTATTATTAATGTTGTTTTTATTTTATTATTTCTATTATTATAAAATAATAAACTAATTCAAAAAAGAAAAATAATCTATTAAATTAATTTATGTAGGACACATAAAAATAAATAATAAAATATTTGTAAAGACATATTTATTATTATTATTTATTAAAAAACTAAAAAAATATTGTTTTGAGTTTAGATTTTTTAAATTATTAAAATAAATTGTAAACCTTTATTATATCATAAAATAAATTATTTTTATAAAGTATTTAGTTTTACCCTTTTTATATTAAACGATTTTTAATAAGATATAAAACATTTGTAAAAACATATAAATTATTATTTCATCATTTTCATAACTAAAAACAAAAAAAATATTTTTTTAACTTTAGGTTTCCTTTATTATTTTTTTAGAAATTTAAATGTTTTAAATAACAATATAACAAAAAATATTAAACATTTTCTTAATAATAAAATAAATTTTAAGTTTTCAAATTTGTTTGGTAGTTTTCTAGAACATTTCTAAAAATATTTAAAAAAAAATAAATTTTTAAAAAATTTAAACTTTTCAAAATAATTAAAATTTTTTAAAATGTTTTAGATTTTTAAACATTTCTTTTTCAAAACGTTTAAATTATAAAAATATTTTTAAACATTACTGAAAGTGTTAAAAGTTGTTTTTTTTAAAACGTAAATATAAATTTTATATTTTTTGACGATGTTTACTTTTATTTTTTGATTTATAAAAGGTTTATTTTTTTAAGTAAAATATATAAACTCAAACGTTATTATAGTTTTTAATTAACAATAGTGATAATTCATTTGTCTTTGTTAGTATTTTATCATTTAAAATTATGTCTTTTATATTAAATTAATTTTACTGGTGTTTTAAAATTTCAGATTAGTTTATTATTTAATAATAATAGAGATATTAAAAAAACAACAATAACAACTATTATTAAACAAGTAACTATAAAATAGCCAAAGGACGATATCAATAACAACACTTCAACCACAAAAACTATCAGTATAATTTTTAAATCATAGGGATGAATATGATATAAAAGTTTATAAATTTCAAATATTACTCTGTGAATATATATTTATAAATTTAGTAGTGATTCTCGCGTGCTTACGAAATATGTGGTTATATATTATAATATATTTATGATTAGCGGGTAATGACTTACAATAAACGTATTTTATATTTATAATTACTTATATGTTGTATTTTTTTTTGTTTTCATCTATTATTATATTATTTTTGTTTTCATATGATGATTATACTTTATTTTTTTCCATTAAGTTATATATATATATATATATATATATATATATATATATATATATATATATATATATATATATATATATATATATATATATATATATATATATATATGGTTCGTGCGAGTACCTAAAAAATGCAGAGTATCGTGAGTAGCTGTGAACAATACGGGTTTTAGATGTGAACATGCTCCGAAAAAAAGTCTTTTTTTAAAATTTTTTTTCATATTCATTTAGATACAAATAATATAATTCTATTTGTAAAAAATTTACGTACATTCACACTTCCTAACCTCTTAAAAGTCATGTGAACGTGAAAAAATTTATGTGAACGTGCTTAGTGTGAACATACTGTCACAACAGTGCAGTTCATGTGAACATGCACGTTTCACATAGTTATAATGTGTGTTATGTGTGCTTTTTTACAAGTAGTCTTGTATTATTAATTTAAACATGATTATGAAAAAAATTTCAAAAAAAAATGGTTTTAAGCAAGGTACCTCCGGTACTTCGCAAAAACTAATGGTTGTCACTTGAACCCATATATATATATATATATATATATATATATATATATATATATATATATATATATATATGTATGTATGTATGTATGTATGTATGTATGTATGTATGTATGTATGTATGTATGTATGTATGTATGTATGTATGTATGTATGTATGTAATATTTGTTTTCAATAAAATTTTGTTAACCTACAACCGGTATACGATTAGTAAAACTTTATACGCAACATAAGTTTATTACGAAAATCCCATGTAAGTTGAGGGATTCTTAAGATTAAAATTTTATAAAAAATATCACTAAAGTTCAATGAATGCATGCCACGTGTAACCCAGCGGATCAAACAACAAACATGACTTTTTTTTCTTCAAATTAAATGATTTACTAGTTTATTACATGCATATTACACGGATAGTTTTAATATATATATAAAATAAATTAAAAGGTAAAAGTATAAGTATTATCTTTTAAACAAAAAGTATATAAAATTGATATTATCATTTATTATAACCTATTAATTTTATATATTTCTATATATATATATATATATATATATATATATATATATATATATATATATATATATATATATATATATATATATATATATATATATAATAGTAATTGTTTTCTTATATATATTTAAACTTTTATTATATTATACTATAATTAATAAGTTAATAGAGTATTAGATTTTGTTTAATTTGATTTGAATTTAAAAGTAGATTATATTAGATTTGGATAGATATAACTTAAATTTCTTTTATTAAATCTACAAATGTCACGTGTCGATTAATTATGATGACACGTGGCTTCACAAAAAATGAGTATGGTTACTATTTTATTAGTATTTATTATTATTATAGATTATAGAAGTTAAAACATTAGTTGATGGATTTATTCCAAAGAAATTGTATAATTCAAGGTTTTATTTATATAATTAACCCTAGAAAGCACAAACAAATCATTCATTTATTAATAATTGATAAATTTAATTCAATATATGATAGTTTTATATTATTTATTTTCAGTTGATTACGTTATATACAATAAATAAAATAAAATATATTCGTTTATGTTTTCTTTATTACCATTTACTATTTTTTGTACTTAACCTAAAAGAAATTTTTTTTGTAACTTTAATTCCTTATCAACATTCAACATTCAACAATACCGCAATAAAAGGATAAATATATTACATATTTCTGATTCTACCCCAAACTACGAATTATTTACAATCAGCGATAATATTATACACAAACACTCTTTCATGAATTCATCACTTCAAACAAAGAAAGAAAGGGGTATGAATGATAATGGCCATTTCTAAAGGGGGCTAGAATGGAAATAATGAGGTTAGGCAAATCTGTCTTTTCACATCCTATCCGGTTTTTATCAGTAATATTATGGAAACCCTAGGGGCAATAATCTAATCAGTTCCCTATATAAACAACCCACCACAACAAGCACTCCCCCACACCTTTTTCTTCCCTCTTTTCTCTCTCTCTCTGCCTCCCCTCCGCCCTACTCCGCCGATCGCCGCCGTGCTCCGATTTAGTCGCAGATCCACTTGATTTTTTGTTATAAAAGTTGTTTTTATTCTGAATTCTGGATCCGAAATTTTTCCAGGAAATTTATGGTGGTAAATTACGATTTTACCCCCGGATTTCTTATTTGGTTGTTCAGTTTTGGTCCGTCAAATTGGGGGCATTTTCGTAAAGTTCGGATACGGTAGTTGCTGACGTGTCTGACGCTCATGCAAGATACGATGAGCCACACGCCTAGACAATTGATTCCCATGGCTTCAAATAGGCAAAAAAAACGAGATGAAACCTTTGACTTTCTCAAGCCGTCAACAATACCCAAGTTAGCCAAGCCGGTCATCATCCCTCCTCGACCCATGCCTCCACCCAAACCTACTCCTCCTCGAGTACCCAGCGATAACAAACTCCTGGCTGGTTACTTGGCTCATGAGTTCCTCACCAAAGGCACGCTGTTTGGTCAGCCATGGGATCCGGCTCGAGCCGAAGCAGTGCCTGTTTCAGCCACGCCTCCTCATGCATCCGATCTTAGAAAGCCAATGAAACAACCGATGGTTAGCCAAAAGGGAAAGACAGCCGAGCCTAAGCCGGGTGAGAAAAGAAAGTATGAAAGCTACGCCGAGGTATCGGCTCTTCTGATGGATAAAAATGGAGTCCATATACCCGGCATTGTTAACCCGACCCAACTGGCTCGGTTTTTACACCCCAATAATTAATTAGTTCATCATCGTATGTTATAATTGCCCGTGCTTGAAGATGTTGTACCGTACAATTGGCAATGCTTATAAACATATTTGTAGTGGTGGTTGTTTTTGAAGATTACAAATGGTGTTAATGTCTTCTCTTGGTGAATTTTGGGGTATTTAGATATTTTTGTAGATCACATTATTGCAATTTAAATTTTAAATTTGCAATAGATTTGGCTTTTTCTAAACATTTTGAGTATCTTTGAATGTGTGTTTTGTAAATACTTAAGTAACTAATATGCATCGTGTTATGCTTTCATTTGATTAGACATATGTTGTTTTTTCTTTTTATCGCTTAATTTACTAAATTTACTTTAAATTTTAAAGCAAATCAAATATATTCAAATATAATATGATTAATTTAATTAGGAAAAATTACCAAGAAAGATAATATAAAATACAAAATTTGACAATAAAGATATTGTAAAAAAAATTGCCGAGGAAGGTAATATAAAATTTTATTTTGGCCGAAAAAAGACATAAAATTCAAATTTTAAACCAATAAAGATAATCAAATATTATTCTTTTACCAAAAAAGGGAATATAAAATTAAAAATTTATCTTCTTAATTGGTTATCAATACCTTTTTGTCAAATTTGAATTTATATTATCTTTTCTGGTCTAAAAATTTTTACATTACCTTTATTGTCAATTTTTAAATTTTATATTACATTTCTTGGTAAATTGCCCATTTAATAACTAACTAAAATAATACTCCACTATTTTTATAATTATTACATAATACATGTTTATTTTTAAAACTAACATATGTATACATCGGTATTAACCTAGTACTAACCTCTTTTAAAGAGACTTTTGGTACCATGAAATGAAATTTATATGTTTTTTCAATTAATGTTAGTTATAATAAATATAGGTTATCAATAAAAATGAAGAAAAAACTATTAAATTTTTTTTCCATTATTTTGATTCTATTCATATTGAAAAGGAAATAACAAAATGAAATTTATACAAAATTCAATTTCTACTTTCTCTCATTAATATTCAATGTTTTTCTTTATGATGAATACGTCAAAACGAGTTAAAAGTATATGCCGATTAGGCCATGGGAAGTAGGCATGACAAAGGCACGACAATAAGATGGCAAGCTCGGCAAACATCCTCTCAACTTAAACATGGCATGGCATGGATGCCATTTTGGCACCCCAATGCCGATTTCTCTCACTCTCTTTATTTTAGTTTTTACCCCTCAAACCCTTTATAAAATAACAAAAAATAATAATAATAATAATAAAGGAATGACAAAAGTAATAAACCACACACTTTTTACCTTTTAAATGGCAAAACTGCTAACAAAATGACAAAATGATGTGATGATGACATGAAGACAAAAGAAGTGTGACAAAATTGCCACCACTCTCAATGACCATATAATATTTACCTTTTAATACTAAAATGTGATAATTGTGCAAAAAAACCTTCAAGTTGAATTATTTTTGTGATTAAAACCTCTAATCATTTTTCATTGCATAAAAAATCCAAAACCAGCAAAATGTCACAGAACTTGGATAATACTGGTTGTAACTGATTGAAAAGTTCGTAGGCTATCGGTGACCACCAGAATTTTGCCGAAAAAGTAAATTCAAACAAAAAGACACAGATTCGAACAAAGAAAACAAAAAAAAATGAATTTGAATAATAAAACACAGACAAATGAGTTCGCTAGAAAAAAGTTCTTCGGAAATGAAGGGTTGGTTAGCGGATTGTAATTAGTTCATCAGGTTGCAAGTTATTTTTTTTGGGAAAAAACCTTATTTTAATAAGTTTTAGTCAGTTTAGGGTTTTTTGTGCAATGAAAAATTATTAGGGATTTTAATCACAAAAATGGTCAAACTTTAGGGATTTTTGCACAAATATCCCTACTAAAATATCTAAAATTTAAAATAGTATTACCACTTTACTTTTGAGTTTATTTGTAGACTCTTTATGTTTCTTGTTTGTGTTATTTAATAATCATATATTCTGTATTGAAAGTGACAATGACTTTAATTTTTATTAGTTTGATATGTAAAATGACTGAAAATGTTATTATAAATTGATAAAGTTTCAATTTTCGTGCTTGATATTGATCATATGCAAATATGCAAAATAATTTATTTTGATTTCCCAAAAATTTTAACGATAAATAAACATTTAGTGTATTTTAATTTAATTTTCTATTTAGGTAATAATTTCAATGAAAATAATAGCACAATTTAATTTTCATCCATTTTTGACTAAATTTCACTCTGGTTTATATGACATAATCGTTACAAATAGATCGACTGTTTGACAAATGACCATAATACCACACAACAATTAAACTTCATGGGATTTCAGATTCTTGGACCATATTTTTTTTTCTCACAAAAACACAAAAATAAAAATGCCATAAAAAATTATTAATTGTAATGTTAGATTGCATAAAATGACAAAATGCATCGTTTAAAAATAGCAAAAAATAAAATGCCATAAAAATATTAATTAAAATGTTGGATTGCATATAATGACGAAAATGCATTGTTTAAAAATAGCAAAAATTAAAAATATGTTATAATTTCTCACAAAATATAGATTGCTAAAATATGAGATTGACAATAAATATATTCTTTATTAAATAAAAATGGTAATTGAACCGGCAGATTTTGAAATAATTTTTTTTACCATAACATATTGATCATCAATTACTAAAATACTCATTTGGTTATTACTACAAACATTTATTAAAACTTATTAATTTATTTCATTTTAACGTATGAATTATAATGTCGTTTTATCGGATTTTGTTTTAGTTGATGTTTTGTGTGCAACTAGTTTGAAATGAATGAATCGAGGTAGGTAAGCGGTACAAGGCAAACGGTACGTTGTTGCTTAAACTTTACATCTTAATCTTTTAGGGTTAACGTTGAAAAAAACCATAAACTATCTACTTTTTCATGATTAAATTCTTACATTTTATTCCGACTATTTAAAATTTTAAACAAATTTTATCTTATTCAAAAGTATATATTATTGATCGGCTACATAATAAATAGATAATATATCATCTGTAAAATTAAAAATTTAGGTGTTAAAATATGAATGGACAGTGAGTCTTTTTTTTAATATTAAGCTAGTTCAAGGCTGTCTTCTTAATAATATATATTTTTGATTAAATAAATTTTTTTTAAGGATTTTAACATTTTTTAAGAACTTAATCACGAATATAAAAAATGTTTATATGTTTTCCAATATTAAGACTAACATTTATTATTAAATTTTTAAATAACCGAATGTTTTTCACATATATTACTGAAATCACAAATTCAAAGGATGTCTTACAAAATAATCTCATTTAATAAAAAGTTGAAAGAAAAAACTAACAATAAATGTAACAAGGTAAATCATATTGGATATCAATTTTTTAACAACCATTTTTGTAATAATATATAGAACTTGTGGTTTCTTAAAAAAGTATGTAATACATTATGTATAATTAATATTTGTAAACCCCTTTAACAATTTACAAAAAATTTAACACCTAACAAAAAATAACAATCTAAAAAACTTAATCAATATACAAACATCCAAATCAAATTTTTGCCACTAATTAAATTCTTTCATTTAAAAATCTCAGCAATGATGTCACTTGATTGACATCATTGCATAAGACTATGAGCCACCTTTACGACAAAGAACGAGAAGACTCGTATCCGATCTCAAATCGACAGAATTCACATACAAAATCCATTAATGATTCAAGCCAGTAGTTTTAATTACGTACATTGCTACCATTCATTAATAGGAGCGACATACCACGTCTTTAATCCATAATAACTATTTGTGTCCAAGACACCTAGTTCTATGGTTCTATTATATGTTTTAACTTAAAAATTGGAGATTTGTACTAGATGTAACAAATTATATATATGGAATAGAATATCAAATAGATCATATTGTGATATTATTATGATAAAATGAAAATTATATTATGTGGTGTTGAAAAATGTTTTGAGGGACCTTTGTGACAACAAGTCATTCTGGTAGGGCTAAAGCATATATGGATGTGTAAACCATATGAAAACTTCCCTCAAATTGACCATTTGACTAAAACACAAACATATACCCTAAACTTTTTAAATGAGTGTAACGCTCATGGACAATGTTTAGGAAGACTTCAAGGACATTTCGTGGCCACCACCAAATGTGGGAGGGGTTCCCCTTGGTTGAGGTCTCGAGTTCGAGTCTTGCCAAATGCGTTTATCCTTAGGGGAGGTGCGGGGTTTGGTTATCACCCTCAAGGTGTCTAACATGACGCTAATAACTAACCACTAACATCTGTTGTTCAAATTTTTTTTTTTTGAAAATATCATGTGTGTCTAAAATACAATTAAACAATATAATGTACTATTCACTTTGAGCTACCATGTTTGAAGAAAATGACGCAGACTCGCTGATGTCTTGTGGCATAACTTTTAACACTTAGGATAACATGTACTACATCGAGTCCTCATGATGTTAGCTTCGTGGTGAGGAGCATATAATTTATACTGAAGGTTTATAGACCGAATCGTGTTACATGTCTTTTAACTATGATTTACATCATCTATGCTGGCCATGAGACTCGTTAATGGAGCCCCCAATGGGTGGGTTACCCTGACACTGGGTGTGGAGATGCGTCATATTAAAACATTTTGTAACAATACACCACACATTAAGGTATCACCATGTTACATTATGTGGTAAGGATTTGTATTTGATAATGGTGTAGTCCTATAAAAATAGAGTAACAATTTATGCTAAACAATAGCTTTATATGAGATTATTTAATGAACTTTTTAAAAGTTTTCATTGGAGGCTTTTATGATAATCCTTAGAGATGGTTACAAAGAGGATTAGTAGGACATAGTAACACTTTAATTGCGGATATTTTAGTCTATTATGATGAGCATTCTATAGTAGTATCTTGTTATATGATGTTTGGCATATCGTACCGTACCAAAAATCCCGAATACTGAAATCAAAGAAAATCAAAACCGAATCAAGTATTGATTTTGATTTGCTTTAAAATTTAAAATAAATTTAGAAAATGAAGTGACAAAATGAGAGAACGACATGTGGCAAATCAAAAGAGAGCATGACACGTGGCATATTAGTTACTCATTAATAGTATAACTAGAGATAGATTATAGTATCATTTAGGACATTTTTGGTAAAGAGAATAAAATATTTTTAAAAATTAAAATTTTCAATTGTTATCGAATTACTATGTTCATGCTATTTTATGCTATTTTTGAAGCATTGAAATGTAAATTCTTGGTTATATAAACAGTTAAGTATAATAATTTTTCTAAACCAGAGATGATGTAATTTAATTATTTAAATAAGTTTTAGGCCTTCATTTACTCGTGAAATAAGATTTGAAGGAATTATAATTTGATTTATAGTAATTAGTAAGCTTATTGCTTGAGGTATAGAATAACGTTTAAGGTTAGTTGAGAGTATCTGTTGTGAAATGTTAGCAATGTGATTTTGTTAATGATGAATCCATTTAACCATTGATTTTGTTGGAATTTCAACAAAATTTTCTTCATTTTTTTTTGTAATCGAAATTTCTAAACACAGTATAAGTAAATTTCAGTTCCTCCAAATTTAATCTGTGAACCAAACGAGGCATTGACTTCTTTTTATAATTCAAGTTCCAAACATACAGAATGAAAACTCCAATTCAATTAACGAACATTCTTGCATTAATTCTTCGTCATTAAACATATCAAACCAGTTTTACAAGCACTCAACCTGACACAAAGTTTGTGGTACATAGGGATGTAATCAAGTCAAGACGAGCTCGTATATAAATTAAGATTTGAGGGCTTTGACTTGGGTTTGAGTTCACGTGTGGCTCTTTTCGAGCTGTAAGTATTAAGCTTGAACTCGTCTTGTGACTCATTGTACAGGCTCGAGATGTACGTCTCATTTATCAATGGATGAATTATTTTTTTAAATATACATACATACATAGACACACACACACACTAGTCCATTTTTTTTTTTCCATTTTATATAAGCTCAAAAGTGTGAAGATTGGAGCTCAAAATGATTCCTAAGTGAAAAGCTCGAGGTCGAGACGATCAAGCTCGAGTCACTCCCACTTAACTCATCTCGCTTATACTCCCAGTCGCACGGTCACCAATTTGAAATTGATAAATGATCAACTTTTATGCATCCCGTCTTTCTTAAATTCATAATCAAATTCTGTTATCGATTTTGTATGAATTATGATCGAACTCTTCTTATCATAACTCTATATGGACATAGTTAAAGACATAACAGAGTAGTTAATTCAACATTCCAAAATTATGATTCATATCGGATTCATTATTAATTATTATTTATGTTTTGAGTTTTATTTTTTGTGTTTAGATTCAATACTTATTATTACTATTTACAATCACGTACAACCAATTTAACTTAAAATTTTGACTTTGCCTATAATTGAGATTTGATAGATAAGCTGATAGTAAATATGTTGTAACAAGTTACTTCTTCTATAGGGCTAAAGCCGTACAATAGCAGTGTACTTTTTAAGGTATATCGATATAGTACGTGTACTTTTTATATTGTTAATATGATACCTTTACTTTTTATGACCGGTTATTTCGTCTAGCTTTGCGCAGCTGTGGGAGAATCGTCGGTACGAACTTGTTCACCGTTGGATCTGTGTAAAATTTGAGGAGAAGCTTCGCAACACATAGTTCTTCGATCTGGACGGTGGAGATCGTCATTGGAGATTTCTATTGAGGTCTGTAGGTGTTTAAAGTTGGCTACACATTGTGATTTTTCCTACCAGGTTATCACAAGGACGAGAGAGTGTATTTGGTGCTTCAATCATGGAAATTTGAACATTAATAAAAAGAGAAATTTCACTCTTAATAGGTATAGCCAGTAACCGGTTACCAAAGGTATCATATTGGTATGAAAAATTATAGTACACGTATCAAATTTGAACAATTCCAAAAAGTACACGTGTAATATGAATAATTAAAATAGTACACGTACCATATCGATACATTTTAAAAAGTACACAACTATTCTACGACTTTAACCCTCTTCTATATATCCATATTTAAAATTGTGTATACATTGGTTGAAGTTCCCATTTAAAAGCATGAATAAATTGCCTTAACTTCATATTTTTAAACATGGCGTATGACATGACAACGTAATGTACTTTGGGTCAATGTTTATTTTGGATCATACTTTCAAAATGTACATTTAAGGGATTGTAGTTTGAAAGATGCACGTTTTGGGGATAATAATTTCAGAAATACACGTTTAGATGATCTAATCATCAAGAAACTAGTTGAGTGTAATATAAAATTAACGTATAATGTAAATTAACTTGTATGAATTATGAAAACATTCTCAAAACACTCTTTACAAATTTCACATCAAATACAACTGGTTTTGAATCCCCTTAAAACCCCTCTTTAAAACTATGTTCCCTTAGATGTATAATTCAAAAATATAATCCTTAAAATAAACCTTGACCCAAAGTACATTATATTTTCATGTCATTTGTCCTTATATAAGTGAAAAAAATTCATGCATTTGTCCATTTGTCATTTTGTGATTCCCGTCTATTTGATTTCTCTTCTTTTTGATTGTGGACTATTTTCAAATATTTAAGTTACTAATTCTACACATTTTACATTAAAACCATAAAGATTTTCTTATATGTATGCATTAATAATCATGGAGTTTTATAATATATTAACATTAGTAAAATTAAATTTCTTTATAAGATAATGATACGAAGATGTAAAAATAACATCTTATACCCTAAGACTTAAATCCAACGATCGTCACACAACACGAATAGTCAAACCGAGCTTGCCTAACTCAAAATCATTACATCAAAATTTAATGCTTTGCATACCTTTTTAGTTAGGGCAAGAAATTAGATCAAATCAAGATGTAAAAATCAACACTTTATATTATACCCAAATAATTTCTACAAAATTGATGATAAAGAATGGTCAAATCGAGCTTGCCAATCTTCAAGATTATTATACATTTATATGAAAATTTAATGGTAACGTGGGGACACGCCAGGTAATCCTTTGAATGCTTAGACGGCCCCCGTCTATTCAATTTTCTTCCTTTTTTACTTGAATAATATTTCTTTATGACGCCATCTAATACACATGGGAAACACAAAATTCGAATATCTTCCACCTAAAAGCCTAAACCTCCTTTTAAACTTCGGATTCATCAACTCAAGATAACGAATTGGTTCGAAGTATTTGATACGCTTCTTCAATAAAGATGCTAAAAGCTTCAATCTTTAGTTGATGACTTGATTCTGTGTCGATCAAACACTTTTTGACTGGAAATACAAGGTGGGTTCGGATGTTTTTCCTCAATTTCAGTCGCCATAAATTAAGGTAAGTGATAGATATCTTTTGTTTTTGTGATTGAATTCATAGTGGTTTTTTTATAATCCATTTGAGGGGTTTGGTATTTCATCATGAATTATATGATTTTGGGGGTTTTATGAGTTGTTTTGATCGGTGAATTTTTGTTTCTTTCCTTTTTTTTCTAGGTTTTGAGTCATCGTGAATTTTGTATCTTTGATTTGAATTTATGAGCTGTTTCCTATTAGGGTTTATAAATTTGAGGATTTAGTGATTAATGTTTGGATTATTTTACTATTAGGGTGATATGATTTGGGTTTGAATTGAATTGGGTATATGGTTATATGATGAAATTTCAAAATTGCTAAATATGGTAATGGATTAATTGTATAAATGATTATAAGCAGCTTAATATTTCATATAATTATGCATTAACAACTGTGTATGAATGTGTGATCTTTCTTATCTACGATACGAAAAATCGTAACTTTATTTTATTTATTGTTAGGGTTTTCAAATTGGGCTGATTTAGTGATTAATATTTGAATTATCTACTAAATTTGGTATATGATTTGGCTGTATGTTTATATAATAAGATTGCAAAATGGAGTGCTGAATTTATTTATTTACTTTTATCAAAATGATGTTAAACACATTATAATGCTTGAGAAAATGTATTTCATTATTGTCTTGAATTTCTCTGTGTATACGAAAAAGCGGTAACCCTTAGAGAACTATTTTCTTTCTAGATCTAAGTAACTTCTCCTTTTGTTCCTGAAATATGATTCAAACTTTAGCTCCACCAATCTTGCCGTTTCTTCGGTAGAAAGGATGACCATAGGGAATCTTCCGATTTTCAGAACCACAAATAGATTTTTTCACATATTATACCCAAAGAGTATCTAGATTTATAATCTTTTATCATCCATTTGGTTGTATGTGTGTTTGTCTGTGTATTCACACACATGTATCCTTTAAATCACCGTATGTTTTTTGTGATTGGTTTTTGTTGTATGTTTTGTAGATTGAGAAGGTGTGAGGCGTAGAGTTGGAGGGAAAGAGTGGAAGGGTAGTAAATTAAGCTAGCACACGAGATGATTCCATCATCGGAATCACTAGCAGTGGAAGATTATTCTTCCTCAGGTGCTTATTCTTCTCATGCCACGGGTGAAAACGATATAAAGCCAGATACTGGTAACATAGAAGAAGCAGAATCATCTCTTCGTGAAAACGGTTCTTTGAACTACGAGGTTGTTTCTCTAAACTCTATATGATTTTCTATATTCCTCCCTTTGAATCGAATCCATGGCCTCTGAATCATAGGGCATGGCCTCAAATCTAGCACTCTTAGTCAATTTGGTTCTTTATCCATATTAACTTATAGCTACAGTTACTCGAGGCCTTTATTTGAGTAAGTGTCTCGTGGTGGAGGTACACACTAGAATAACAAATTTTCTCTTCGTCCTCACTAAACTTAAACGATCTACATTTCTTTCTTTAGGGTATGCATGTGCATACCTAACTTTGTATGTAGATCTACGCATATTAGTGTCGGATCTAAACTTTTCGAATACAATATGCATAAGAACAACAAATTTGTTCAAGATATGTACTAGAAGTACTAGTTTTTTTTTTTTTTTTTTTAAATCCAAGTGGTTGACACCTCCCTTAGCAAGTCGCTAGCCAACTGATCGTTGCTTGCACATGATTCTCGGGGAAGGGTTGTGAGGGTTCAAAGTCCCCTGATTAAGGTTGTCGGGCTTCTCAACTTTTTGTTTATTACTACGGTCAATTGCTAAGAATAGCAACAAATTTTTATTTCTTATCATTTATAATAACATTATTTATTTTTATCATCAATAAGATCAACTTTTGTATTTTTCATAATTCATAGCATCAAATTTTGTATTTTGTATCATCAATAGCATTAACTTTTCTAATTCTTTTATCATTTATAGCAACAACTTTTTAACTTTTTTCTATGAGTGATTAAAAAAATATAAAAGTTGATGTTATTAATGATAAAAAATAAATAATGTTGCTATAAATGCTAAAAAAAACATAAAGTTATTGTTATTTTTAGCAATTTGCTCTCTTTTTACCGGACAAAACCGTTTCAAGGTATGCATGTGCATATCCTGTTGACCATATAGGTATGTGTCTATTGTTTCCATGGGTCTTGTAAGTTTTTGATACTACCCCCCTTGGGTGTCAGCTTCTTCGGGGATGGGCTCTCTTTGTCTAACCGTTTTTATGCCCTTTAGTCTGTTGATTGTAGATTTGTTGACTCTAGGTGTTGTCCGTTATGATCGTCCCTTCGGGTATCATACTCTATCAATATGCCTTTGGTGGCGAATGACTCGTGTTTATTTTTTTAGAGGTTAAATGTATGAAGACTGGTTTCACTTTTGAAATATAAGAGGTGGTTTTAGAGGATTTTAAGTTAAGAATGTCCTTGTTTTAGGCCTTGTTTGTTTTTTGCAGTAAGCTCTTTTAGAGCACTTATATCTTCACGTGGAAAGATATTTTGTTCTAACTATAGACATAAAAAGGACTTTAGTCATTTAATCTCTTAAAAAACAAACAACAACTTAGCCTCGGATATTTGACCTGGTAATCACATGCTATTGTAATACAGGAAGCACGGGCGTTGCTAGGGAGATATGAATATCAAAAGGGAAATATAGAAGCCGCTCTTCACGTTTTTGAAGGGATAGATATAGCTACCGTAACTCCCAAGATGAAGATTAGCCTTTCCCAAAGAGGCGAACCTCGCAAAAAGCTTTCCAATAATTATTCTGATCCACCGTTATCTACACATGCCGTCGGGTTACTCCTCGAAGCAATTTATTTAAAGTCAAAATCATTGCAAATTCTTCAGAGGTATAAAGGTACTTTCTTTGTTCTATATATCTGTAACTCCCTTTAAATAATCCGAATTTGTCAAACATTTAGGGCTCGATCACTTTCCAAATGCGCATCTAAACAACCCCCTACGTCGAGATCTTAAATTATGTTCTTGTGGCCGATCACAAGTCTTGATTCAACTTTTTGCAGAGGCTGCTCAATCGTGCAAACTCATTCTAGACATCGTTGAATCATCGTTACCGGAAGGCTTGCCGGAGAATGTTCGTGCCGACTGTAAATTGCAGGAGACTCTAAACCATGCTGTCGAGTTGCTTCCGGAGTTATGGAGACTTGCTGGTTCACCCCAGGAAGCCGTCTTGTCATTCAGACGGGCCTTACTTCATCACCAAAGTCTGAATGCAGAAACAACGGCAAAGATTCAAAAGGAGTTTGCGGTTTTTCTTCTTTATAATGGAGGCGAAGAAGCCATCCCTCCTAATCTACGATCCCAAATGGAGAGTTCATTCGTGCCCAGAAATAACATCGAAGAAGCAATTTTACTTCTAATGATTTTACTAAGAAAAGTTTCGTTAAAGATGATTAAATGGGACTCATCGGTTTTAGATCATCTTTCTTACGCGTTATCCATCTCAGGCGGACTCGGAGCTTTGTGTGCGCAGCTCGAAGAACTGCCTCCGGGAGTTCTCGACAAAAATGAAAGGTACCTCCTTTTAGCGCTATGTTACCATGGACAAGGCGACGATTCATCTGCTTTGCATTTACTGAGAAATATATATAGACACGACGATCCAAATTCCGGGCCAGCATTACTACTGGCTTCAAAAATTTGCGGCGAGAACTCAAACTCTTTCGAAGAAGGTGTAAGTACTGCTAAACAAGCCATTCATGCGTTGGAAACGAGATGCGATGAGATGGTCGGTGTTGCGTATTATTTATTAGGAATTTCACTTTCGGCCCAATGTAGATTTGCCATTAGTGATCTTGAAAGAATCGAGAAACAAACGGAGGCGATTCAGTGTTTAGAAACCGCAGGCAGATTAACCGGGATGAATGATTCAAGAATCGTTTACCATCTGTGTTTAGAAAACGCGGAGCAGCGGAAGCTGGACGCTGCACTTGGATATGCTAAACGTTTGACGAAGTTGGAAGGTGGGTCGAACGTTAACGCATGGATCCTATTGGCTAGAATATTGTCGGCCCAGAAACGTTTTTTAGAAGCCGAGACCGTCATTAACGCTGCTTTAGAAGAGACCGGGAAATGGGATCAGGGAGAATTGCTAAGAACGAAAGCCCGGCTTCAGGTTGCACAGGGTCAAATCAAGAATGCCATTCAGACATATACACAGATTCTTGCTGTTCTTCAAGTTCAGAGTAAAAGTTTTCGGTCTCAGAAGAAGAGTTACGAGGTAACGTTTCGAATTTTTGACGATTAAGTTAAAACCTCGATAAAAAGTGTTTAATTTTCGGTATTTGTTTCGTATGCTATAGATTGGTGGAAAACATCTTAAAAGATTGGAGATGGAAACATGGCATGATCTTGCTATGGTTTATATGAACTTATCGCAGTTTCGTGATGCCGAGGCATGTCTTTCGAAATCCGAAACTATAGATTACTATTCTTCTTCGCGATTGCATATCACTGGTAAGTTCTTCCCATTCCTTTATTAAGAAAAGGGAAAATGACATCAAATAGCTCTGAACTTTCGACTTTGTACACATTTATGTAGTGAACTTTTTTTTGTGCACAGTTGGTAGTTAAAGTTTCAAAATTGTTCCAATTTGGTAGTTGACGTACCTTTCAACTGGTTGCTTCCGGTTTCGATGCCTACCTGGACAATTTTTTAATGACGTGGGTTATATTATACCCGGTTTATCTACGTGGCAAACCCGTTTTTTAAAATCACCGGGGTTTATAACCGGGTTTTTAAAAAAACGACGTTATAAACCCGGGTGATTTTTTAATTTCATACGGCGTTATAAACCCGGGTGATTTTAAAAAACGGGTCGCCACGTAGATAAAACCGGGTATAATATAAAAACGGGTAGCTACGTCATTAAAAAATTGTCCATGTAGGCATCGAAACCGGAAGCAACCGGTTAAAATGTACGCCAACTACCAAATTGGAACAATTTTGAAACTTTGACTACCAAATGTGCACAAAAAAAAGTTCAATACATAAATGTGTACAAAGTCAAAAGTTCAGAGCTATTTGATGTCATTTTCCCAAATGGTAAAATTAGAGGGAGCCATAAGGCGATTTTCAATCATTTTAACATTTTATGTTCCAGGTTTACTCTACGAAGCAAAGGGTCTCGAGAAAGAAGCTCAAAGAGCTCATGAAGTTGCGTTAGACGTGGATCCAACTCACGTGCCGAGCCTAGTTTCCATAGCCGTGATCATCCGACGAGCAGGAGGCAAGTCTGCTGCTGCAGCCAGGAGCTTCTTGACAGAAGCGTTACGACTTGACCGGCTGAACTCTTCCGCTTGGTATAATCTCGGTCTGTTTTACAAAGACGATGGTCCGGTGTTCCTAAGAGAAGCAGCCAACTGTTTCGAAGCTGCTAGCATTCTCAAGGAAACCGAACCAATCGAGCCATTTAGATAACCACCGTTTTCTATTTGCGTTACGTATAATCTTTTCAAAGAAATATATGTACCGAGTCATTGGTAAGAACACGAACTTATGACCAAAGAGGTCCGATCGATTCTTTCATTATGCGGCAATATTGGGTTACAAAGTTTGAGCAAAACCGAACATTTGTCTGTAAATTTTAGCGAGCGGATTAAACTTTTCGTGCTTACAAAAAACGGGTAAACTTCTCATCATCTTCTAACTATCTGTCTGTCTCATTCGCTTCGGTGTTGTAGACGAAGTATTTCGCAGCCAGCAGAAAGTACAAGAAGTTTACGAAACTCAAAATCGCGAAAAACGCATAGTAATAGTCTAAACGCGACTCGTTTAAGTTGTCGAGAATCCAACCTTTGTGTCCATTCCTTTTTGTAACATCGTCCACCGTCGATAGAATAAAACCGCTAAGGAAATACCCTGTCGCCACACCAGTCGTCGAGTAAGCAGCCCCGAGACTCTTCATCCCTTCGGGCGCTTGATCGTAGAAAAACTCGATTTTTGCAACTTCTAAGAAAGTATCAGCCACCCCCGTTAATGCAAACTGAGGAAGGAGAATGAGGATACTCAAAGGGACTACTTGATGGTTCCCGAAGATACCGTGATCTTTAGCGACGCGAAGTCGTTTTCGTTCCACTAAGCAAGCGGTGATCAGGATAACGACATGGAGGACGAGCCCAATCGCCATTCGTTGTAGTAACGTAATGCCTCTCGGGTTTTTGGTGTGCTTTCTAACCGCGGGAACAAAGAAACGGTCGTATAGTATGATTGTTATAAGCATGAAGATTGTTACGAATGCGGTAAGACACGCGGGTGGGATCTCGAGGTGCGGACCCATGGTTCGCACCAGTGTCGTGCCTTGTTTTACGAAGAGCGTGTGCGTCTGCGCTACCAATGTGTTTGGCACGAACGTCGCCACCAAAATCGGAACCATTTTTACCATTCGCTTCGTTTGTTCCACTTGGGTCACGGTCATAGTTTCCATCCCGAAACCATGGCTTCCGTCCTCACTGCCGCTCTGTCAAGAAACCTGCGGGTTTATAAGCTACTTTGTCATTTTTTCGGGTCGAAAAGATTTTAATTTACGATTAAGATACCTTAACGAAGCCGAATGACCGATTTTGTACTTTCCGGGTCCGGCATACTCATCCGTTACCGACTCGTAAAGCTCTTTCGGATCATCAGGTACAACCTCATTCCAGTTACGTGCCGTAGCGACAAGTACCTTCGCCATCCGAGTAAGTGGGCTCCCGGATGCTGGCTTATGCCTATAGATCGGTGTCCCGACCATAAAAACCGTGACCGCCACCATCAGAGACGCAGTGGGAACCCCGTACCCGTAACCCCATCCGACATTATCTTGTATGTACACGAGGAACGTGTTAGAAAAAAGGGTACCGAAAAAGACGCTAAACATCCACCAGTTAAAGAACGATAGTTTCTGGGCTCGTTCTTTCGGCTCAAAATCATCAAACTGGTCCGCACCCATCGTCGAGATGTTAGGTTTGGTTCCACCTGTTCCGAGAGCGATAATATACAACGCACAGTAAAAGATACCGATTTGGAAAGGCGACGGTCTTTTATCGCAGTCTGAGTAACTTATATTTGTGCCACAAGATGGCGGCTTTAACGATGGTACCGAAACCACAATCGTCAATAAGCACATTCCCTGTGTCGAAAAACAAGAAAACGGGTTCTTTTTATCAAATTCGGTGTCCTTTCAACGACTCGAACTTATGATCAAGAAACGATAATTTATCATACCAGAAGGTAACTAAAAGAAGCAACGACGAACGTCCAGTATCGCCCAAGAAACGCATCCGCGATATACGCACCTAAAACAGGCGTAAGCCACACGGTTCCAACCCAATTTGTGACACTGTTCGATGCTTTCAACGTGCCCTCCTTCATTTCTCGTGTCAAGTATAACACGAGATTCGACGTGATCCCGAAGTACGCCATCCTTTCGCACACTTCATATCCTGGAAGCATAGCGAACTCGTTATCATTATTCTCCAAAACAAACATCTGTAACACGCGTTATAAGTTTATAATCAAATAAAGGTCGAGAAACGAAAGACTCGCCTAGCATAAAGTAACAAGCTTTCCATTTCCCGGTTGTCGGTCTCGGTACCGGTCTTCCCTTAATATCTGTAGTCCCGTCTTGCGTAAAATCTTCTCGAAGTCCAATCTCGTCTGCTCTCTTTGAATACATGGCATACCGTCACAGCGCACGTAAACGAACACGAACATAAACGTACAGAAACACGCACACATATTTATTTATATGATCATCGTTAATTTATGGGTATATTGTTCTATTTTATTAATGGAATTGGATTACTAATTTAAAAAGTAAAAAAGATAATAAATAAATAAATAAACCACAAGTTGAAGGTAATAAAAATCGACCGACATTTTTTGAAGTAAAATGCATGGTAATAAATACTTGAGTTTAGTGTATACTGCACACGTGGCAAATTTCTTGGCATTTTCATAAATCCAATGCTTTGACTTTTCATTGTTGCATGCACTGAATGCTTGTGTTTCGTAAAGTTGGATTATTTGAAATGGAAAATTGTAAGAAATGTAATATAAAATTTAAAATTTGATATTATAAAAATATTTTTGTCAAGAAAAATGACGAAAAATTCTATTTTGATTAAGAAAGCACATCAAATTCAAAATTTAAGCTAAGAGATATAAAAAAAATATTGTTATTTTATCAAAAAAGAGCATAAAATACAATAATAAAAAAAGATATAAAATAGAACTATGATACTGTAAAAAAATTGTTAAGTATATATATTTTATATATAAAATCGTAAACTTATATACTAGTGCTTTTTAAATCTTTATGATTTTTTTTATTAGTACAAATTATCAAAAAAGATAACATAAAATACAAAAGTTAACAATAAAGGTAATGTGAAATTTTTTAGGTCAAGAAAAATAAAAAAAATTCATTGTGACAAAAAAGGTATTAATGATCAATTAAAAAAGTAAAAATTTAATTTATGGTCTCATTTTTGGTAAAATAATAATGTTTGATTATCTTTTCTTGACCTAAAATTTGAATTTGATGTCCTTCTCGATCAAAACAAAATTTACATTATTTTTATCTATATAAAAATTTAAAATATCTTTATTATCAGATTTTTTATTTTATATTATTTTTCTTGGTAATTATTCTTTTATTTTATTTCTTTTAAAACTGTTACACTCTTGTATATATATAAGTGGAAAAAAAAACTTAAATTTTAATACAATTATAATATAAATTAATGGTTCACATTATTAAGGTGTTCTTTGATACTTTATTATAAAATACATATTCATAATATTTGAGACATACACACATATATGTGTGTATTTATAAATAAATTATAAATTAATATCTTTATCATACATAATATAGAAAACTACTAAAAAGAAACATGTATTAAATGATGAAATAAAGTAAATAAAAATAATAAAAGGTAGACCTAAAAAGCAAATATCATCTTTATGTAAAAACAGGGAAAAAATATTATTAACAAACATAAATTGTATAATTATATAAACATACAATGCTATAAACTATTTTTATCTATAGTTTTAAAGATAGTAAAAGTTTTTAATAATGAATTCAAAAGATGGAGAGGGTAAGATATTAAAGAGTATTTCTAAAAGTAATTTAAAAGGTATGTTGATAACTTTATTTCTAATTAGCTCAATTTAATTTCAAAACATACTCAAAGTAGGTTCTCGTTTAAAAGCTTAACTCATAGCAATCAAACCTTTAATTCCCGTTATTGAAAAAAAGGCGTCACTTACCTTATGCTATACTGGTATAGTATGGTTTCCAGAAGCTCTTTGAAAAAGTGTCACTCAAACACAATATATAGCAGAAGTCTTTTAAAATTATAAGCTCAAACTATCATAAGCTTCTATAAATTACGTGTCAGACATAGTCAAAGTGTTATGAGTGTATATAAAAACGAATTCATTTAGCAAGCATAGGGTGTTTATTTAGGACGACCGGAGGAATCTTACAAAAATTATAAATCAAGTAAATGATAGTTACCAATGGGGTTTAGCCCATTTGGTAAGAGTGGTGTGATGTAAGTGTGAGGTCACGGGTTCGACTCCCGTCGAAGTCAAGTTGAAATTTAGGTGGTGAAAGGAAGTTCTGAAGTCTCCACTTGGGGCAAATGAGTAGTTTAAGATTAGGAGTAGGTTAGTTTGCCGTTCAAAAAAAAAGAGTAATCGATTGTTTAATATGCATCTAAGAATTTAATACCTGGAAATTTACTACAGATCCAAAGACAATATAAATGCTAAAAAATAATGACGTTTTTTACAAGATACAATAAATACTAGTTATTTAAAGGGTTAGATATTAGGTTTGAAAAAATATTGTAACATTTTGAAAACTTATAATCAAAAAATAATAACTAAAAGTGCCCCTGGAAATTTAGGGGACGTTTGGTTCGCAGATTTTTTCCCTGAGATTTGTATCCTGTCAAATTATTTGCATTGTGCAGTATTTTCATTTATCAGGATTTTGTCAAAGAATTTGTGTTATCTTTTAGGAAAAATTCGCTAATCTAAAGAATGCAATGCAACTGAGATATAAAATCCTAAGGGGAGAGGTTGAGTTTTTAAATAACAAAGAATGGTGGAATTTACAAAATCCTGGGATTTAAAATCCTTACTGAAATCTGTGAACCAAACACATGATTTTAAATGCAAATCTCAGTGAATCCCAGGAAATCCGCGAACCAAACACCCTCTTAGTGTTTAACTTAGCTTCAACTGTTTGTTATCATAATTATCAAATAAATCATTTCTAAAATGTTTGAATTTACATTTTAACTTGCAAATTTAGTATATAGTCAATTGTTAAGCAAACATGCTACATTTTTTAGCTATGTGGTTAATTCTAAACGCAAATAATCAATTACTAAGCAATGGAATCCAAACACATATAAATCCATTATTTGTGTTACTATAACATCGCTGAATGACAACTTATTTAAGGACAAATTTGGTTTGTGTTCATATAAGTTTTAATTTTTTCTTTATAATGTAAAATTTCAAAAACATTACAAGTATAAGTTTCACAAAACAAAAATGAACATAGTTTTGTGTGATTTTAATGATGGACTAGTTTTGTTGAAGTTGGGTTGTCAATTCTTTTTGTAATATTGTGTTGATTGGTAAAAAGAATTTAAAAAAAAAAAAAAAGATTAAGAAGACAAATTATTTGTTTAAAAACTTGAATTATATATATAAATACTCTATAAATTTTTAAATTTCTCTGACGATGATTGAAAATTAAGTAGAAACTAAAATTAAAGAAACAGAATTACATCAATAATTGTATATTCAGTTTTTTGTATTTTTAAATTTCATAGTCTAAAAAATCATAGTTTTTTTTTTTTAAATTCTCTCTACAAATAAGTTGAAGAACCTATCGAAACAAATGAAAAAAATAAGTTATTATTTAATGATACAAACACTTTCATTTACAAAAATTCTTACACAAAACATATTTAAACTTAAATTTGTTCATAATGTAATCGAATCCATTAACTCGATGTACTCTTGTTCACGATATCTTCTTGCAACTCGCTCGCCGAATCGTTCGTTTCCGTGTTGTACACGAAGTATTTTGCGGTTATTAGGAAGAACAACAAGTTCACGAAGCTTAAGATTGCGAAAAACGCGTAGTAACAGTCTAAACGAGAGTCGTTTAAGTTGTCGAGAATCCAACCTTTGTGACCATTCCGCTTTGTAACATTAGCGACAGTCGAGAGGATGAAACTACTAAGGAAATACCCGACGCCGATGCTAGTCGTCCAGTAAGCCGTCCCGAGACTTTTCATCCCTTCGGGTGCTTGATCGTAGAAAAACTCGAGTTTTGCGACTTCTAAAAAGTTGTCGGCAACTCCCATTAATGCGAATTGTGGAAGGAGAATGAATATACTCAAAGGGACTATTTGATCGTTTTCTATGATACCGTGATCTTTAGCGACGCTTAGTCGTTTTCTTTCTACGATGCTAGCGATGATCATTATAACGATATGGAGTACGAGCCCAATCGTCATTCGTTGTAGTAACGTGATGCCTCTCGGGTTCTTGGTGTACTTTCGAATTGCGGGAACGAATAAACGATCGTAGACTACGATGCTTATTAGCATAAAGATTGTCACGAATACCGAAAGACAAGCCGGTGGGATATCGAAATGAGGACCCATGGAACGAACCAATGTCGTGCCTTGCTTGATGAAGAGCGTGTTCGTTTGCGCCAACAACGCGCTAGGGATGAACGTTACGAGCAAGATCGGAACCATTTTCACCATTTGCTTGGTCTGCTCGACTTGGGTCACCGGACAAACTTTCCATTCCGATATTTGTTCTTCGGTCCTCACTGCAGCTTTGTCGAGAAACCTGCGGTTCTTTTATCGTGATGCAAACGGTAACAAAAAGCGGTGAAATCTACAAAACGGATTATAACTTTCGATCAGAAATGTTACCTTAACGAAGCCGAATGGCCGATTATGTACTTTCCGGGTACGGAATACTCTTCGAGGCGTAATTCATAAAGCTTTTTCGGGTCATCAGGGACAACCAAGTTCCGGTTTCGTAACGTAGCGACCAGTACCTTCGTCATCCGAGTAAATGGACTCCCGGATGCTGGTTTATGCCGGTAAAGCGGTGTTCCGACTATAAAAACTACCATCGCCATCGTTAAAGCGACAGTCGGAATTCCGTAGCCAATACCCCATCCGACGTTATCTTGTATGTACACAAGGAACGTGTTCGAAAACAACGTACCGAAATAAATGCTAAACATCCACCAGTTAAAGAATGTGAGTTTTTGGGCTCGTTCTTTCGGCTCGAAATCGTCAAACTGGTCTGCACCCATCGTCGAGATGTTGGGTTTGGTTCCACCCGTTCCGAGCGCGATAATGTACAACGCACAATAAAAGATACCAACCTGGAAAGACGATGCCCGTTTCTCGCAGTCTAGGTAACTTACGAGTTTACCACAAGAAGGTGGCCGTAACGATGGTACCGTAACCACAAGTGTCAGTAAACACATCCCCTGTTTCGACAAACAAGAAACGATCAAAACGATGTCGTTGTTTCGATGCGATTCGATTAATGAATAAACGGTTTTTATTTCTTACTAAAAGATAAACAACGGAAGCAATCATGAAAGTCCAGTATCGCCCGAGGTACGAGTCCGCGATATAAGCGCCTAAAATAGGCGTAATCCACACGGTCCCGATCCAGTTCGTGACGCTATTCGATGATTTCACCGTGCCTTCTTTCATTTCTCGTGTCAAATACAACACGAGATTCGTCGCTATTCCGTAGTACGCCATCCTTTCGCACACTTCATACCCTAAAAAAATTAGCATACGCGTTATCGTTCCAAAAACAAAACGTCGATTTTTCTAATCATATATAGATAGCTAACTAGTTAACAATCGTATAAAGATCGAAAGAGATCGACTCGCCTAGCATATAGTAACAAGCTTTCCATCTCCCGGTTTCGGGTCTCAAAACAGGTCTTCCTTTAAGATCAGTAGTCCCGTCTTGCGTAAAATCTTCACGCAATCGAATCCCGTCTTCTCCTTTCAAAGCCATGGCATACAATCACGCACGCGTACACGCACACACGCAAACGAACGTATAAGTGTATCGATGATACGTTTATCGATGCAAGTTTTAAGGTTTTATAAGGTCGTATTTAGTTGAATTTATTGATGTAATTATGCAACTAATTGTCATTTAGAAAGGCTAATCAAAGGAAAGTATGCAATTATTTGGCATTTTCATTGCTCATATTTAATTGGAATCTAGTTATATGGTTTACTTCTTATTTGTTATAAAATATAAATAGTTGGATCATTTTCAGGACGTGACAAAATGAATGAAACGAATAACACTACAACGGAAAACAATTCAATTCTTAATTATTTTAAGTAAAAATGTCACCTAATAGCAACATACTTTTGAGTTTGTATACATTTATATAGTGTATTTTTTAGGGATAATTGCGTAAAAAACCCTAAAGTTGTACCATTTTTGTGATTAAAACCCCTAACCATTTTCTGTTGCACAAAAAACCTCAAACCGGTAAAATCTTTTGAAATTAGGACATTACCGGTTATAGTAGGTTAATATGCTTACATGGCACACACGTGGCGTCCACATGGCAAACCCGACTTACGTGGCGCCTACGTGGCACTACATGTATAATTCTTAAACTCAATTTTTGCATAAAAAACCTCAAAGTTGGTGACTTTTTCGATTAAAACCCTTAACTATTTTTTTTCATCTCTAACCAACAATAATATTTACATTTTCTCTTCTTCTCTACCTCCGACAACTCCGATTACTCCATCTATCTTTATGTTCAGTGTTGTTTATTTTATGTATGTATGTTCGATTAACTTTTGTCGTTTAATTTTGAATTTTAACTTCAATTGTGCCGATGGAATCAATTTCATTTTGTGTTCACGAGTTGCAATTTTAGCTTCAGCTTTATGTTCACTTTCGTTTATTTATGTTCCATTTTTAGCTTCTGAATTTCGTTTATTTATGTTCCATCAGTGAAGACTCAATTTTAATTATCTTTGTTGGTTGGAGGTTTTTTATCAAATAAAAAATGATTTGGGGTTTTAATTGAAAATTAAACAAGTTGGGGGGTTTTTTACGCAAAAATCTATTTAAAAATTGTACACGTCATCAAGTTGCAACAGGCTAAACCGGTTGCAAGTCAGATTTTTTGAAAAAAACCCAAATTTACAAAGTTTTAACCGGTTGGAGGTTTTTTGTGCAATGAAAATTGGTTGGGGGTTTTAATCGCAAAAATGATTTAACTTAGAGGTTTTTTGCGCAATTTCCCCTATTTTTTATTGCACATTTATGTATTATATTTTTAAAAGTGTATCAATTAGGTAATTGAGTGACCTGATGATCATCAGGTCACTCAACTACCTAATTGAAACAGTTTTAAAAGTTTGACTACCAAATGTGAACTAAAGAAAACGTAAACAACATAAATGTGTACAAAAAGAAAGTTTGACTAAGCATGGTAACATGTTGTACCGGTCATCAGGTCACTCAACTGCTTAATTGAAACATTTTAAAAGTTTGACTACCAAATGTGCACAAATAAAAGTATACTAAATAAATGTACACAAATTTAAGAGTATATAGCTATTTGATGTCAATCCCTTATTTTAGTAATAAACTACTAGTTTAATTACTCGTATAATATACAGATTTTTTTCAATAATGTCTATTTTAATAAATTATAAAGATTTGAATAATTACAGAATTCGATAATAAACTATACATACTTTGAAATATTACGACATATATATATGACTCTGTATTAATTTTAAATAATATAATTTATATCCATATAATGAATGATGAAAACATAGTAAAATCCATAGCTTTATTTATAATTCATCTTCAAACATGATGCATGTTCATCGGATTTATTGGATTTTTAATCAAACACGATGCGTATTCATCGGATTCGTCTTCAAACACGATTCATATTCATAAACACGATACATTGGATTCGTCTTTCATAAAAGTCGGATAAACACGATTCATCTTTCAAAGTTTTCTATTAACAAAATGCAATTAAAAAAATTTTACCATACCTTCAAAACGATATCGTTCCATCATCACCATCATCATCGCCAGAATCATCATCGGCTTCATCGAAATCATTGTTGCATCATCATCGTCGGAATTACCATCCTTCTCATCGGTTGGTGGTGGTGGTGTCGCGGCCAAGAAAGGTGGATGGCGGTGGTGTAGTGGCCGGTAGAGGGAGAGAGGGGGAGGGGGAGCCGAGTGAGAGAGATGAGGGGGGAGAGAAAGAGTAAGTGAGATTAGGAAATATAATTAATGTTTGATTTGTTTCCTAATAATCTTTAAAGATTTTTAAAAATAAATTAATATCTATGATTAATTAATGATAAATATATCTAGTATTCCTAAAATGCTATCGAGTTTCTCTATTGAAACATATATATATATATATATATATATATATATATATATATATATATATATATATATATATGAGATCATTGCAGAACCTAAATTTAGTGTAGAACCGTAGAACCAATATCGTCCATAGATTAGATTAATCTAATGATCTTGATTAAAACCATAAAGTTTGGAATTAGTGAAAAAAAGATTGACACTAGTGATTTTTTAATTCGTTCAGGGGTAAAAAAGGAATAGATTGGAATAACAAAAAGATTGGCGTTAGTAAAATAAATATCTTTTTTTCTTTAAATTAAAAAATAACATTAATATGATTAATCGTTAAATCCAAAAAATTATACCATAAAAAAGAGAATTTTATACTCTTTAAAACGAGACCGGTTATGATATATTTTTTTCGAAAAAATTTTACGTGTTTATTTTTCGTAAAAAAGAAATTACCCAGACCACCATGCAACGTAGCATGACCGGTATCATTCAATTTCGAATGACCATTTGATATCGTATATTCAACGTCGATGCAACACTGCAGGTACATTCAAAATTAACAGAACCAAAAATAATGGTCAAACTAGTAGTCAAAAGTTGGTTGATTTAATGAGAACAGTAATGACATATTTTTTTCGAAAAAATTTTACGTGTTTATTTTTCGTAAAAAAAATTACACAGAGGACGATGCAATGTAGCATGACCGATATAATTCAATGTCGAATGAACACTTGATGTCGTATATCCAACGTCGATGCAACACTGCATGTACATTCAAAATTAACAGAACCAAAGTAATGGTCAAAATTAGTAGTCAAAGGTTGGTTGATTTAATGAGAATAGTAATGATATATTTTTTTTCGAAAAAATTTTACGTGTTTATTTCTCGTAAAAAAATTTATTTACCTAGACCTCAATTCAATATATTATATAGAGATCATTCAATGTCGAATTACAGTTTATATCACACATTCAACCTTGCTTGTACCTTTGATATTAAAAGAGTCAAAAATGGTAAAAGTGGGCAGTCAAACTTGGTAGGCTACTATTAATTCAATGTTAATTGCATAATTATCATCTTATCCCCAGTGTTATATAATAATCCAATGGTTTAGATTGGTTCTATAGTTCTGCACTAAATTAAGGTTCTGCATGATCCCAACCCTATATATATATATATATATATATATATATATATATATATATATATATATATATATATATATATATATATATATATATATATATATATATATATATGTATATATATATATATATGTATGTATGTATGTATGTATGTATGTATGTATGTATGTATGTATGTTCAAGTGAGTACCATTAGTTTTGCGAAGTACTGGAGGTACCTCGCTTAAAACCATTTTTTCATAATCATGTTTAAATTAATAATACAATACTACTTTAAAAAATCACACATAAATACACACTAAAAGTATGTGAAACGTGGATGTTCACATGAACTGCACTGTTGTGAACGTATGTTCACACTAAATATGTTCACATAAATTTTTTCACGTTCACATGACTTTTAAAATACTAGAAAGTGTTAATATATGTATTTTTTTTACAAGTAGCCTTATATTATTTGTATCTAAATAAATATGAAAAAAAAATTTTAATAATTTTTTTTTTCTCGAAGCATGTTCAAATCTGAAATCTGTGTGTTCACATGTACTCGTAGTACTCTGTATTTTTTAGGCACTCAAACAACCATATTCTATATATTTGTGTGTGCATATGTATGTATGTATGAAACATAGAAAAACAGACCAGACTGTAACAAAATAATGGAAAAAATAACTGAAGCAATAAACCAAAGTAAATGATACCAATTTTGTTCGGTTTTTTGGCGCAGTCTCGAGTTCTTCGTACCATCTTTACAATCCGGCCATGCAATCTGGCTCGAGACCGGTCCCATTTTCAGGCACGCGGTCCATGAAACCGATTGAAAATGACTAGATGAACGTTGTGGTCCAGTTAAAGGGTGGTCCGGCCATAGGTAGCGGCAGTTGACTAAATACCACTAGACCCACCAACACCACCTGATCCAATAACCCGCTAACCCAACGGTCACTTGACCCTTTTCGAAAAACATAAACCCATAAAAGTAAAAAATAGCCCATAAACTCGACCGTTTATTTGTTTCTTTTTCTATCCTCTACAATGGAGGATACACACACACACAAATTTCTTCAGATTTTTGTAAATTAAGAACAATCTATTCCCTCTCTAATGAGTTGTTTTCTTGGTTGTTTTGGTTCTTCTAAGGATGGAAAACATAAAAAACCAAGGTACAAACTCGTGTTTCGTCATCAAGAAGATCAAGTAAGTCGATATTTCAATACCCGTTTTGCTTAAACTCCTTACATTACTGTATCCGTAATTGTGTCATCAAGTCAAGAATTTGAGTTTATAATTAATGGGTTCCACGTCATTAACAAAAAATATATGAAAAGAAGGGTGTATGATTAATAATAATAATAAAGTTAGATCAGATGTACCAAGCACGACCCAATAATATACATTCATGAGGTGTAGGACCAAATGATACACATCATTTATGGTTGTCCTATTGCTTGTGTTAATAAAATTGGTTAATTACGTCAAAATGTAACATATTCTAACATTTTTTTATTTGGATAACGTACAATTTTTTAAAAAAAATTAAGGTAACATTCTAGATCAAAACAATCAAGCATATCTTATCAATAAAGATAAAGCATATGACACTTTCTTTGTTCAGTCAATATTTTTTTGCTGAAATGATAGCTTAGTTGTTATATGATGTCTGCTTCTAAACAAAACCGATTAGATATTTACTAAATTGTACAAACTAGCAATGTTTTATTCAAAAGTGTTTTAAATTTGCACAAAGTAATACACGTTAGATAACAACTAAAATGCAATAAAAAAACTGGTGAACAAAAAAATTTGTTACATCGACAATTTTTACCTTTCAATCCGATAATTTTATCTTGATTCAAAAAGAATGTTAGGGGAAAAATTTAGTATGTTACTTAGTCTGAACAAAAATGCCATAAGCCCATAAGTTACTTTTTACGCAATAATGAAATTGAATCCATTATAAAGGTTGGTGTTTGTTGAAGTCATCTATACTATATATAATAAGAAAACCACTTGGAGTTTCATGACCATTGGATGGAAAGAAATCAATGGTCCAGATTAATGACAACTCATAATTATTTATGAAATGTCTCTTATACCCTTAATTAAAATCAATAATTATACATATGCCATTTTTTTAATTCATTTTCCAAATTTACTACATTACCTTAATTGCATTAAATTTTGATTTAATTTTTTCATTAATGAATTAATATTTACCTAAATTAAATATGTGTCATTATTATCCTTAATAATCATAGTTAAATTCAAATGTAAAAATTTGAATTAAAATGTAGAAGTGTAGTAAATAAAGTTAAAAATTTTTGTTAATTATTTTGCTAACAAGATTTAAAATTCAATTGATAAAACTTCAATTGTGAATGTGATAAATTTTGATTGTTGATTTCAAATATTCCATTTTTATATTTTATCATTTTCAAAATACATACACATTCACATAATTGAAGTTTTTTGTTTCTTACATTGATATTTCATATTTGAAGTTAATAAAAGATAAATACAATTCATTATTTTTAAAAAAGATAAATATACTCTATTTTTTAATCTATAAATAATAAAAAATAAACACAATTATCATTTTTGTATGTTTTTATTTTTACTCATATACATCTTATATAAATAAATTTAATTAAAATATCCACGTAATACGTGAGTTATAAACTCCTTACTGACCAAAAAAAAAACTTGCACCTAAAAAGTCTAAAACCAATAGTTAGAGAAAGTCAGAAAGGTACGAAATGCACCAAGCAGCATATAAAATATAAATTTATATGCTCATATACATGTAAAAAATATTAAATTCGTCACAATGAAAATATATTTCTTTTTAAATTCAAAGCGATAAAAAGATACTAAAATACATAAATATATAATAATAAACTAAAACGTAAAATTGTACTTAAAACTTGAAGTAAATAATCAAGATTAGTTAAATAGTTAATAGAACAAAATATTAACTAAAGGGTTTCTAGTTTGGCATATCAGGTGTTAAAAATGATTCCAACTTGCAATGTTGGAGTTTGAGACTTCGAGACTCATTATGGACAAAAATGTAAATTTATAAGTATGTATGTAGGGTGTGAATTTTGTCAGAATTTCAGATTACCAGGTATCCTAAATTTCAAGTTAAATTATCGTACTCAAATATTCTATAAAACTTAAATCATAACTACAAAGTCAAAGGATGTATTCGCTTTTCTTCTCGCTTTTACTGTTTCACATGCCTAACTCCCAAGTCAAACATTATTAAATATTGCTTGTTCCACCCAAAACCCTTTTAGTTTTCATTTTTTTTAACATCATAACACATATTTTGCTAATTATGCTTCTAAATTTACATCTTTGTTCATAATAAGACTTCAACGCTTAATTTTGAGACTACTTTTAACATCTGATACCGATTGATTTATGATATATGCTTAGAAATATCAATTAGTTTTTTACTCGTTCTTTTAACCAGATTTTTCAAAATTTACTACTAAATGAGTCAAAGTTGCTTTATGTTTTAAGATAGTAATTCTCAGAATTGGATATTATTTAAGTAGAAAAACAGTACAGGGCGCATTAATTCTAAGATTAGGTAAAATGAAAATAAAATAAAATAAAAGAAATTTAAATCACGAATCCAACACAATGATTCTTTTGAAGCAATAATAAAATCTAATGAGAAATGAAATATTTTGATTAAAAAATTGTAGAAAATGGGACAAAGAAAGTCAAACATACATAAAATATAAAAACAACATCATGACTGACTTTTATGTTTTATTAATTAACAAATGGACCATGGTTTTGTATATTATTAATTATTTAAACCAGCAGAGCAACAAAATTATTCTTTTTTGAATTTCAGACCATGTGAAATAAATTTTAGACAAAACTAGAGACACAGATAAGCAACTCGATTGGTCCGCTCTAAAAGCCAAATGTATGGTTGAGCCGCTGGGTGAGCGGCTTCACCGTATTAGATTTTCCTGGTGGAAACACCGCCCTCCACCCCAGCAGCCTCGTTCACTTTTTCCCTCCTTGACCTAGCGGCCGGAGGACGGCTTTCACCTCTCTCTCTTCTTTTACTCTTTCTCTCTCTAAATTTTTAATAGGTTGATGATATTGTGATAGAATGGTAGGTGTTTTTGATGTTTTAGAATGAAAACAGTGGAAAGAAAAAAAAACTGATATGACACTGAGGTGTTTATTATGATGAGTTTCGAAGAGGTATGTATACCCTTTACCCTAATGTTATATTGATTTTATCTTAATTTGGTATTAGAATTTGTTTATTTTGAAAAGGAAAGAAAATAAGAAATACCAAATAATTCTCAAGGTTGACCCATTTTGGTTATTAAAGCTCTTCTTTTGGTCTATTTCGATAATTAAACTTTTTCGTGACCAATTAATTTGATAATTTTAGTAACCGGTCAATCACAGGAGTATAGACGTTTCTTTTCAAATTACTTTATAACATACTGGTTTATTATCTGCATCTTACGTGGATGTTTTAATATATAGTTGTTTATATTAAATACATACAAACTCAAACTTAAAACATAAAATTACTATATTTATTACAAAAAACTACAACAATTATATTATTTTTGTTTGACATAAACTAATTTTTCTAGATTTCTAAATACATATGAATAATAATAAATTTTGCTTTTATCATCTGAAACTTTCTATTATATATTGTAGTCATCAATTATTGAAATATGAATATTTGATTTGAATTAGTTTTAAATCTTATTATATTAGATGTAAATTTAGAAAGATATGATTTGTTTTTCTAGAATATGATTTGCCACATGTAAATTGTTGGGTGATGACACACGATATCACGAGAAATAAGTAAAGTTATTTATTTATAATTATTTATAAATTGTAATTAAGATTAAAACACGTAACATTTAATTTAAAGTTTATAAATAAAAATTTGTTTTGTAAATCAATTATATAATTCTAGATAAAACATTTTAGGTAAATTAGAGGTTAAATTAGGAAGCATTTAAAATCATTTTATTATATTAGTAATCTTTTAGTTTCTTTAAAAATAAATTATATAAATTAATTGAAAGAGTTATATTAGGCAAAATGAACGGGAAAACAAAAATAAGGAGAGCTGAGGGAGTGACATGTGTCATGATTTATTTTGCTTTATTATTAATATATATATATATATATATATATATATATATATATATATATATATATATATATATATATATATATATATATAGGAAGAATTTCATATATACCCTTCTAAAATTTCATAATATCATATATACCTAACTTAAAATTTTAATATCATATATATTCCTCCTAAACATCATAATATCATATATATATATATATATATATATATATATATATATATATATATATATATATATATATATATATATATATATATATATATATATATATATATATATATATATATATATATATATATATACACACACACGCCCAATTTTAATGATTAGTATCACATATATATCTCTTAAAACAAGGTCCAAGGGACATAGACCCTAGTGGGAATTAGCGGCAGCAAACCTTTGACGAAAAGTTTTTAGAAATGAGGGGGTTTTTTTTTTTCAAACAAAAATACTACCTTTTTTTTTTGTTTTCAAAAATACTATATGTGGGGTTGGGAACACTGAATGGTAGAGAAACTAGATTAACACATTTTGAACACCATTCGGTGTTGGGAAGACCAAATGGTAATGATTGAGTATAATTTGGTGTTAGAAAGTGAGAATGGTAATGATTGAGTTTTTGGTGTAATTTGGGGTTGGTAACACCAAATAATACTTGTCTTTTTTGTTCCCTCAATTTTCACAAACATTTCAGTTTGACTAATTGCTAAAAATAGTAAGAACTTAATATTTTTTTGCATTTATAACACTACAGTATTGGACATGGAGATTTAAAATACAAAAGTTGATACTATTAAATATAAAAATACAAAAGTTGATATTATTAATGAAACAAAATAATGTTGGTATAATACAATATTAAAAACTTATTACTATTTATATTTATATGGCGTGTTTTCATTTAGTTTATACCTAATTATATAAATATAATTATGTACTTATATTTATTTACGTTAGTAAGTATATAATTATTATTTCATTATAATGTGTACAAATATTTTATGTATGTTATTATATTTTATAAAAAATAAAATTGAAATAAGATCCATTACTTGATACAACAATCATATATTGTCTGTAGTAAATAACTAAAATATAATATGAAAAGTTACATTGTTACAACAGTCATATATTATCGTCCAGTGTGTCTAAGTGGACGTTGTTCATGCTTCATTGCGAATGGAAAACCAAGGTCTCGAACGAAGATGTAATTGTACGTTTGACACGTAAACATCAAGGAATCTATGTTTTAGTAATAAATCTTGTCTCCGCGGCATAAAACATAATAAGACGTAAGAATTTTCATATTCAAAGTGCTTAAGATCGTTTTCCATGTCACCTCCGGGCTTAATGAAGTAAAAAAATCTTCGAGTACGGGCATTCGTTACGTAACCCAACTGTTGCATAACTTCTCTCTCAAGCATGTCTTTTGTTAGTTTATCAAGTTGTACGTAATCAATGTAGTTTACAACACCTCCTTCGTATCTTCTCGAAGGTAATTCGGTGAATAAGCCACCATGGTGAAGATTTATGATGATTAGATCATCAAACTCATCTGTGTAGAAAATAAGATGTCTAAGAATGTAAGATTGTAGATAATGATTTGTAAATATTATGCGAATAACATGAAGTGTAGGTACCGTAGTACTGTTGATCCACGCTTGTTTGATTCGGTGGTCTGATCTTCCAAAGTGAGAGATGTCTCACAACATTATTTGAAGTTGTCGTTTGACGACGAGTGTTAGTATGGTTTGATGTGTTTGTTCTTGTTCTGTGAGGGTTTGTGTTACCTTGCTGAAGTTGGTTGACTGAAATGTTTGTTGGGTTATTCGATGTTGGTTCGTCAACCCAGGCAAAAAAGTCACAAGTTAGATGTTCTGGCGGGTTGACGAAGTCATACGCCGCGCAACAGTAGTAGCGTCGACCAGCGTGCATCGATGAGTTCAAGTTTTGTATGGCAGCTGTATCCCCACACTTGCAGGTAACTATTGTTTTTCGACGATCTTGGTTATTGGGGATAATAGAACGAGTAGTCATTGTAATAATATAGTTTACGATATCTTACAATTACAATGAAATTGAAAGAATATTTATAGAGAAGATTCTGTCAGCTGGAGGTGACAAGGCCCTGTAATTCGGTGTTTGGAACACTGAATGTCAGGAACAGTAAGATTCTGTCAGCCCGGAGGTGACAAGTCTCTGTAATTTGGTGTTTGGAACACCGAATGTCAGGAACAGTAAGATTCTGTCAGCCCGGAGGTGACAAGTCTCTGTAATTTGGTGTTTGGAACACCGAATGTCAGGAACCGTAAGATTCTGTCAGCTTGGAGGTGACAAGTCTCTGTAATTGGTGTTTGGAACACCGAATGTCAGGAATAGTAAGATTCTGTCAGCCCGGAGGTGACAAGTCCCTGTAATTGGTGTTTGAAACACCGAATGTCTGGAACAGTAAGATTCTGTTAGCCCGGAGGTGACAAGTCCCTGTAATTCGGTGTTTGGAACACCGAATGTCAGGAACAGTAAGATTCTGTCAGCCCGGAGGTGACAAGTCTCTGTAATTTGGTGTTTGGAACACCGAATGTCAGGAACATTAAGATTGTGTCAGACGGGAGGTGAAACATGTGTTAAGACATGGTTTTTAAATGTTCACGTAAAAAGACAAAAGTAGCCTACATGTTTACTTTGACACCAAAAAAATCGTGTCTGCCAATGTTTTTGTAATCAACCGTGTATGTATTATTTAAGTTCATACAACATACTAAGTAGTCATATAGTTGTTTTACAAGTTGGTTAACTCGTACGCATAGTTATCAGACGTCAAACATGTCTCAAGTCAAGATTTTTAAATTTTCACATAAAATGAACACATATGTTACAACACATAAAATTCAATTAGGAAACACATATGTTACAACACATAAATACCAATACAAATACATACTAGAACACTACTGAAATGTTGGTTGCGAGTTTCGGCATGTTGTTCGATTGTGCCTGGTTGATGACAAATCTCACATCTTCGAATACGTCTTTCTTCGGGATCTCGAATATCCATCTCATTACGAAATCGTCGACCACGTCTTCTCCCCCTGGCTGTTGTGAATCTAGTTCTACCTCCTTTTATTCTCCATCCAGCTTCTGTCCATAAATCCTTGTGTTTTAGTGGTTGAAAGTTACACCTGTATTGTTTTCGATACGTATCAGTCGTGTAGACGTCATGAACAATGGTATCCAAGGAAGCACCTCTTTGTCTACATACGGCTATTGCATGTGAGCATGGAAACCTATTCATCTGCCATTTTCCACAGGTGGAGGTACGACGTAAAAACTCAACGGTATAATCATTTCCCCCCTATCATTTGTCGTCAAGTTTGAGACCACCTTGTATGTACCCCGTGCATAATTAAATTCAACTATTGTGTGTTCTTGTGCGTGCCGTTCACGAAGCGTGAACAAACGCACATTCTTTGTGGTAACGGCGTATCGCAATTCAATGCTATTTCACAATTCTTTCTGAAATGGTCCACACACTTGTTGAAAGTGTATTCAATGCAAGCTCTAATTTGTAGTAGTATGGCTGCACGCAAGGAATTATTCATGCACTCTGTTATGTTTGTTGTGAGGTTGCCCCAACGCATATGATCACGATCATGCACAAGAGTCCATTTACTTGTACCAATTTCCTTTAGATACTTCCAAGCATCCTCATTTAGTTGCCTGCATTCTCTAACGAAATATTTGTACTTCCTATTTTGGGTTGTAGAACCCATGCCCCAACACAGTTTCTTCAACGTTGATACCTTGAACTGTGTCATAAGATTGCTTCATACGTGGCGCAGACAATAACGATGGTAAGCAAACGGCTCCATCCAATCATGCAGATTTTGCATTGCGTTGATGATCCCTTTATGCCTGTCCGAAATTACACACAAAGGCTCTGTTGATCTATTGGCAACGTACAACCTAAACATTTCAAAGAACCATGCCCAACTGTCATTTGATTCTTCATCAATGATAGCATATGCAATATGCAACACATGGTTGTTTGCATCTTTTGTAACTGCCGTTAGTAACTTTCCTTTATAAGAACCTCTCAAATGAGTTCCATCAACACAAATTACCGGATGACATCTTTGAAACGCTTTTATAGCAGGTCCGAAACTCCAAAAGACATATTTGAAAGTCACACAGTCTGGATGGCTTTGAGGATGATGCATTCAACAATTGTGTCTTTGTTTGCAGACTGTAATGCCTTGATGTACATTGGCAACTCTTAGAAGTTGCTTTCCCAACTACCATAAATATTCTCAATAGCCTTCTTTCGCCCATGCCACCCCTTCATATACGACACATCGACTTTAAATTCATGCTTTATATGGGCCTGTACTTGTTTCACAGGCATGTCGATCCTTTCTCTTACGAAATGGCTTACACTAACAGCAATGTCCTTCGATTTTAAGGACCGATTATTGTTGCGGACGACGCTCCCATAGTAATTATGTGCATCCACCCACTTATAAATTTGCCACAGATTGTTTTTCTTTTTCTTTGATGCACGAACGATCCACTTGCACTCGCGTGTTTGGACAACTTGCTGGGATGGTTTATGAGTCGTGTAACACTTCGCTTTAAATATGGTGGGTGTGCTTTCCACAACAAAGAGCTCTCTATTTTGTTGGATATTCCATCTTCTAATGGCAAATATAAGCTCCTCTTTTCCCTTGAAGCACATATTCCGCCTTATTATGTTAGTTGTGTGACACCACATATCTAACTCCTCATCTTCAACCCAATCTGGTAAGTCGTTTCCGTTCATGTTTTGTTGAAACACAGAAGTCGTTGCTACTGCTATGTTTTGAGAAGGAACTTCCACATTTTCGTCATCCTCAGTGTCGGGATGTAATTCTTCGTCAACAGATTCTTCCTGCGGTACGGAATGTTCAGAGCTACAGTCATCCGAATCTTCAAATCCACCGCAAGTCGCGGTGCCTTCACGATCATCATGATACTGAGAACCATGTAACACTGTTTCCAATCCAGTATCACGTTCTTGTGTACTTTGTAGATGCTCAGTAAAGTTGCATTGTTGATTACTTATTTGCTGTGAAAATGGAAACCCCGTTTGGCCTACGTCGTATTCTTGATATGTGTAAGGAGTATGTTGTGAAACAAAATCATAATTGAGGTTGACGTCCATAGCATCTGAAACAGATATGTGTTGAAGCTGTTCCAAAAATGAAATTGATTGTGTTGGTGCTTGATTGTGTTCCTCCAAGATAACTTCGACGTGTCCCATAAAATGATGTTGTGTGCTCGCCAAGTAGTACAACACGCCTAAGCTTTCATCGCCAAGAACTTCTGATCGAATGTCAATACCTTGGAATTGATATAGGAGGTACAAGCAAACTTTGGACACCCTCCTATTAACTTGCAGTCTGGATGTTACCAAATCTAAAAAATCATTATAGGATATACATTGGTCAATAACTATGGTAGAAGTATGGGTTCTGGAATCACAAAGAACGCTACCATTGGTGTAAGACACACAACCCCCCCAATACAAATTAACAAGAAACGGACTATGTGGCTCCATTAGAAAAATGTAGGTGTTATTTCTTCCTAACTTCTGATCAATTCATATATATATATATATATATATATATATATATATATATATATATATATATATACACATATATATATATATATATATATATATATATATATATATATGTGTGTGTGTGTGTGTGTGTGTGTAGTTAAGCGAAACAAGGCCCTGTAATTCGGTGTTTGGAACACCGAATGTCAGCCTGGAGGTGACAAGTCTCTGTAATTGGTGTTTGGAACATCGAATGTCAGGAACAGTAAGATTTTGTCAGCCCGGAGGTGACAAGTCTCTGTAATTGGTGTTTGGAACATCGAATGTCAGGAACAGTAAGATTCTGTCAGCCTGGAGGTGACAAGTCCCTGTAATTCGGTGTTTGGAACACCGAATGTTAGGGGGAGGTGACAAGTCTCTGTAATTGGTGTTTGGAACACCGAATGTCAACGTACTCCGATTCATTATAAATAGACCGTCTTACTAAATTTTTGTTCACAAATCGTAGTAAGTTAATATCTTTGTTCAAAAATCTTAGTGACTAAATATCTTTCTTCACAACAATGAGTTCAAGTGCAGGAACTAAAAATTGGTACATTTCTGGACCAGAAGAACCGAGACCTGACCTTGAGCATTACGGTAGTTTATATTCTTAATTTTTTATATTTAAGTTGTTTGACTATTTTATGCATCTATAACCAGCTTAACTTTAACAGATGAGTTTCAAGATGTCTTTAGCATCAAAGTTCATGTCAACGGAGTATTCACAAATAAGCCAGGTCGAGATTACATCAATGGCAAAATCCATTACGTTCATTGCGTTAAAATACATCAATTTAATGAATGGTGGTTCAAATCTGACATTCTTCAAGAAGCTTTAGGATACCCTCGAAGGTATCAAAACAAATGGTTTTACTACCATGTAACTGGTGTTGACTTGGATTCAAATCTACATCCGTTAGATGCTGGTTATCATTGGAATTGGTTGCTGAATAGTACGACCACACATAAATTGATTTCAATTTACGTTTCTGATGTGAAACTGCATAATCTGTATGATCCACCAAGACTACCATGGGCTGAGCACAACCGGTTGAAGGTATTGTCTATCCTATATCGTAGGATGGATAATAATGAGGAGGTAGTTGAGTCTACCAGAGATGATGAGGGATTTGGTGAATCTAGCAATTAGATTCAGATTGATTGGTTGGTGGATGTACGTGTTTTTATTTTTGGTTATCATGTTATCGTTTATTGTCTTGATTGTCGAAATGTGTTATTGTACTTTGTGTTAAGGTTTAGCATGTTTGATTACCAACGTTGGGTTAACGTATGTCGAAATGTGGTTTTATTCATATCAACTATTGCTTAAAAATATCAACTATTGGTAGTTAGAATCGTTTTAAATTTGAACACATATGACATAATTTTTTAAATATGAAAATTTGAGCAATCTAACACATAATTGGTTAATGACTAATTTTTATAACACTTTAAAATATAAATGTTGGTTTAAATATAAATGTTGATCAAATGTTTATTTAACTTAGAATAAATAAAGAAATGTTACTAAAAATTAACCTAATCCAGTCAACGAATAATAAAGAATATGAAATTTAAAATACAACAACTGTAAATTCAACCACTGATTTATAATTTTAAATATTACAATACGATACAAATGTTTTTTTCACATCAAAAACTAAGGGGGAGTAGGACAAATATTACAATGATGGCCTTGTTGTCTATTAGGGCGTCGATCAAGTCTAGAAGCAATGGTACTTTGTGGCGTTGGATTTTCTGTCGTTTGGATTTCAGATTGGGATGAAGGACCGTCAAGGGTTCGTTGAATCCAGCCTGGACTTATTCCATGATCGTCGAGGTTTTGTAATGGCGATTGAAATTCATGAAAATGTACAGGTGATCAATCATATGAAGGACCTCCCATCTCCAAGCTTGAAAATCCGTGAATGTGAAATGGTGGAGGTTGTGGAGAGCTAAATTGAGGGGAATAAGTACTGTGATACGAAGGAGTTGACATACTAGAATCTGGTTGCAATTGAAACTATGTATCCCTCTGTGTCTGAAAAGGTTGTGAGGGACCGCCCGTGTCGATTACAACCTGACTCTGTTGTGCGTTCTGTGTGTTGTCGTACGCACCAAAAAAATTTTGTACCACAATATTTGGCTGAAAGGTTGAATGTTCCCCTAAATTTGCATTTGAAGTACCAGCTTCTTGATGGCCATACAAGGTTTGTGTGCCGTCATTAAACGTCGGTGGATAATGTAAGTTAGAATCCATATAACCATCAACGTTGTACGACACATCTTCTTCATTCAAATCCGGGATAAGAGAATGCGTAACTGATACGTTTGCACCGGAACCATGTTGAGAGGTTGCCCCAGGATAGTTGCTAAAAGCATCTGGAAAATACCGATATGGCATGTCTAAGCGACGGCTACCGCCAGCTCGATCCATGTACTGTTGGATGCCATAACGTTCCTGTTGACTTAGATTGCTTCCTGGTTAATACAAATAGCTCAGCCCCTCAAACTGTTAAGAGAATATATATTAATACATAAAGTCAATAATTTCTTTATATGAATGTAAATGATTTAATTAATGAAAAATGGCTTACCGCTAAATCCCTAGATCCAGCAATGTTTTTGAACCCTGGACGACCACTTGAATGAGGACGAACGATGTGATTAACCGTTCGTTGAAAGTACCATCTATTATATTCAATACTGGCATCGGAGTTATTTGACAAATTACCATTTACGATATTTTCATGTCTCGAATGCCAGTGTTGAATATAATTCCCGTGCTTACTAAGTCAATCAACTTTCTTATCCATCCGATTTATTTTGTGCACCTTTTTGTGCTGATCAGATGTAAATAATAAGTTGTTTGACGGGATGGCCTGTACCATATTAAATTGCCTCATTACCTTGCTCGGTAGGTGTGGTTCAACAATCTCCCAACATATTAAATATTTGTTGCATCTCCAAGATTGAAAACCACTTCTACAATCAACGTGTAGATGATGCAGGAACTCAACATATGGTGTCCAGTTAGACTAGCACATAACAGAGAGTAACAAGTAAGTGTGATCAATTCATAACTTTTGTAGTTTAAAAATGTAAAGCTTAAATTCAAAATAATATACCTCGTTATTTTCTAATATCATTAAAGTGTAGCGAGTCGATCTTAAACAATGTGCTCCGGTTTCAACGAAGCTGTGACTCCCCCTTCATCTATATCATTAAATATCTAGTCAATATTCAATTTTGAAATTTGTATGACAATTATAACATATATCACATTCATTTTATAGTTATGGTAAATAAATGTTACAATGGCCAGTCATGTCAGTCGGGGAGGCAGGACTCTTTCGGTATAATACCTTTCGAATATCCAACAACCAAACCCGATCAGACTGTCCTAGACACCATCAATAACAATCATCTGGATAACTACAACATGAATATGTATATGTATATGTTCTAATTTAATTATTTCATAGTGTTAATACATTCTTTTTTTTATATTTATGATCTGAATGAAAACTTAACATTGTAAGGAAATATATAAATGTATAACAACTAAACTGTTAAATATTATAAATAACATTGTAAGGAAATATATAACATTTGGTTTAATTCACGTACTTTTGCTTAATAAAATAAAATTAAAATTTTTTTATTTAATTACAACTAAATTGTTAAATATTATACTATAAAGAAAAGTTTGAAAATTTATCTGTTTGAAACGTATTGATTTAACTGTTTTAGTGATTGCAATCATTTTATTTTTGTTGCATTTAAGAAGAATCTAGCTGAATTTTATTTTAATTATTTTCTTCATGGTTTGGTTTGTGATTTTATGTACGTGTTTACAAGTTTTTTTTAATCATGTGATAAAAGTCTTCATTTCGACGGAAATGAGTAGAGAATTATTGCATTTAGTATAAATTTTTATTTTTTTAAATGAAAGATATATGACAAATGAAAAAGAAATGAAGTTTTATAATTTTATTATTTCCTTTATCAATATTTATCTATGTATAAAATAAATGAGTTTTTACGACTTTATATAAAATAAAGAAGTTTTTACGATTTTTTACGATTTAATGGACGGACGACTTGGGATTTTTAGTAAAATAAATTTAAAATATTTTTATTTAATTATAAGTAAACTCTTAAATATTATACTATAACAGAAAAATGAAATTTAAATGTAACCTTAAGGTATAATTAATAAATACTAACCTTGCACCAAATAGGAAGACAATGTTGTTTTGCGGTTGTGTCATTGAAGGGCGGATAGCAGGAATTCTCTCCCAAGCCCAAAGTTGTAACAATAAAAGGGGACCGTACACATACTGTGTGTCGGGATTTGTAGCGTGGCATAAACTTCGATATAATCGTGCCAGCACAGCACTACCCCAACTCAGCCGATTGCGACGATCCAAATAAATTAAATTTACAAGTAAATGTAAAGGTACTCGGTTTCCAGAATCCGGAAGCAATGTACCTCCTAGTATGTACATAATATAAACACGGGCCCTTTGTCTAGGACCTTCGTCACCACCCCGGACCTCTTGTTGGATTTCTGTCATTAAAGCGGTCATCTTCACATACAACCCAGATGCTTGGTTCTCCATCGGCACGAAACCAAGATAAGCTAGACACATCTCGTTAACTTCCTGGGAAGTAAGTTTAAGATCAGCACCAGTGACCACATCTCCATCCACTGGCAATCCCCATAACACTTGTACATCTTCCAGAGTAACAGTAGCCTCGACCATAGGAAGATGAAATGTATGGGTCTCCGGCCGCCATCTCTCTACAAGAGCAGTGATCAAGTGCCAGTCAATTTTATGGTTTCCGCATTCAAAAATTCCACGAAAACCCGCATCCTCGATAATTGTCATAACATTCCCCGGTATCGGATGGTCTTTTAGATCTTTCCATAATTTTCCATCGCCACGACGAACTTCCAACGGCGTGCCAAGTTTTTTGTTTTGTTCGGGATCGTTCTCGTTTAATTGAAATAACTCGAACGCCCGATGTTCTTCTTTTAAAAACAATAGTTCGCCATTAATTTATAACAACCCAGCTTTTGATCAGTTATGTAATAATGGATTGTGAGATAACAATATAATTTTTGTTATATTATTTGTATTGCAAATATTAATTAAGAATGAAAATTTATTAAGTAAATATAATTTTAAATTATATTTATGATATAATTAAAATGATTAGAATAAAGAGATGAAAAATACAAAAGTTTAGTAGGTTAAATAACAAATGAGACCAAAATTATATATAAAAGCCTAGAATAATGATCATTTAAGATCATTTAACACCAAATTTCTTTCTCTCTCGACTCTCTCTCTACATTCATACGGCCATCATCAAGTTTCATCAAATTGTTGCAATTAATTGATGAATTGAAGATTAAAAGAAGTTATAATCATTATCAAGAATCATCAATTGACAAATTTGAGGTAATTCTTGAGCTATATTTCAAGATTTTTAGAGGTTTGGTTCGGTTTTGATAAAAACCGAAAACCAAAGATTTAAAAACATGAATTTTAAGTTGCATGTTTTAGATCTTAGTAGATTATGATGAATTAATGATAATAAATGTAACAGAAACAAAAATCGGTGATTAGATTGTCCAAAATAAGAAGAAATCGGAATTTTTGTTAAAATATGTGTTCTTGAGAAAATTATGAGTTTTTGGATTATCTTGGTCAAATTAAGATGTTTTTGATCAAAGAAATTATATAAAAACATTCAAATAATGATATTACAACATTATAATACATTGCATGTCGATATAAATGAGTTTTAGTGAAATTTGACAAAAATCCGTATGAAGAACACCAAGAACACCAAGAACACCAAGAACAGTTTCTGGAAAAATAACAAGTGTGGGATCCGAATTCGGATGACCCGAATTCGGATGATGTCCCACTTCGGACCCTGAATTCGGATGAGGCCACTTCGGTTCCCATACTTCGGAAAATAAAAATTATTGTTTGTTAAGTGATGGTCCGAACTCGGATGACCCGAGTTCGGATGGTACCAATTCGGATGATTTCATTTCGGATGATATCAATTTCGGATAATGAACCGAATCCGGATGTGTGCTTGGTCCGAATTGGGATGCCCATTTCGGATGAATCTGAATCCGGATGATTAATTGGTCCGAATTAGAATGGCTATTTCAGATTGGTCCGAATCCGGGTGCCAGATCCGGATTGGTCCGAATCCGGATGGTCCGAATCCGGATGATCCGAAATTGGATATCCTATTTTGATATTTTTACAAAATTAAAGAAAAATGAATCAAATGATTAACAGAGTTATCAGTTATCAGAATCAGATAAAATAAAGATTATGAAAAAGACATGAAATTGATATGATTTGACAATGATAATTCTGGACAGGTTCAGTTGATATCTGAACATTGACACAAAGAATTTCAAAACTAAAATGATGATGATAAAGATGATGAAATTGACATGATATTATCATGAATAATTTTGATCAGGTTCAGTATATTCTGAACAAAGATTTAAAGACTTAAAGACTTGAAAGCGGGTCTCTGATTTGAAAAGAATTGACAGATTACAGATTGACAAAATCCTGAGATAACTCAGGTGGCAGATTCATATATCTGTTTGACCAAGACCCAGACCTGTGAGTTATAGATATTCAGATTGAACATGCATAGATCCGGTTGAGATATATTGTTGCTGATAGATTTATTGACATTCACTTTATCAGCTGGAATGAAACCTGTGCACACCATGGATGGGTGTTGCCCAGTGGATCATGATAGCTATTTGATTATCTTTTCATATTGCATTTAATATTGCTTCAGACTTTGCCTTTATGATTCATTGCTATCATGACTTCTAAGACATATGTTTCCATTATTGATCAGACATTTGATAGAATTGATTCAGCTTGACTAGCCCTTATGGTCTATTGTTCTAGACCCGGCTATTTCACCAGTTCTTATGAACTTGGTAATGACCTCCGATGTTCCGCCATATTGACTTACTGGTAGCTAGCCCAGTATGTGGCTGATCCCCACGATTTAAGCGTGAGTGTGGCTTGAACATCATCCGATTCTATGATTCTATATCTCAATCATGAGGGCTGTAGCGGCAGCCAAGACATATCACGCTAAGACTAATGACTCCGCTTGACACGCATGTTGATATTGAAAATCTATAAACTCACTAAGCGTTGCTTACAGATGTTGCATTAATATTTTACAGGAAAAGCCAAAGGAAAATCACCTGCAGGACCTAGTATTTAGGTCATTCAAGATCCAAGTTTTGAAGATTTTCTAGACCACTACTCAACAAATCTTTCTGGTACTGATTGGAAGACAACAATTGTGGTGGTTCTGGGTAGATTTGATGTAATGTATGATATTATGATTAGATTAGATGTTACCATTTTATAACTTTATTTTGAAATATGTAAACTTAATCCTAATCTTGTATGTACATGTAATTTTATTATTCCACAATTTAATTACCCTATCTTAGTATGATTGATATCGTGTTGCATGAATTGGGACCTAGACTTTGAGGACTGCCCCGTAAGGGAAGGTCTTCACATAATTGGACCAACAAATATTTCTTCTTGGGCCATTGTAAAAATTTAAACAATTGTTTAAAAATATAAAGATTGTGAGATTTATATAGAAATAGAGATTGAGAGATTGAGAGATTTTGAGTTGAGTTATATGAATTTTGATGAATTATATAGAGCCTTGGAGGGGGGGGGGGGGGGGGGGGGGGTTCACGGTTCTTGGAAGATTATAGAGGGTTGGAGGAGGGTGGGTTCACGGGTTCTGAAGGAAAACCTGAAAATCCTGCATTCGGTCTTGTGACAACCGCACAAGACAAATATTTCTGATAAAGGTGGTCAAAAGCTGAAAACCTGCCATTCGGTCTTGTGACAACTGCACAAGACAAATTTTTCTGAAAAAGGTGGTCAAAAGGTGGTCAAAACCTGCCATGCCTGCATTCGGTCTTTGAACACCGAATGGTGTTCAAAAATGTGAAATTTCAGTCTCCTACCATTCGGTGTTCCCAACCCCACATATATTATTTTTGAAAACAAAAAAAAAAGGTAGTATTTTTGTTTGAAAAAAAAAAACCCCTCATTTCTAAAAGTTTTTCAACCTTTGACCCCTCAAATGTTCTCAACGAGTTGTTGATATCCTCACCAATTCTTGACGATTATTAACAGTTATATTAGGAAGTTTTTTCTCATACTTATCACTTTAGGAAACGTGTTGGATATATATATATATATATATATATATATATATATATATATATATATATATATATATATATAGGGGTGAGTTCAATGGAGAACCTCTATGCATCGAAAAACATTGGACAACCACAATGCATCGCTAGAAAATCGTAATGCATCAAGTAGAAGTCGATGCATCACGCGGGAATTTGATGCATCATGTGGAAATAATGATGCATCACGGGGGAATTGTGATGCATTTGTGATGGTGCATGGAGGTTCTTAAAAAAAATAGATGCATCACGCGGGAATTTGATGCATCACGTGGAAATAATGATGCATCACGGTGGAATTGTGATGCATTTGTGGTGGTGCATGGAGGTTCTTCAAGGTTCTTCGATGCATGGAGGTTCTCCATTGAACCCACCTATATATATATATATATATATATATATATATATATATATATATATATATATATATATATATATAATCTTTCATGTATATCAAAAATTGTTTGTAACATGATTCATATGATTCAAAAGGTTCATAGAAGTGTCTACAACAAGATTCAGAACATTCAAAAGGTTCATAGTAGTTTTTATAACAAGATGCATAAGATTCAACAAGATTTTTAAGATTCGACAAATTCATAGGATTCAATAAAATTCATAGGATCCAATAACATTTATGGGTTAATTGAAGGGTTTGGTAATATTTTCAACAAGATTCGTAACATTCAAAGCTATTTTTTGATTGTTCACAACGAATAAAGTGTTCACAAAAGATCTTTATATATATATCTATATATATATATATATATACATATATATATATATATATATACATATATATATATATATATATATATATATATATATATATATATATATATATATATATAGAACACAGACTTAGGTTCAAAACGGTATCACTTAAAATCGAATACACCTGAAGATACCAATGACCTTAAAGAACTTTTTTAAAATATTTTTTCACAATCATGTTTAAATTAACGTCACACATGATAATGTAAAATTCAGATACATTCATCAATTCTATGTCCTTAAAAATTTTGTGAATAACCCATTCACATGCTTTTTTTCAACCATTCACAATATTTATTTTTTGAATATCAATGTATAAAGGTTTGATTTTTTTAATAAAAAATCTTATAATCTTCATTTATACATGTTTGTGTAAAAAAATACGTGAATTATCATGTGTTCGATACTCTCGATTTATTAAAGTATTCTTTTGAACCTGATTATATATATATATATATATATATATATATATATATATATATATATATATATATATATATATATATATATATATATATATATATATATACAGAGAGAGAGAGAGAGAGAGAGAGAGAGAGAAAATGGTTCGAGAGACTACCACCCATTATGTAGCGCACCAGAAGATACCATCTTTAAAAAAACTTTATTTAAAATTTTTTTCATAAACATGTTTTAATTAACATTATGAAGATCATATGTAAATTTCACATACATTCACATCTCCTAACTCCTAAAAAGTGATGTGAACACACGCTTACATAATTTTGAATACATGTAAACACACATTTATGTGATGTGTGTTTTCATGCACTTAGAGTGTTCGGATTTGCGTGAAATTCACATATGATCTTCATAATGTTAATTAAAACATGTTCATGAAAAAGTTTTTCAAAAAAGTTACTTTTAAGGGTGGTAGCTTTTGGTGCGCTGCATAATGAGTGATACTCACTTGAACACACACACACACACACACACACACACACACACACACACACACACACACACACACACATATATATATATATATATATATATATATATATATATATATATATATATATATATATGGGTGAGTTCAATGGAAAACCAACACGCATCGGAAAACTTCGGAAAACCTCACTGCACCACTAGGATCCGTAGATGCACCGAAAAGGCTCATTAAGGGTATTTGTGAAATTGCAAATAATATTTATCTAATATAAAAAAATACTATTTTTTTAAATTTTGGTAATCATTACAATCTCTCAACATACCCGATTTACTTGAGATTGAATTTCAAAATCATTCCATAATTTCAAAATCATTCCATAATATCAAAATCCATTAACCAACAATTTCTTGATGCATGTATCTATTCAACAAAATTTTATCCATTAACCAATAATTTTCATGATGCATCTATATTTTCAATGGTGCATAACATCACAACAAATACATTAAATAACAAAAATGATGAGTATCGTCGATATATACATCAGTTGACACAACAAACAAATAAATATCATATCATATCAATGATAATGAAATATATCATACTCATCATGATTAATTCATCGAAATGATGCATTTACTTACAATTTTCATGATGCATCTATATTTTTCTGTATCTATTCAACCAAAAAAAAATGAAACTTGTATATAATCATTTATTTCAACTAGAAATATGGATTCATCAATACAAAAATGCATTCATCCATCAAAATGATGTACTAATGAACAACCCTTTATGCATTAGTCAATAAAATTCTTGATGCATCTATCCATTCATCTAAAAAACATGCATCAATACATGATATCGTGAGCATTTGTCTCTATATGTGGCTCCGATTTCACTTTCTTCTAAAAAACTGTAACTCGGTCCAACACATACATGTGGCTCTGATTTCACTTTCTTCTTCAACGATGATGCACCACCATCCATATCGCAGACTTTTATGTGAACAATGCCTACAATTTTGGCATTTTTTTCAAAAATTTTGGCAACAAAATCAATAAACTAATGAGATATTATTCGGGTGCATAAATTTCGGGAGGAGAGAGGATTCTCAATTAATGACGTGAAGGATGTAATAATTTCCAAATTTGATAAGGTTTGATGTTTACCAAAATACCCTTCTACGCACTAAATGGGGATGTATCTAGTTTTAATAAAATTTGATGTTAATTACCATATTGCCACCGCCCTTTTTCCCCTGTTGCACCAGAATCGATGGTTGAGATGGGTTTCCATAGTTTTCCGATGCATGTTGGTTTTCCATTGAACCTCCCTATATATATATATATATATATATATATATATATATATATATATATATATATATATATATATATATATATATATATGGATGGGATCTATTGTGAACAAGTTATTCGTTGTGCACGTTGTGAACAAATAAAAAAAAAATACATATAATCATTCATATATATCAACAAGTGTTTGTAATATGATTCATATGATTCAAAAGGTTCATAGAAGTGTCTATGTAAGATTCAGAACATTCAAAAGGTTCATAGTACGTAGTTTTTATAACAAGATGCACAAGATGCATAGGATGCAACAAGATTCATAAGATTCGACAAATACATAGGATTCAATAAGATCCAAAGGATCCAATAGTATTAATAGGTTAATAGAAGAGTCCAGTACTATTTTCAACAAGATTCATAAGATTCAGAAGCTATTTTATGGTTGTTCACAACGTGCACAACGAATAAAGTGTTCACAAAAGATCTTTTTCACAACGTGCACAACGAATAAAGTGTTCACAAAAGATCCTTAGTATATATATATATATATATATATATATATATATATATATATATATATATATATATATATATATATATATATATATATAGACACACATACACACAGAGAGGGAGAGAGAAAATAAATTATCAAATCATGTTTAATGCATTATTTTGTGTATTATCTCGTAATTAAGTTTGAAAAGTTAACTGATGATGAATTATTGTTATTAGAATTTAGAAAAAGTCACATCATCAAGTGTTGATTGTGATTTCCAATATGTTAACATCAAGTGGCTGTACTTTCATTTTTTTTTTATGCTTTATATATTTAGTTAAAAAAATGTTTCTTATCTTATATGTGATTTCATTGATTATATATTTGTTGTTGTCTTTTTATGTTTCGGATGAAAACTAAATACAATATTAGGCTATTAGCTGTCGTTCCATTTTTTATTTATTGTAATTTTTTTATAGAAAAGTTACAACATTTAACACTATTATTTATATTAAAATTATATCATCCTTAAATCAAGTCTTTATCTAGCTTGAAAAGTTTGACAGCTGAGACTCTGAGAGTATTAATAATAATATAAAAATAACCATATATTTATAAATAAAGTGAAGACAATTAACAATTATAAAATAAGTTTATTATAAATAAAGTAAATACGATTATAAAGATAAAGTAAAATTAAAAAATTAATTTTGTACATATAGTAAAATTATAAGGACTAAAAGTATCATAATTGAAAATGTAAAAATGTTACTATTACAAAGTTAACGATTGGGTTGGTATTAGTTTCAGTTTGTACATATTTATGTTGTGTAATATACGTGGACCTTTTTTATGACATGGAACTAAAAATTCTAAAGTAACTTATTTTCTTCTATGAAAGGATTCTTAAGCAGAACATGTATCAAATTTGATACCTTTTGTGTTTAGATTGTTTTTTATGGATGAAAATATGTCATATAAAAAAAAATTAGCATGTCTTGAAATATGTCCATACTCCATATAAACGTAGTAACGGGTCGGTATTAGTTTTCAAATAACCTAACAACCTAATTGAAATATTTTTGAAAGTTTGATAATAAATATGCATAAAAATCACAATATTCATGTGTACTAATTTTTGAAAGTTTGATAATAAATATGCATAAAAATCACAATATTAATGTGTACAAACTCAAAACTATATAGCTATTTGATATCATTTTCCTTATAAAACTGTCCAAGTAAGCATAATCGGCTGGTACGATTTACATGTTACCTAACTATCTAATTGGTTTTAAAAGTTTGACTATTAAGGAGTTGTTTGAATTTGCGTTTAAAAAGTGTCGCAGCATTTTAGAAACTAATAAGATATAGCTATTAAAAAAAGTGCAGCAAAAAACTTAGTGTTTGATTTAGCTTCCGCCGTTTACTAACACAATTATCAAATTATCAGTTTTTAAAGTATTTGGATTGACATTTTAACTTCTAAAATAATCAAATAATCACTTATTAAACAAATAAGCTACATTTTTTAATTTTTGAAAAATGTTGTAATATTAATTCTAAACGCAAATAATCACTTATTAATGCAATCCAACACTTTAAACTAATTATTTACGTTATCGCGTGTTAATATGATATCATAACGTAAAATCAAACGCCTTCTAAATGTACATAAAGGTATTTCATCTTAGTCAAATTTGATATTTGATAGTAACAATCAAGTCATTCCTATAAAATTCAATAGAATCTTATTTTATTTACCAATTTAAAAACTTTTACATATAATATTTCTAAAGGAGTCAAAAAATCATTTTAGTTATATATTATACGTTAATGTTACAATCAAAAGTTCTGTTTAATTAGGTGTGTGCAGTTGAGGTCGTTTTTAATATATTTTACTTTTACTTCATTTGAATTGTTTAAATCCCAACTAGAACCTATGTTCTTAAAAAGTAAAAGCTCAATTATAGTGATTAGTTAATTCATGGTTGTTAAGATCGCGAGTAAAATTGTAGAATCGGTCGATTCTACGATCCTACCAAGGGATTTCGAGCTGTATTGGTGTAGGATCGTTTTAAACCAAGATCGGACGTAGGATCGTGGGATCGTTCGCAGGTCCGGACTCTTTTAACTGGGTTCCCATGGGATCGTTTACCTATTCAATCCAACCTTTTACCTAGATCCAATCATTATATCCATTAGGATAGTGAATTAAATTATAGGATGCATGATTGGTTGACTTTTTCTGGATAACCATAAACATTTTAATCATGAATGTATGTTGTTACCCTGTTTATTGTATTTTCTTGAAGTGTTATATAATTAATTTATGGTATAAAATCACAAATTATAGTATCTAGAACAAAATATTAAAAGTTAGTGATTTTGTGGTAGGATCTTACGATCCCAATCCGATCCTACAATCCCGATCTTGCAGAGAGGAAAACGATCATAGGTAAAATTTTGATCTTGACAATCGTTAATTTATTGATGGAAAATTTTCATCATAAATGGTATATGTATTTTTTTGATTAATTTGTATTACTTCGTTTCTATTGATTATAAAATGAAAAAAAAGGCAAAAACACCTACATGTTGTGCATGATGCGGTTTGATACACTTTTTATATAAATCCGAAACTGAAAACTGAAATTGCAGTTTTTGAAGACAAAAAAATTGAGTTTGTGTCTTTTTTTTTTTTGCGGTTTAGTTTTTTTGGTTTTCTTTGCGGTTTTGTTTTTTTTTTTTTTCAGTTTTTAAAATTAACATGGGTACTCATCGATGATGGAAATTGGCAACCATTTTTTAATGTTTTACTACAATTTATAATATTAGAAAGCTTTATCTTTTAATGTTTTCATGTTTATGGTCTTTCATTTGGTACATGACTTCATATGATAAACAATGTAAATTATAACATTACTTATTAATAATATACAATATGTATATGCATGTATGTATGTATACAAGTTGTCTAATTGCCATAAAATATAAATATTAAATACTTCAAATTAAATATGTATCTTAAACACATAGATTAGAAAATAGAAATTTAACTTGTGGTCAAAACTTCATGTCTTTAATAATGTTGTCAATACATATAAGATAATAAATATATACTCATATATACTTGTATATATACGATTAAAAAACCATAAAATCGTAAACGCATAATCATGTACACATATCGTAGGGGTGTTCAAAAAATTCCGAAACCGAAAAACCGATACGAAAAACCGGAAAACCGTTCCGATTTTGAGGTTAACCGAACCGAATTTTTAATTATTTTCGGTTAGGTTAACCGAACAAAAAAAAACCTCCGGTTTCGGTTTAGGTTCACGATTTTGGTGACGTACGGTTAACCAAAAAACCGGAAAAAAATTATTTTTATATATTTTAACATTTAGGCTTATAAATATTAACATTTATCCCAACAATAATTCAAAATTTAGCTTATTTATTAGTTTACATTAATTGTTAAATCCAAAACTACAAAAACTATACTAGAACAATTTAATTTATAAAGATTATAAACTAGTTGTCTTGTTTCTATTAGATTTTTAAAGATATTATATAGATAATTTATAGTTTTATTCATCGCCATTATTATCTTTGGCATTTGAAGTTTTTAGAAATTATTAGTTGGAATCTTTTAATTTGAAATTTAATTTATTAATTAAAAAAATGGTTAATTGGTTAACCGAATAACCGAACCGAAAAAACGGGTTAACCGATCATCGGTTAACCGGTATTTTCAGTTTAGGTTTAGGTTCACGAATTTCTCGAACCGGTATCTCCGGTTAACCATCCGAAATGCAATTTCGGTTCGGTTAACCATCCATGAACACCCCATATGTATGTATATGTATTGGTGTGGTTTGGTTTGGTTTGGTTATTAGACGAAAACCACATCAAATCAAAAAATTGTGGTTTTTGCAAAACACATAAACCAAACTGACGGTTTTTTCTTCGGTTTGGTTTTTCAGTTTAGTTTTTTACATGTTTTTTTCATTTTTCCGGTTTCGTTGCTCACCCATGATGCCTTAAAAGCTGAATCCTCCAAAATGCTTTTCTATCCACCTTTTTGCTACTATTAGGGGTCTCATTTAATTCCGACAGAAAAATGAAATATCTAATAAATTTCTAAATGCAACCACACCTTTATTATAATGCTCATCAGGCCCTTTTGCTGTCAATCTCTTCAAACTTCAATCAACATCTCCTGCTCTCTGACTCTGAAACTCATTAAAAAGTTCATATATCTGGTCATAAACATGAATGGAGGTTGAAAAAAAAAATTAAAAAAGAAAAACATTCATGGCAGGATCTCAAAGCATCTTGAATCTGCTCTTATATGTTGTTTTTCTTTCTTTACTGCCATTAAAAAACACATCAGCATCAAGAACACAAGCAGAAGCTCTAATTAGATGGAAGAATGCCTTACCATCTTCATCTTCTTCATTGAATTCATGGTCTTCAAGACACATTCAGAATCTCTGCAACTGGACTGGTATTGTCTGCAATAAAGATGGTATGATCTCCAAGATTAACCTCCAAAATTCATCCATTTCTGGAACTTTGACTGAATTTGAGTTTTCTTTATTCCCAAATCTTACCCATTTCAATTTAAGCGATAACGATGTTGGTGGTTCCATTCCTGCCACCATTGCAAACCTCTCAAGCATCATGTTCTTGGATTTGAGCACAAATGGTTTTGAAGATGAAATCCCACCAGAGATTGGAAGGCTGACAAAGTTGAGATATCTTGATCTTAATAACAATAATTTGAATGGTGCAATTCCATTTCAAATTAGCAATCTTCAAAAGGTATGGTACTTGAATCTAGGAGGGAATTACTTGACTGATCCAAACTGGTCAAAATTTTCAAGTATGCCCGCTTTGACTTTTCTAAATTTTTATCTCAATGAACTTGAAAATGGATTCCCTGATTTTATTCTCGAGTGCAAGAAGTTGACTTTTCTTGATTTGTCAGCAAACCATTTGAATGGCTCTTTACCTGAATCATTCTTCAACAATTTGATCAATCTTGAATATCTTGATCTCAGTGATAATTTGTTTCAAGGTCCATTGTCAATGGGCTTTTACAATCTTTCCAGGTTGAAAGATCTTAAACTAGGAGACAACCAATTTTCAGGCCCAATTTTGCAGGAATTAGATTTGATGCCTAATCTTGAAGTTTTTGACTTGCATGACAATTCATTTGAAGGAGAGATTCCTTCTTCTATAGGTCAGCTTCAGAATCTTCAGTATCTAGACCTCCACTCGAATCAACTTAATTCTTCGATTCCTTTTGAGCTTGGATCCTGTTCTAATCTCACCTACTTGGCTCTAGCAGGAAACTCACTTTCTGGTGTATTGCCTTTGTCTTTGTCCAATCTAACCCGTATTTCTGCTCTTGGTATCTCGGAAAACAATCTTTCTGGTCAAATATCTTCTGATTTCATCACCAATTGGACACAATTGGTTTCCTTGCAGGTTCAAAATAATCGCTTCATTGGGAAGATCCCGCGGGAGATTGGTCTCTTGACAAATCTCAATACTCTCTTTCTTTACAATAACAGTTTCACAGGATCCATTCCATTGGGGATTGGAAACTTGGAAAATCTTCAGGCTTTGGATTTTTCAGACAATCAGATTTCGGGTTCAATACCATCAACAATCGGACACTTGGTTAACCTTCAAGCCATGCAGCTTTTCTCCAATAATCTCAGTGGAACCATTCCACCCGAGATCGGAAACTTGACTTCATTGGAGAAACTTGACATCAACTCTAACAGACTGAGCGGGAAGTTGCCTGATACACTCTCTAAACTTTCCAACTTAATAACCCTTTCACTATTTAGCAATGATTTCTCGGGCAGCATTCCTGCAGAATTAGGAAAGAACAATCTTTTCCTCACAAATGTCAGCTTTGCAAACAATAGTTTCTCCGGAGAATTACCTTCGGAATTGTGCAGTGGATTTCAGTTTGATCATTTCACCGTGAACAAGAACAATTTCACTGGGTTATTACCAGATTGCATTAGGAACTGCACAGGCCTACGTCGAATCAGGCTGGATGGAAACCAGTTCTCTGGCGACATTTCACAAATTCTTGGTGTGCATCCAAATCTTTCATACATCAACCTCAGTGGCAATCGGTTTACAGGCAAAATAGATCCCCAGTTCGGAAATTTGCAAAAGGTGACCGATCTGGAAATGGAAAGGAACAGAATCTCTGGGAGTATTCCGTCTGAACTTGGAGACTTGAGAAGTTTGAACGTTCTAAAACTCGAATGGAACCAACTTAACGGTAAAATCCCTGATGAATTGGGAAATTTAAACAATTTGTTCAATCTCAATCTCGGCAATAATCAGTTAACAGGACAAATCCCTGAGAGTTTAGGCAACTTAACCAGTCTCCAAGTTCTCGATCTCTCGGCTAACAATCTGAATGGGAGCATTCCAACAACAATTGGAAATTGTGCAAGCTTATCAAGCTTGAATTTGAGCAATAATGATCTTTCAGGAAACGTACCATATCAGATTGGAAACTTGTTCCGATTGCAGTATGTGTTAGATCTTAGCAGCAATTCACTCTCCGGCAGAATTCCTCAAGATCTATCGAAGCTTAACACACTCCAAAATCTTAATCTTTCGCACAACAATTTCTCAGGTAGAATTCCTCAACAGCTATCCACTGGTATGATTAGCTTACAATCAATCGATCTCTCGTACAACAATTTGTCAGGACCAATCCCTAACAACGGTGTCTTCAAACAAGCACCAGCGAGCTCATTTACCGGAAATCCGTATCTGTGTGGATCCGAAAAAGGATTCTCTCATTGTAACGATATCACCACACCAGAAAAATCGAGAAACAGGAAACTGCTTATCGCAATTCTTGTACCGGTGATCACTTTCGTCATGATGGCAACAACCATTGTTGTCTTCTGTGTAATCGTTCGAAGAAGATCAAAACCTATCGATGAAGAGATCAAAAGTACCACCACAATTGGAACTTCCGAAACGATTATATGGGGAAGAGACGGCAAATTTACATTCGGAGACATCGTGAAAGCTACCGGAAACTTCAACGAGACGTATTGCATCGGAAGAGGAGGATTCGGTAGTGTTTACAAAGCGAAGTTACCGGACGGACAGATCGTGGCGGTGAAACGGCTGAACATGATGGATTCCGACGATGTTCCGTCGAGAAACAAGGAAAGCTTCGAGAACGAAGTACGTGCCTTAACGGAAGTCCGTCACCGGAACATAATCAAACTGTACGGCTACTGTTGCAGAGAAGGCGGGATGCATTTGATTTATGAGTACTTAGAGAAGGGTAGTTTGGGGAAACTACTTTATGAGGGAGGGGCAGCATTGGAATTAGATTGGATTACGAGGGTAAATATCGTCCTAGGTCTCGCACACGCGTTAGCCTACTTGCACCATGATTGCATTCCTCCGGTTGTACATCGTGACGTCTCATTAAATAATATTTTACTCGAGTCAGATATGGTTCCACGATTGTCAGATTTTGGAACCGCTAAATTATTGAACCCTGACTCGAGTAATTGGACTGGGGTTGCAGGATCCTATGGTTACATGGCACCAGGTACTTATTTCTATTACTATATCTACGTCTGATTGACCATTTTATCATTTTGTAACCATTTTACTAAAACATAATGCTTGTGTTTGTGCTTTTATGATTCAGAACTTGCGCTCACGATGAGGGTTACAGAGAAATGTGACGTTTACAGTTTTGGAGTCGTAACTCTAGAAATTATGATGGGGAAACATCCGGGAGAGCTTTTATCATCTCTACAATCATGTGTCTCTCCAAACGAATCAGTCGTTTTGTTGAAAGACGTCCTAGACCAAAGGCTTTTGCCTCCAACGGACCAAGTCGCTGAGCAAGTGACGTTTGCGCTTAATGTTGCTTTAGTTTGTACACGGTTAGCACCAGAGTCAAGACCTTCGATGCGTGTTGTCGCACAAGAACTATCAGCCAGTACTCAATCGCATCTTTCCAAGCCTTTAAACCAAATTAGAATGGACAAGTTAACAAGTTTACAAAAATAAATTGTGATTATGTCATTGTATATATGTAACTAGTAATTGATCTCAATGATGACCACATTTTTTTCTTTCACTAATTCTTTACATAATTTGCATCTTCTATATATAATTATTATGATGTATTTGAAAATTTTAATTATAAAAATAATATATAAAAAATGTGTTTAAATTCTACCAAAATCTATTATTGAAGCAATTTATCATTCCTGACTATTTACAAATGAATTTAGATCCTAACATTTCATATAACTCATACATTAAGTTAGTTTTAAACAACATTTCATATATTAACTAATCAACTACTATACATTATAAATAAAAATTTCATTTCTTAAAATTTCATTTCGTAAAACACCCATTTAGTTTCGAGAAACTTGGTATCCCTTGACTCTTGTATTGTCCATCCAATTGGGCCTATAACTTTGGTATTGCCTTTGGGTTGAGCCCATTATCAATGTCAAATTTATGGTTTACATTGTTCATTTCATGATTTGTCACTCTATTACATCCAAGCAAATAGATACTAAACTGACATTTGGTATAATGGAATGGAATCGAATCACACTAGATTATAAGTCTTTTTGTTACGTGACAATAGTCTCGATTCTCAATATGAAAAAATAGAGAATGAAGTTCAATTAAAATTTCATTTATTTCGTTTCTCCATTATAACTATTATTGGTTAAAATAGCTAAGAAATTTCATTCCATCACATTCCACGATACCAAACGATTCATAAAAGTAAAATATAAAAATCATCTTCCACGAGATCTAGTTGCATCGACGAAGATTTCACCTTCGATCCCTAAAGAAGAAAACAAACCATTGTACTGACGCCCTTATAAAACGAAACAACAAAATTTTCTTTTCATATAATAACGACACTAGACAATTAAATGAAGTAAATAAAACACAATTTGTAGAAAATAAAAATAAATAAAATTAGAAATATCGAAACGAGTTGAAAGTTAAGGGGTTGGTTAAAGTCTTAAACTGATAGTATGTACACGACTAAGGCAAACAATCCACCAAGTGTACTTGAGTTGAATGAATGTGAAAGAATCACCACTTGTTTGCTTTTCTTCTTGGTTTAGTTTCACATTCAAGATTTCAAGTCAACTTGTGGACACTTCTCAATATTTTATAAGCTAAATCAATTTTACATTGTTTTTCTTATCATAAGGGAAGAAAGTATTGAATTTCAAGAATTTATCCTTTCGAAAGCTTTTTATTTTTTTCAAATGAATTTATATCCTTGAAAATATTGAGTTTCAAGCCACCAAATATATAATAAAGAATTGGGAAAATTATACAAAAAACCAACGCATATTTTTCGATTAAGTCCCTATACCACAAACGTTTCCATAAAATTCCTTCAACTTGAAATTTTTTACGAATTGTGTTGTTTTATAGAATTTTTAAAAGATTTATCAGACGTTTTTCATAAAATTTCGTTAAGTCAAAGGACTTTTATGGAAACACTTCATGTGCAGTGGTTTTTATGGAAACGAATTTAAGTTGAGGTACTTGTATGGATACGTTTTTGATGCAATGACTTATTCGAGGAATACAGAAAGTACGTTGGTATTTTACATGATTTTCCCAAAAAAATTCTTCAAGGCAATCTAAATATTAAAACAGAACTAAAAATAAGGCGAACAGAATAGTCAGTATAACAAAGTTTTGACTAACATAAGAAGTCAAACATACAAAGGAATGAGGAAAGATATTATGAATTAACAGGAAGATTGCTAAATTGTCATTTTGTTAACTGGGTGACCAATCAAGAAGGTGTTAGATGAGCATTATATATATGGATGTTTAGTTGTCTGTATTGTATCCTCACTCAACTTCTCAGCCTCTTTTTCTACTATGTATTTTTTCTGAAACATGTAAATAGTTTAAACAGTTAAATAAAAACCACATTCATGGCAGCATTTTCAAGTTTTTTGAACCTGGTCTTTTATATTGTTATTCTTTCTTTATTGCCATTAAAGACCACATCAACATCAAGAACACAAGCAGAAGCTCTAATTAGATGGAAGAATACCTTGCCATCTTCTTCTTCTTCATTGAATTCATGGTCTTCAAGAAACATTCAGAATCTCTGCAACTGGACGGGTATTGCCTGCAATGAAGATGGCTTGGTCTCCATGATTAATCTCACAAATTCATCCATTTCTGGAACTTTAGCTGAATTTGAATTTTCTTCATTCCCAGATCTTACTCTTTTCGATTTAAGCGATAACAATGTCACTGGTTCGATTCCATCCACCATTGGCAATTTGCGTAGTCTTGAATACCTTAATCTTACAGATAATTTGCTTGAAGGTCCATTACCAATGAGTTTTTACAATCTTTCAAACTTGTAAGATCTTAAACTTGGAGACAACAAATTTTCAGGCCAAATTTTGAATATTTTAGATTTGATGCCTAATCTTGAGGTGATTGAATTGTATGACAATTCATTTGAAGGTGAAATCCCTTCTTCTATTGGTCAGCTTCGAAATCTTTGCACCTAGATCTGCACTCGAATCAATTCAATTCTTCAATTCCTTCCGAGCTTGGATTCTGTTCTAATCTTACCTTCTTGGCACTAGCCATGAACACGTTGTCCGGGCCATTGCCTATGTCCTTGTCTAATCTCACCATGATTTCTGAACTTGGTATCTCTGGAAACAATCTTTCTGGTGAAATTTCTTCTAATTTCATCACCAATTGGACCCAATTGGTTTCCTTGCAGGTTTTTAATAATCTTTTCACTGGATCGATCCCACCAGAGATTGGTCTCTTGACAAAACTCAGTGTTCTCCATCTGTACAATAACAGTTTCACAGGCCCCATTCCATTGGAGATTGGGAACTTGGAAAACCTTCAGATGTTGTTCCTTTCAGAGAATCATCTTTCAGGCTCAATACCTTCGACAATTGGAAACTTAACTAACCTTCAATACATGCAGCTTTCCTTCAATTATTTCAGTGGAACAATTCCACCTGAGATCGGAAACTTGACTTCATTGGTTTTGCTTGAACTTGACAATAACCGATTTAGTGGAGAGTTGCCTGATACTCTCTCTAGACTTTCTAACCTGACCGATCTTTCGCTGTATAACAATGATTTCTGGGGCAGTATTCCAGCAGAATTAGGAAAGAACAATCTTTTTCTGACAAATGTCAGATTTGGCAACAACAGTTTCTCTGGAGAACTACCTTCAGGATTGTGCAGTGGCTTTAAGTTTGAGATGTTCACTGTGAATGGCAACAATTTCACGGGGCTATTACCAGGTTGCATAAGAAACTGCACGAGCCTTACTCGGATCAGGCTGGATGGCAACCAGTTCACAGGGGACATTTCACAAACACTAGGTGTGCACCCAAATATCACATTCATCAACTTCAGTGGCAATCAGTTTACAGGTGAAATCAATCCACACGTAGGAAAATGGCAGAGCCTAACCAGACTGGAAATGCAAAGGAACAGAATTTCTGGGAAAATTCCGTCTGAGCTCGGAGAGTTACAACGGTTAGCCGTTCTTAGACTTGATTATAACCAACTTGTGGGGATAATTCCAACTGAGCTGAGTAAATTAAACAATTTGTTCGATCTAAATCTCAGCAACAACCAGTTAACTGGACAAATTCCTCAAAGCTTAGGCAACTTAACTAGTCTCCGAAGTCTCGATTTATCGGCAAACAATCTGAATGGAAACATACCAACCACGCTGGAAAATTGTAAAAGCTTATCAAGCTTGAACTTGAGCAACAATGATTTGTCAGGCGACGTACCATATCAGATTGGAAACTTAATCCACTTGCAGTATCAGTTAGATCTTAGCAACAATTCATTCTCCGGCAGAATCCCACAAGATATAACAAAGCTCGACACACTCGAGAATCTAAATCTTTCGCAAAACAATTTTTCAGGTCGAATTCCTCCAGGGATGTCTACTTCCATGGTTAGATTACAGTCAATTGATCTCTCGTACAACAATTTGTCAGGACCAATCCCTAACAATGGTGTATTCAGACAAGCACCGGCGGATTCGTTTACCGGAAATCCATATCTATGTGGATCAGAAAAAGGATTATCTCCTTGTAACGGCATCACCACAACAAAAAGTTCAAAAAACAGGAAACTGCTTATCGCAATTCTGGTATCGGGGATCGTTCTATTTTGTATGACAACGATTGTTGTCTTCCGTATAGTCAAACGGAAAAAATCAAACCGTACAGTTGGAAATTCAGAATTGGTTATATTGGAGAGAAACAAAAGATTTACCTTCGGAGATATCGTGAGAGCCACCGGAAACTTCAACGAGATGTACTGCATAGGAAGAGGAGGATTCGGAAGTGTGTACAAAGCGAAGTTACCGACCGGACAGATCGTAGCGGTGAAAAGGCTGAAAATGTTGGATTCCGACGATGTTCCGGCGAGAAACAAGAAGAGCTTCGATAACGAAATACGTGCCCTAACGGAAGTCCGCCACCGGAATATAATTAAATTCTACGGCTACTGTTGCCGGGAAGATGACATGTATTTGGTGTATGAATATCTCCAAAAGGGTAGTTTGGGAAAAGCACTTTACGATGAAGGGGCAATATTGGAATTAGATTGGAGTGCTAGGGTTAAAATCGTCCAAGGTCTAGCATACGCATTAGCCTACTTGCACCATGATTGCATTCCCCCGGTTGTACATCGGGACGTCTCGTTAAATAATATTTTACTGGAGTCAGATATGGTCCCTCGACTGTTGGATTTTGGTACCGCCAAAATACTGAACCAGGACTCGAATAACTGGACCGGGGTTGCAGGATCCTATAGTTACATGGCACCAGGTATTTATCATTTTATAACAGTCCTGACTTTTTTGTTTTTTTCACTTTTGTTTATTTGAGTTCTTGACAAAAGAAGATGGCATCTGTTTGCTTTTTCAATTTCAATCAGATGTCTAACATTCCTCTATTCTAAACGGATTTGAAAAATGTATTTTGTCTAAATCTATTATCTAAAACTACAAATTGATAAATTGTATCTAAAAAGACATTTTATTAAATTAAAAAACAAACAATAAATTTTAGACTTTTTTTAGCATCTTATTAAACAGACGGTAAAAAGTGTATAGACATCTAAACTCTAAAAAAACAAACGGACCGTAAAATATGTTACTCCTCTTTCTCAAGATGAAGGTTACAAAGAAATATGAAGTTTATAGTATTGTTTTGTTATGCTTCCTAATATGTATGCATAATAATAACATGCTACTTTTTCTTGCACTTTATGCTTCAGAACTTGCACTCACAATGAGAGTTACAGAAAAAAGTGACGTCTACAGCTTTGGAGTTGTAGCATTAGAGATTATAATGGGACGACATCCCAAGGAGCTTTTATCGTCTCTACAAACATCCAACGTGACTTCTACCTCTTCACCTGATTCCCTTATCCTAGAAGACCTCCTCGACCATAGGCTTCCGCCTCCAACACGACAAGTTGTTGAGCAATTGGTGTTCGTCCTTAATATTGCTCTAGCATGTACCAAGCTAGCACCCGAGTCTAGACCTTCAATGTCTAAAATTGCAAAAGAACTATCAGCTAATATTATACCCATTACAATCGAGGTATCGATTCAATAACACTTGTAATTTTGGTATTCTATATTTTAAGTACTTGTATTTTGAATATAATATTTATTAAGAAAATCAAATTTAGCATTTTTAGATGCATTTGTGCGTTAGAGAAATTTAATATGACATAGAGGGGAAGGGGAAGGGGAGTGGTGAGAGATGTAGGGTCGTCTCCCAAGCCGGTACTGCAGAAATTGCGTCGAGCCAGGTTCGAGGTGCCAAGAGCAGTGTGCCTCCTCTCTCACATTAATTTTTTTTCCTTTTTTGTAACATAGCTTTCCGTGTGTGTTTTAAATGGCACAGAGAAAGTGGTATAGAAAAGTTAAAAAGATAAAGAATGAAAATATAAGATGACATTGATATGAACAGTGAGACGGTGGCGCAGAATGCCCACCACTCCGACCACACATAGGATGAGTATCTATGCTCGTGTAGAGTCACACATAAGTTGAGGTAAATATAGAAACCCACTAGCGAGTCAAGGTCGTTCTAATGATTTTTGGGGCCCCGGATGAAAACGTCTAAGAGGATCCTACACATACACACATACATAAATATACATACACACACGTATATACATGTATACATGTGTGTACAATAATACTTTCTATAGCCTCTCCGTTCTGTTCAAAAAATAAATCATATTTTATTTACATTGAGAAAATGTGAAATTAGAGGCCCCTTTTGGGTGCCCTCAGGACCGGCCCTGTAGTGAGTTGGTTATTTATATATGGGGGGACAGGTTATGTTTTGGTGTTTTATAAAAATAGAAACCAAATTGGTAGAATAAAGGGTTGGGATTTGCTAGTTATGTTTTGGTAAATTAGACGTTAGGAACATTGACTTGTAATTTGTAAAACTTGAGAAGGATTGGAAAGTTTGGCTTGATTTCATGATACCTCACATACATAATCGAGCACAAAATGGTCTTTGGCCTGGCGGTAAGAGGGTGGAGATATAAGTGAGAGGTCACGGGTTCAACTCCCGTCGGAGGCAAGTTAAAATTTAGGTGGTGAAAGTAACTCTTGTGGTAAAGGAGTAGGATCGTTTGTCGTTCAAAAAAAAGTACATAATCGAGCATCATCGTAGCGATGACATCAATGTCTTGATAGACATCATTCAATAGAATAATGAGGGATAGGGGTTGCATAACCAACGTAGCGACTTGAATTTTGGGGTGACACTAATGTAACATGATGCCAATGCATACATTAACTCCGTTTGTATTCCTCACCACAAGTTAAGTGATGCATAAAGAAGGGTCTAACCGGTCACCGGTCATGGGATTGGGTCTAATGAATGTGCTCTTACTTGGTCTTAAAAACCCTAGGACTAAAAAAGACTTGTCCAAGGCGACTGAATTGGAGATGAATCCAAATTAGTTCATGTGCCAAATTCAAATTAGATGCAAGAATCATGAACCAAAAAAACTAAAATGAACCCAAAATCAAACTCTTTATTACCAAATTGTGGATCAATAAAACCAAAAGAAAATTATATAACAAACTCTCTAGGATCTAAATAACCCTCCTTCAAACTAGTTACTCAACTAATCACTAGAACTCAAGTTCTTTTCCTCACTCTTTGAAATTTGAATACAAGTCACCAAGAATCAAATTGTCAATAGTCCCAACCAGTCCTTTTCAGGCATATTTTTTTTCCTTATTTGTATAATATAAATTTTGCATAATGCAATAAATAATAAGTTATTCTGTAGTTATTTTTTAGTCTAAAACTATGTTTAAAACTAGAAAGCTCCATTTTAATGTTCCAAAAATGTTCTGAGTGTCCAAGAACTTAACATGGAACTAACAAACACTAAATAAATAATTATCTATAAATCAAATCCAATAAAATGAACCAGGAAACTCTTAAAAATTCAAATCTAAGAATCAAACCAAATGCTTCCCTATTATAATCAACATAAATCGCCTTAACATCTCTATTACTGATTGGGACTGTTCTTTTTTATATCAGTCAATTAGAACATGTCGACACAATTTCTAGTACAAGAAAAACGAGATAATGGATTTGCTTGGTATAATAAGTTTTTTTAGAAATGATAATGATCCTCAAAAATTTCAACATAGAAAGTGAGAGGGGGAGGGGGGATAAAATCACCAAGAGTTGTATCTCATGCAGTGCAATTTGTACTTGTTTAATGTTAACTAACCCTTCCTGCTTCATAAAGACTCTAACAACTTCAATCTGACGTCGTTTTCTGAATATTCTTCTTCCTTCTCTTGAGGGTCTCGACGTTTGCCTTTTTCCTTTCCTGGGAAATCTGATGAAGCAAAGGGGAAAAAATGTATGCATATATTCAATCAAACTGGAAACCATATTTAAACTTAAATTCAGAAAATTGAGTTATTATATGTTTGTCGCTTAGTTAACACACAGATGCAAACGAACCTTGATGGCATCAAAAAGTCCCCTCTTTTTACGTGACATTGAAACCCTGGACCTGTTATCATCGTCTTCGGCAGACTGCTGCAGAGAGGTATCATCGGTAGCAATATTCTTCTTACTCTCAGTAGGAGGATCGGAGATGTACTGCGTCCCTTCCATTTCCATTTTTAATTCTTGATGGTATTGCTCCTCGAGAATCGCCATCTGCATCCACCCATGTAAAATCCAGTACACAAGTGGTTAAACTAAGGCTGGAAACAAGTACAGCTTTTTAAGCCCTTTATAAAGACTCAGACTTGAATTCTTATCGAGCTTTTTAAGCCCTTTATACAAGTTAATATTCTAGGTTGCAATTGGATCGAATTTGCTTTATAAATATAGTTATAATAAAGAAATATTTTCAGGGTATTAGAGTTCAAGCTCTGTTTGGCTTGTTTGCAGTTCCAGGAAAGAGAGAACAAATAATTGTAAGCAAACAGCAGACAGACCTTTCGTTTTCTCTCAGCAGCTTCTTTAGCTTTTGTTCGGTCGATGATCCCTTCAGCAAGTAGATTCTGGCCATTATCATCATCATCTTGTTCGATTGGAAGGATTTCGTTTCTTGCAGCAGCTTGAAGCCTTTTAATGGTCTCTGCGTACTCGGGTACGTAACCTTCTGCTTCATCGTCAACAAATGGAGACAAATGTGGTGGAAGAACCCTAATTGGCAAAAAAAATCCAAAAGAGAAACCGATAACTACACCTCACATTTCAATAAGATAGAAGTACACAAGTAAATATTTTTTTGAAACCTACCTCCCAACCATATAATCCTCGGTTGGTAAAATGATGCGAGCATTTATGCAATCGAAGACCCATTGTGGCTGTATATAGTCTCGGGAAATAAACCTGTGACTTTGAGTTGGCCTATCAACAATCTGCAGAAAACAACGGGGCATAAGAATCATATTAAAGAATGAGTTGCATCAAAATGCATGTGGAATACCAAAACAGTATTTTACATGTATATATATTGAAGAAAGGCATCTTAATTTATCAAAATTCATACTATGCCAAAATTGACATATTTGAATATCTTTTTTGATAACCAAGAAAATCCCACCCAAGATCCCAAATAAAACCCCACAAACTCATGACACCAGGCAAACCAGCTATCTAAAATGATGAACTGATGAGCATACAAAAGAGCAACAAGAGTACTGTGGAAAGCGTACCATACTCATGAGCTACTTTGAAATCGGCATCAGCTAGGAATATATTTGAAATTGAATCAATGTAAGACGAACTCAAGCTCTGCTCGAGTAGTTTGTAAAGTCATGCTCAAGTTTAAGAACTACTTGACTAATGAGGCTCACGAGCCTTATTGAGCTTCTATGTATTTACCATGTCACATATATCGAGTCGAGTCAACTCATTAAGCTATTGATGTATATATTTGCAAGTATTTCTCAATAAACTGTCTACTGTCTAGTCAAGCTCGAGCTTGAAGACTTCTAAGTCGAGCTTGGCACGACTCAGCTTGATAACACCCCTAACTCTACACACAAAATATGAATTATCTCATCAAACGATAATATTGTATAAAAACTGAACCATAATTTAAGAAAATGAAAATCTAACAACTCATGTCTTGTCTATGTATGAAAACAGAAACATTTGACTGCCCGGATTTTAAAAACTACAAACATTTCAAATGGATTGTAATACCTGATAAGTAATGCTCTGGTTAGATTCCTCAAATGGAGCTCCATCCCCCTCCCATGAAACCACACCACCAAATGCAGTAATGACAAAAAGCAATGACTCCCTTGGAACCTGAAATTGCAAACACTCACTTTGAAGCATACAAATATAAATCAGAAAACCACATAAATAACAAGATAAAAGAAGCTTAGAGGTAACATGTTAAAATAAGATCAGGAAACCATAGCCATTTATTATCTGGTATATTCAACCATCGTCAATAAAATGAACATAACAAAAGAATCAAGAGAAAGAATGAAAGATGCACTGTCCAGTTTACCTCACGACTCAAGAAGAACGTCATATTTTTAAAAAGAGTTTTACAAGCCTTTGTTTCTTCATCATCTTCATTCTCATCAGCACCATTTTCAACAAGGTGCATCAACACACCAGGTTCATTGGCAGGAAGTTGGTCCTGAAGTTGTGCTAGTCTAAGTTCAGACTCCTCATTATTTGAAATGTTCTTCTGGTCTTTAGCGTCAACATACCTTGTCAACGCATATAAATCTGCACAAATTCGGAAAGTTAATAGACGAAGAGCAGCACACTCTAATAGACTTTCTTTCCACAAAGCTAAGCTCCAAATAGAGTCGATCCAGTAACAATCTATCAAATTATGGCAATTTGCAAGTGCATACCGGCAGCTAAAGCTTTCAGTCGAGGATCAAGGATAGGTGGATACTTCAAATTTATCGAATGGTAAAGTCTAAGATTGATGAAACCAAGAAGAGTCTGCATGTTAAATCAATGTAAATGTAAGTACACTCAAAAGGAGCATTTTTATATAACAGACATACCGCTGAACAGAGTAATTGAGCTTATCAAAGTGATGATACATATATGGTTGTTTCCTAGTCCATCATCATTGTTGATCACAAAGTACAAATTGACCACTAAAGCACATTCTTTGATATTACAAGTTTGCTAGTTAAAAGTCATAGACTCACCATTCATCATCACACCAGTTAAATGTATGCAAAGACGCACGCGTAGTATTCGACAATAGGACAACTAGCAATCTAGTCTAGTTATAAAGCATATGGAAAAACACTTGCAAGATCATAAAATTAGACAACAGGTTCGACAAGTGCTGGACATTTCCCTGATCCTACACATCGTGTCAGTTACAAGTTGAGTCAACCAAAAATAAGTCAGGTCTATTTACAAGTTAGGGTACTGAATGGCCTTGTAATACTAATGAATTATTAAGCCAAACTAGTATGAGCCGACTCATGACATGTGCTAGTTCCACAACTATGTTTGTTGATTACTATCACCAACTGGCATAGTTACCTTCCATTGACGAACTATAGCTTCCTAAATTGTTCATTCCAGATTTCAAAGCCTCGTTGCTCCACACAAATGTTTAGTGTTTTACAACATGGTGATAATTAGGGAGCATGCACCGAAAGTAACCTTCACTAAAAAAGAATGAAGCCTGATGTTCACAAACCTCATAGAATTCCAAAAACGTAAGCATGATCTTGTAATCCACATCTTGAGGCATTACTTGCTGCAACGCATGAGGAGTCAGCCATGTGACTTTTTGTCCTTCAACCTCTGCCTGACAGGGTTAAGATAATTTATGTCAGATAAATTTACATTCTACGTCAAATCCAACATACACACACAAATAACCAAATATACCATAATCACTGTACCTGGTAATATATGCCTTTCACAGAAATGAAAGCCTTTCTCAGTTTATGTGTCCGAGAGATATATGCCTGCCACTCAAGACTCAACCTAGGAAAAACATATATACCATTATATTTCAGGGAAAAGCAAGCAATTACAATTGTACATCACATATAAACAAAAACTAGGAGATACTTTGTGTTTCATAATAAGCTATCAATACACATACCCCCGGCAGTTATGGATCCGGTCTGCTTGAATATTTTCCCTCTCTATAGCAGGTAATGCAGCAAAAAGATGCACCATGGTAAGGCAATCATCCAAATCTCTTAACGCGTCGATGAACTTTGGATATCTGATACAAGCACAGAGTTTTGATCAGAGAGTGGTGATATTTGACAATAACAAAATATTAGTGTTATAAATTGGATAAAGTCACACCAACCTCTCTCGAATAAGCATGTCAAGAGTGTAAGAAGGCTTCCGTGTCAATAGACGTTCAGCTAGATCCTTATTCTTCTTTGACACTGCTTTCTTGACCTTTTTCTCGTAAGCCCGCATCTCACGGAACTTCTCTAAAAGCGGCTCATGTTTCAGAAATAATATGTCCTTCATGTGATAATAAGTATGGTGGTTTCCCTTCACCTTCTTCTTTGGGTCCCGAGGAAAAACACCTTTGAAGATGCATAATCTCCTATTGAATTGAAAACCCAAATATTATACAAACTAAATACAACAAAAACATCATTTAGATATGTAATTCAATATTAGATTCTATACTTTTTACACAAATACAACAATAAAAATATATCACCACATTCCAGATATTTGTATCCAACCTATAAAAAACAGTAGAAATAGATATATAAAACACTTCCTCAATTACTTACTTTTACATGCTCCTCATTGAAGATAACTCACACAGATTCTTACAACAAAACAGATTTGAATTTCTAAAGTTCAAATGTTTGCTTTTGCGCTTCTTATATAAGCTGAGGCATATGTATGTATAATATGCGCCAATTTTTCAAAACAAATACATACCTGAAAACGGAGAGACTGATTTGAAGGTACTTAACAGCTTGTGACCGGGTGATGTATCTGGCGGCGTTGCCTTCCTTCTTCTTCCCCTGTAAAATACAATTAAAAAGTATAAACCACAACATATGAACAGATTCTTCAGGTGTGTGAGTGAATTCGGATTGCAACTTACTGCAGGCCTGTAATGCTTCGGCATGGCTGCTTGCCTCCTGACTGTAATGCTTCAGCAGCTGCTCGGCAACACTGGTGGTCAACGGCTGGTAGAAGATGCGCTGGGCTGCTGATGATCTACGGCTGAAAGGAGATGGCAGAAGCGCTGTGCTGGTGTGGTGGCGGCTGAGGAAACGGTGCTGGTGGAGGTAGAGGGAAGAAGTCGACGGCGGCAAGGAGAGTAGCAAGAGGGGTCGAGGGTTTAGATATCTTTTAAACGAGAGTTTTATACGAGGAGGCGAACCCGGCTCCTCCGAACCGTCCGTACTTACAAGATTCTCTAACTTTGATATACATTTTTAAATTGAAAAAGCAATGTTTATTATGAAAAACTAATTTGTTTTTATATTTTGTACGTTTTTCGTTTTTTCATGTTATTTTTTCATAAAAAATTTTAAGTTATTTTTTTATTTTTGGTATAGTGAAATTTGGACATGACCCCAATTATAATTTGTGAATCGGGTTTTTAAAAACTGAAAAACCGGGTTTTAATGCCTAAATTTCACTAAACCAAAAACAAATAAAAAACTTGAGGACTTTTATGGAAAAAATTAGCATGGAGGGACGAAACGCAAAAAACATGAAAACATGTTGGTCTTTTTCATAATAAACCCTGAAAAGTAACAACCACAAGTTATCGTACGCAACAATTCTACGTATGTATGTAGAATTAAATTTAATAAGAGTTTTACTTTACATAATAATTTTACAAAAATTTACCATACACAACAAGATGGTTGCATGATGGTTACGTTAGAACCTTCAAGGCCAGACTAATCCCATATGTGATGATCTAAACAACATGTGGCATAGCAAGTACTTCGTAAACAGTTTCAATAATTATCATTTCTGTAAGTTTTATTGCATTAAACTCATAAACTTGCTAGTATGTGTCGGTAACGATCGCTTTTGTAACATCTCTTAGCTAGATTAACATACGTTAATTCCTTTTTATGTAACTTTTATTAACTTAGCAACATATTTTAGTTTAAGTTTAATAAACGTCATGTTCAAGGGGTTAATTATGTAAAATCTTAAAAGTTATCGTTAAGAGGTGTAAATTGCAATTAAATCGAAGTTCCATTCATTTGCAACATTTCACTCCTCTCTATATATTTAAAAGAATTCCAGAACTCTTTCTAATAATTCTCACATTCTCTTTAAAATTCAAACAATTGGGTCAATGTTTTCTAAAAACATTGTTGAACATGAATCAGGAGTCAATTCAAAGGTAATTCTTGCTTAAATTCATGGGAATTAAGTTTGCATGTGTTTTGTGTGTGTATGTCGAAGCTAAGAATCGAACAGTGGCTTGAAACTTAAATGGCCATTGTTCTTGATAAAAAAAACCTTCAAATTGATGATGATCAATCTATATTACAAACATTTTTTTTCTAACATTTATATGTCAAAATGATGAGTTAAAACAAGTTAATTTGGCAAAGAAATCAGTGGAACGCAAAGAAAGAACCAAAGTCTGAGACGCTATGCCTCGACCCAAGAGAGACCCCGAGAAAGTGAATCTCGGACTCACCATTTCACCAAGAGATCAAGTCTCAGCCTTTGGTCTTTGGCCTGGCATAGTGTCTCAATAAAACTAGTGTGTGTGTATGCTTAAGTATATATTTGAACAAGCAATTATAAGATTTGTTCACGTTTAGCCATTAGACTATATTTTATTGGTCATTAAACTTTAATTGGTACATACTTAGTCATTAAAATTACACACATTTTGCCACAATTTTAGTCATTAGTATCATACTTATACACATTAGCCATTAAACTTTAGTCATTTTTCTCAAAACTAAACAATCAACTAAAGTTTAATGACTAAGGGGTTGTTTGTCGATTGTTAAATGATTTAGCATTAAATCATTTAGAGGCTTGAATGATTTAGAAGCTTGGAATGAAATTGATGTTGAATGAGTACATTTTGTTTGTTTTCCTTTTTAATCAAACTGCTGAATGTCAAAAATTATCATTTTAACATTGTTAAATATTTTTGTAATAAAGAAGAGATTAAACTAATACCTTCAAAAATTATCACTATACATATGCCACCCAACAAATCGATAACAAAGCCACCCAACAAATCGATAACAAAACCACCATTGAAATACCATCATCCAACAAAATATCATCGTACATTCGTACAGGGCCGTCCTGTGAACTTTGGTGGCCCTGTACGATAATTACATAGTAGACTCTTAAAACGTAAAAAATTTTAAATTTATATAAAGATTATTAGATATTAATAGTCTAGCAATTGCTATATATATTAAAAAAAAACATTTAAAACAATGGTATTAAGACATGTTCAAATAACTTGAACAAAATAATTAATTTCAAAACTATATTTATCTGAAAGGGCATTGTTATACGCTTATTTTTAATAATCATACATTCTCACACTTACATATTTTTTTGTTAGACGTGAGACACAGTAATATAACTTAAGCAGACTTTAGTTTTTCATCATTTTTCCCGATCTCCGATCAATGATGAGACCCTATCAAACTTGGGGCCCTGAGCGGTCGCACTTACTACACGCCCTCAGGATTCGTACCTACCACCTTGATATTGTAAAAGACGACCGTTAAACCTTACTTTTTCAAGAAACCCGCCTGCAAACTCAAAAGATAAAACAACGCCTACCACTATTCTTCTTCCTCGTTTCTTTTTCAATTGTTTTTTTTGAGGAAGTCACCTTCATTGAGCTTTCTCTCAGCAACTCTCCCCTCTCATTTTTATTCGACCATCATTAGATTTCTTCCTCCACCTTGGGAGAAAATAGTTCATTTGATCAGGCATGAAGAAAACTGACACAAATTGAAAACAAACCATATTATAACGTGAAGAAGCAGTTGTGTGAGCTAGTCGAAGGTTATATGGTGTTGAAGGTCTTCATCTTCACAGTAGGTCCACAGCAAGAACAAGTGCAGATAGAGATAATTATGTGAGAAGGGAGGGTATTAGGGTAATGAATAGCGTTCAGAATGGATTCAGCATCATGAAAGCGTGGAATGCTTCAACGACGAGGGAATCGTTTGGAGGCAAAGTTTATAGTTTAACAAACATGGTGAATGCTTTCCGAATCAGAAATTGGGTTCTGTATGAGACCATTTAGCAATAAACAAACAGAACCTAAATATATACAATTACGATAATTTAGTGGTTAAATAAAACAAATCTAATAGGTTGGTCAGATATATACAAATACTTGATCCTATTTTTTTCCTTTTAAATACTTTATGTGAACAGTGTTCATAAGATGATGAATGACAGCAAACCATCTGAACTTGAAAAGGTCCCTCAGGGTTCATAAGATGATCAAGGACATGATGTGTACTGTACAACCAAATAATGCATGCACTCTGAACCAAGTGTAGGTGCAGCTTTGGTTAATAGAAGACAGATTACAGAATCTCCTCTTTTGTAGAGAATGAAAACAAACCTAATTAATACTCTTCTGGAAAGTAACTCTATTTCCATTATTACTAAAAATCTGCATAGAAAGAAGCTGTTAAAATATGTCAACAATTTGATTGATCTGTTGTCACCATATAGAAAGACAGCAGGAGGGGTGCCATGATTTTCACTCGTTGTCCTTTGTTTTTGCACGCTTCGAAAGTTGAGAGTCAGAAGGGTCAACTTTTTCCGATTGCTTTGGTCCTGTTGTGCCTTCATCGGGATCTGCCTGCAAGGATGCTAGTTCGGGTGTTGTTATATCTAGGGTAGACGATGAAACCTTTCCCGACTTGCATTGCTTCTCAAACATCATCTGAAGGTATCTGCCTTGTTCTTCAATTCTCAGCTGAAGGTTTCGTTGGATCTGCATGATTGTGTTGATAGTTAGCAAAGGTATGATCATGTGTTTATAACATCCTAAATTGCTCTATTTATTTTAAAAAAAAATTAGATAAATACTTTTAGGGTGAAATGCATTTTAATGCAACAAGATTTACAAATCTATTCAAGACAAATCAATGCAATTGACTTGTAATCTTGCTCCATTTTATGCAATTAACTTGTTATTCTTTACCATTTCATGGAATTTACTTGCTATTGCAACTAAACTTGCTATTAAAATGGTTATATGCTTTTATACGCAATGAATTACCAAAATGGTTATATGCTTTTATACGCAATGAATTACCATTGTTTACCAATCGATGCAATATAGTTATTTATCAATCATCGCAAACAACTTAATACATTTTTAGGATCAACCGTGCATTTTTTCTTCGGAAGAAATCAATATTTCTTTTTCTTTTAAAAGTTATTTTATTATTGTTTTATACTAATAATTTGAATTATTCCACAATCCACGTGTTTAATAAAATTTTATGTTTTTTTATATTTTTTTATTTATTGGCTTTCATTACTTTAATAATATCATTTCCAATTTAACAATTTTTACAGCGATTTTCACTCACTTAAACTATCAATATCAAAAAAATATGAAGTTTTGTAACTGGGTTTGAAACCCGCATTAAACAAAACATTTAACCAGTTCATTTTGCCAACTCTAGATAAAATATTTGAAAAGAAATGACTAAATTTTCATCACATTATAACTTAAATGAACTTTTTTGTAACTGTGCATGATAGGATTTTACTATTAGTAATAGGATTTCACTATTAGTATATTCTAGAAGGGGTATTATAGTAATAATAGTTGTAGTTAGTTATTTGGAAATTCTATAAATAAGAGAGGAGGGAAAGGAAGTAGTGTCCAGAATTATTTGTTTAGAATTGTTAGGCTCTTAGCTATTCAGCTTTGAGAGAGGCTCTTAGCTTTATGCTTTGAGAGAGGGTTTATCCCTGGGATCCTTTTGGATTGTCTACGGTTATTTTGCTTAATCAATTTCATTGTTCATCTCTGTTTATCCTTGTTCTGTTAACTGCAATTCTGATTCTGCATCAGTGTATTTAGATTTTAGAGGATATATTAAAAGTTATTGTTTTACCAAATTTATTTAATATAGAATGTAAGCAGGTTGGATCGTTTAATTTCTAACCCCTAATCTGTTGTCTATTCAACATGTTAAGAGTGCATACTCAATAACATAACTTTTGTCTTTTCTTATTTTTCAGTCTTTGATTGAAAATATCTTTAAACAGTAATATTATTTAAGAAATGAGAACCTATAAATCAAATTAAAGAACATAAATTTTGCTAAACATGATACAATAATAGAATTAACTTCTAAAAATTGATTTATATGAGAATAAAAAAGCACACTAGATCCTAAAAATGGGTTAGGTTGATTGCACTGATTGATAAAATAATATATCATTACATAGATCTATGGAAAATGGCTCATTCCATAAAAATGCATTTGACCTTTTGAATAGAAAGTTCATAAAAATATAAGCAACTAGTTCACTGCATATCATCGTTTACTAGTTAATAGTAAACAGGCAAACAGCTACAAGTGGATTGCATCGATTGATAAAATTAGTTCACTGTACAAATTGGTAAATTTGGTTAACTTTCTTTCATAAAAAGAGATAACCCTAATTTAGATAATCATCTTATAAAATTAAAAAGTAATAATAGTCATTATCCAACATGCCGGCTGCCCATTTGTCATCTATAGTAAAATGTCCTAGATATTTTAGAATAAGCAGGCATCAGAATTCATAAAGAAAATCATACCTCAAGTTGTTCATGTAACCGCTTCTGAACTTCCATCTGTAATCGTAATGCTTCAGTGATCTCCAAACCCCTGTAAAATATAAATGTTTCATTCTTTGTTTGAACTGCAAAAGTTATAATCAAGGACCAACACAAATTCTTCATTCTCATCCCACCATACGAACTGGACACCAAGAAATGTCAAATAAGCAAATAAAGTATTGGGTAACAACTAACAAGAGAGACACTTGAAAGAAACTTCAACCATAAAGGATTTATTGATAAAAAATCAACATCAAACTTACAGAGTTACAGGGGACAAAGGAAGTTACTGTCATACAAGAAGGAAGAAGGAAACAAAAGATCTCATATTGCTCATTACAAATGAAACAGCTAAACCAGGTTGCATTGCCAATACTTTTTTTTTTTTTTGTCTTTTTAACACATTTCTTAAATAGTTATTGCATTAAATAAGATTGAAAAAACTGTTGTTATAATAATTATATAGTTTTTCTTTTCATTAGACCAATTCAGAAGGTGGTGAACATTTGAACATGTTTTGGGTTATATTTAATAGGTTAACCCATTTCCTTTTTAGCTAAAATACCCATTTGACCTATTAGCAATTATACATAACCCAAATTGACCTGTTTTCAAATAATGGGTTGAAATGACACCCTATATTGCTCATATTTGAAACTTCTTATTTCTATTATAGAAGGCAATCAAGATCCTTGGATGAAGCAATGTTTGTGCCTTGAAATATTTAAGCATGGCATGAGATATATTACACAAGTTAAAATCAAGTTAACATGTAATTTAATCAATCTGACTTACGTTTTCAACTCCAATGATGAAAAATCTTCAATAGTTGTTTTTTTCTCCGAAGGTCCTGCAATAGGTGATCAATCAATTTAGTTGGTAAACATCTTTAAATAATTCTAGCTTCTTACATATAGCCAAGAAGTGCACAATTGAGGGCCGACTTATGCCAATCCCCAATGGTAACGGGTCAGTGGACCTGTGATTTAGAAAAAACTACCAAGCCTATAAAACTGTTTAATAGACCTCTCTTAACTTTAATACAAGCTGTCTTGGTGCATACCCTTCTCCAAAATCACCACAAAATTACAATCCAAGAAAACAAAAGTACAACTAAAAGTGTGATGTTAAAGGAAGGATTTATAATTGTCTAATGATTTAGTGTTTCATCATTTATGGAGACAATTTATTTATTCATCAAAAGTATAATACTTGCTTGAACATAAATAAAAAGAAAGTATGTTAAAGTGTCTATTTTAAGCATATTCCTTGGATATTAATAACGACGATATTAGTGATTGTTATAGTCATTCATCCTTGAATATGTTACTTCGTTAAATTTGTATAAAGACAATAATATGAAACTAGGTTATTTTATGTTTATTTTTCTTTTCAACATGTGTATCTTTGATGAATAATGTTATATTTGAATGTGTGTGTGTGATCGATATATATATATATATATATATATATATATATATATATATATATATATATATATATATATATATATATATATATATATATATATATAGAGAGAGAGAGAGAGAGAGAGAGAGAGACAGGGAGAGAGAGAGAGAGAGAGAGAGAGAGAGAGAGAGAGAGACGGCTTCATTATAAGTTGATTTTATTTGAGGAACAAAATGGATGACCAATTTACGAATGATTGTCGAGTGTCAGGTATCAATAAAGTTGCATTAGTAATGATAAATTTTAGAGTATTTTAAAGTATGAAAGCTTGGTAACAATTGTAGAACTTAGGAACTTTATTTGTAGTCTTCAATATATGTTGGACACTGGTATTTTCAATTCTGTATACACAATGCGATACAATAACGTGCAAAGGGGCTTGCAAAAGTCTTAAATAGTTAAAGTCACTACACGCACTTGACTCTCGAAAGCTTCTTTAGTTCTTTTAGGCTGAATGGATAAATTGGATTTCAATGTCAACTATTATGATTTGAACAAAAATGGATGTTAATGGCAAGTAGCCAAGTATTATGATTTGCACATGAGTAACGCCTAGCCTAGATGCTAACATAGAGGGCATTCAATCATAATTAAACTTTGTCACTAGCTATTTCTACAAGCAAATCACTGGTTCCTTGTATGTTTCGATGCTTTCAGATCATGCAAATTGCTTAAAAATACCTACAAACCATCTGTCATTTGACTTGCAAGAAGAGAAAATAAGGCAAGATTTTGTTTACCTTCTGATGATGACTCAGGTTTATATCTAGCTGTCCGATATTTCTGCAAAACAAAGAAAATTCTGCACTAAATGAAGGAACATGTTTCCCAAACTTTTGTAACTCCCATCGAGAAGTACCATAAATGCACCTGTAGGTGACTTTTCACATGATAGATGGTTAAGCCTTCAACTTTCATTTGCTTCAGTACTCCCTTGGGGGTAGCTCCTGCAGACACAAATACAATAATTTACCAAGAAAATTTTAGTGTGGTTATATCTACCAATCAGATACATAAAAAAAAACAGATGAAGGGGGAAAACATACTATCGCTTCCACCCAGCTTGTTAACTGCCTCCACAAAGGCTTCATGAAGTTCTGGAGTCCAGCGCATCCGTGGTTTTGATTGAGAACCAGTCCCACAAGATGGGGTCTTTGGAACACAAGCTTCTACAGATGATGCAGGAATTACTTGCTGTAATTGTGTCGCATTTGCAGATGATCCCCCCACATGATATGCCATCTGATAAAATATAACAGGCAACCCCACATAGATGACTAGTGATTGTTTAGAGAATGGCATAACTTTGAATGATCATCAAGCCAAGAACCCAAATAACATAGATTTTGAGAGCTTTCCAATAAACATTTTATCAAGAATATCACCAATATAAAAAATGGATTGTTGGAGAAAAAAGTCATGTCATTTGTATTTACAAACCCCTTCGTATGTGTTTTAAATCTGATACAGTTCACAAGCCTGGTTTTGTTCTTTCTTTAAAGAAAATTATACTTTCCATTGCTTTTTTTGTTAAAAGAAATCTGAATATCTACATGACTCTGCATCTTGCTGATGAGTTCAGTTGTTCATATTCCTTTTTTGCATTCAGCATTATAATAAATAAAATAAAAAGAATGAAAGTTCGACAAACCTTTGGCTCTGGATCAGCAATATTTGTATCGCTGAGAATCTCGTTCCAATCAGGGGTCATGTCATCATCTTCAGTAATTAACTGATCAGCCCAATCTTGCCAATCATTTGGTTTACCAAGATCATCGGATGGCATTATACAAATGGCACTGTTGCTGTGTTCTAAATTACTAGACTGAATAGGGGTATTTTGAGGGTAATCATAAAAATCAGGTAGTGAATCTGTACACCATGAACTATTGTTGCTTTCTTTTATATACTGGCTTGATGCTGTAGATTGAAGAACTCCTGACGACTGAGATATGAAAGGTGTCTTATCTGAATGCTTTTCATGAGAAGTAACAGAAGAATAGTGAAGATCCGAAGACATCCCTGAAGACGAAGAAAAAATGTGACCAACAGCCCCGCTAGTTGAGGATGCTGAAGGAAGAGCAGTGTAATTCTGTGGCATACAATCCCTTCCCAAAGAGATCTGCTGTGAGTTCAAAAACATGGGCTGTTTCTCTTCCAAAGTGACACCACAAACAGGCAAAGGGGAAGAATGACCCCCAGCAGCTCCATGATTACTAAGTTGCCTTGCACCTGATCTTTGAAAGGACAAAGCAGGTTGCGCCTCCATGGTATAATTGTTGGTAAGAAATGAATTACAAGCTAACTCAGCATAGATTATGTTAGTGCCCCGTGCCTCCTTTGCAACAGTTGTCTTGTCTCCTATAGATCATGTGAGCATCATAATAAACAGCGTTATAAACTTTATTCCCTCTTGTTCCTTTTTGTAATAACAGTGTATCCAAACATGAAAACACAAGAAACAGGAGGCTTCTAAATTACACAAATGACTGCATACAAGGCTGAAGGCTCAATCCCCAAAAGGCAAACCAGTGATGTCAAGGAGACAAAAGAAATTTTAATGCAACATAAAGATAAGAAAGTTTTTTTTTGAACTTAGTACATATACAATTTTATATCTTAAACAGGAATTCTAAAACTTTCTAACGGACCACATTATCAAAAGCCATCTTTTCTAGATTCATTTTGTCTTTTTGAAGTTGTATACCAAATGACATCTTTACTAGAAACTTAGAACACATACAAATTTATATCTTATGCAGGAATCTTATGTCTTTGACTTATCATCTGATATGACAAATACCTCAGTTGTGTGCAAATCTTTATACCAAATGCACTATAATAACTTCTAGAACTTGAATACAAAGGAAACTGGTGCTACATTTTCACAATGAACAGAAAGGTGGGTCGATATTACATTAAAGGGGTAAGTCATGTGACAAGTACCAGTAGAGTAGATGTAGCTTTGGTTTCTTTCTAAAATCTATTGAAACTATATGTGCTTTGAGCAATATCCACAATCTTTCTGTGTTTCTCAGTATCTTATCTCCCTCCAACCAGTTTGTGTTTCCATGCTTTTAGGACAACCATCTAATTAGTGATTACATTGTTTAAGAGCAAACACACCACTTGAAAAAGGGAAATGTAAACACCTGTCCCATGAAGTAAAAAAAACAGCTTCTCAATTTAAGGCATAAGTGATGATGTTAGACTGAGTCGTAGTCCTAAATGTACACCGTGACAGACAATCAAGTACAAAGACCTTGATACCTACTCACACTGAATAAATGCACCATACAGTTTTTATCTACAGTTGCAGCTCCAAGCAGAGGCAGAGACACAGCAGGCCAAGAAAAAAGTACAAACAGAAAATTTGAAGTTGCTTTAATACTGCTCTTTTGCCACCATGAAATAAACTGTGGGGAGGGGGGGCAGGTGTTAGTGTACACTATACCACACGTTCAGCAGCAGTGAAGTTAGGGTTAATAAATACTTTATTGACTGTTTAAGTTTTGATTTCCTAAAGGTTCTAACTAGTTATACACTTATATATCGACTATAATTATGCAAATAGGATATATGGATAAATTTGACATAAGAAAACCACAAGCATCTTTGGTGCAATTGTGCAAACATGTGTTGTTTCTAAGTTTCTTGACCACTAGACTAAGACTTTGGCTACATGAGGTCCGTAAGTGGATTTATTGTTCGTTTGAAAGTTGGAACTATGAACATTTTTGTTGAAATAACAAAAATTTCTTCAAATATGCTTCTCTGTTTATTTGGTTGATATATAAGCATTTGATTAATTTAGTTGACATTCGGTTTGAAATTGGATTTTCTCTTTAAAACTAAACCAAACTGAATTTGGATTTGGTTTTAAATTCGGTCTGGCTGGATAGAAACTCCGGTCAGTTTGGTTTTCAGTTTGGGATCAAAAATTCCTAACCAAGGAACCCAACCCGTGCATACCCTAGTTTGCCCCTACTCAAATATTTTTTTCCTTGACCTACCCTAGCGGCCTAGCTCCAAGAATAATTCCCATATGAAGTGTAAGACATCAAAGAAAAACCATAGAGTTATTGTTCTGATCCATAAGAGTGAGGCACACAGAGCGGTATGGTTGTGATTAGTGCCATCAAGAAACCTGGCTCATAACCATGAACCCAAACCAAAGAGCATATGGGAAAGCGCCCACAAGTGAATCCTAAACCCATATGCGTTTATAATTTCATTTTATGATATCGCCGATCTAGCCTGCTCTTTGAATTCCCAAACTAAGAGCATCTAGCATTTGCAATTTGACCATAATATAGCATGTGCGTATCATGATCTTACCTAGTTTGCCCTGACCATAATTCCTCCATCAAAACCTCCAGACCATCCAACTGCCTATAGTCTACAGGAGGTAGTGAGGTACATCATGCCGGAAAATTACTTGCAAGGCCCCTTGGTTTTATAAGTTTCCTCCTCCTAAGCACTTCAACTCAACTAAAACTTGCCGAAAAAAATCCCAGATAAAAACACTAAACTCGTAGTATATAACTTAAACCCTAAAGAGTCCAAGGCCATCGCCATCATATGAATTAACGACACATTAGCATACAAACTACAACGAATATATCAGTAATACAAATTTTTACAAAAGAACAAAGTCATATCACGGCTAATTTATTTATAAAAAAACAAACACCAATAAGCATCAGACAGACTAATTCAGAAGCCACCCATATGATCCTCAAATGCCTAAATCCTACTAAACATATTTATAGCCATTTAATCCAAGCAGCAGCCATTAAAATGCATCCTGAACCAACTTTCGTATTGTTACGACATAATACATCACATATAATCGATTAAACTAACGTATGAATAACAGCAAACAATCACCTTAAATCATGCGAACAAAACTCACTTAAAACTTAACAGCTCCCAGAAACGAACGATTACTAAAATAAAAAATTCGGCATCATTTTAGAAACGAACGAACTGAACATGCTAACCACGGGTTGCTTTTAGGGTGTGCGAAAGGCTCGACCGCTGGGGGCCCCAATTTCGTAGGGCCAAACGATTATAATAAAGATCTAAATTTTGACCAATAAAAATTTTGTGTTTGGCATGTATACGACGTGCGTCGATGCGTTAAACTGGAATTCATGTCAAATTCAATTTGATTCGTATTATTTATTTTAATTTCTCACTCATCAGTTTTTTTGTTATTTAGGAACTCGACTTTACTTGTTAATCAATTTACTATTTAAAATACCTAAGGGACAATGTTGTAATAACAGGCACACGGGCCTCTAAAATCGCCCTGACGCTAATGTGTCAATTAAGCATCAGATTGACTAAAACCAATTGGCATCCTTGACATTTTTTCACAATTCAATTCAGCAGCCCATGAAGTTCATCGCGAACTTCAAATCATCGTAAAAAGCTGTATCAAATTCAAAATTGAACGAATGAGTGGAACAGAAAACCCTCACCTTAGATCATGCGAACAGAACTGAATGAAAGAAAACCTAAAACAGCTCCAAAAGAAGTAGGATGAGGATGCGTTTTACAGTGATGCTGCAAGATCGCAACGCAAACGCAGGGATAGATATCGTTTTGGTTCCTTTAGCGGCGTCTCGATAAGAAACCAAAATTTGGAGGATGACGAAAGAGGGAGACTGCAATTTACTTTACTTTCTGGGCGCAGCCACTGGAAACTAGAAAGCAGAAAGGGGGTCATTCAGATTTGTCCCACTCGCACGTGTGCAGCGCGTGGATCAACAATGGGGTTTTTGTACTTTGCATACCTAACAATATATGCATCCGTGTCGTATCTTAGACACGAATTTTATAGACACAAATTTATAAAACACGAAAACGACAGGAATTATAAAACGCGTCTGAATCATTAACAGTCCCCCACACACTTAACAATCTAAAATCGATGAAACCACAAAACTGGACCAGATCGATTTAAAACTAATCTGAACTGGCCTCAAAAGTAGGATCGAACAGGTTCGGTTCAAAACGGTTTGTCAATAATTAATCTAGATTGGTAGGAACCATCGATGCTACAATCTTACCTTTGGGTTTCGATCACGATTGGTACAGGATTTTATTATTAAGGGATAATTGCGCAAAAAACCCCAAACTTGTCAGTTGTTTGTAATTAAAACATCAAATCATTTTCTGTTGTATAGAAAACCCTGAACTAGCTAAAAATCAGTAATCAAGATTTTATCAATGGGTAACTGGTTGAAATCAGTTATTAATCCTACGTGGACTGACAAATAACCTACGTAGAATAATTTTTAATTGTTAAAACCGGTTGTCAAGTATTACACATCATTTAAACCCCCGTTGATGATGTAATCCTGTTTATTAAAATTACAAGTAAAAATTATCAACAGATGTTTAAATGATGTGTAATACTTGGCAACCAGTTTCAACAATTAAAATTTATTCCACGTAAGTTATTTACCGGTCCACGTTGGATTAATAATCGGTTACCCATTGATAAAACCTTGATTTATTAATTTTGAGTTAGTTCGGGGTTTTCAATGCAACGAAAAATGGTTTAGGATTTTAATCACAAAAAATTGACAAGTTAATGGTTTTTTACGCAATTATCCCAAATATTAACGTATCATTTTAATGATTAATTAAATGATCATTTTAGCAATGTCTTTTTGTCTAAAGCTTTTTAGAATATTTATAATCAATAGATTTTATTTATTATTAGACTTTAATAATTGAAAATATACATATAATTAAATGTTTGTATGGAGAAAAAGTTTAACAACTACAAATATATTATAGAATGATAATTCAACGATTAAATAAAATAAAGGATTAGTATTAAAAATTACTGATATGATATATCTATTTTTATATACTGATATAATACATGTGTTTTAATTTTCTATACCAATATAGTCATTTCACGTAACAAAGCTCAATTTTACATGTATAATCGGGCTTCATTGGTATTATGAAACAAAATTCTATTACAAATATGATCATACAATTATAAAAAACTAAAGTACACATGCGGGGATGGAAAAAAACCCAAACCTGATGGGAAAACCCGAACTTTTCGGGCGAATTCGGAGATTTTATCGGGTACTGGTCGGGGATGGAGGACCAATCACCGCCCCGCCCCCATAGTATTTATATTATATTTCATATATATGTGTGTGTGTGTGTGCGCGCGCACCTTATTTCTTTAACTATGTTCTAAATATATAATAACTATGATTAATATCTACGTAATTTTGGTTGTTAATGTAATTGTATTGTTAATCTTTATTTATAATAATGCAAGCGTATTGTTTTAGTTTCATTTGGTTATATTTAATATAAGTTTTCATCTTTTATTGTTAAAAAAATATTTGGTATCGTTAGAAAATTTATTAATTTTAACTTTTAAGACCGGTTTTAGGTTCGAGTTTAGGTTCGAGTTTGTATATGTAAACGGGAAACAAAAAAAAAACTATCGGAGAATAAAGTCTTATTGGATACCCAATGGGGTCCCGAAATCCGAGGGACCCGATGGGGAACCCCGATAAGAAACCCGATGATGAATGGGGTGCGGACGGGGGGACCAATCCCCGCCCCGTTGCCGTTCCTGCACATGCCATACCAACAATAAAAATAATCTATAAATACTAATAAAAGAGTAATTATACTCTTTTCTTACGTAGTCATGTGTCATCACCATGAATTGACACGTATCATTTATGAGTTTTAAAAATAATAAAGAAAATTTAATTTTATTCCATCCAAATCTAATATAATCTACTTTTAAATTCAAATCAAATCAAATCAAACAAAATGAATACTCTACTGACTTATTAATTATAATAAATATAATAAAAGTTTAAAAAAAAGTATAAGAAAACAAAAACTATTCATATATATTTATACATTGTTTTAAAAAAATAATATTTATATATTTACCTTTTAATTTATTATAGTTTATATATATTAAAATTATTCGTGTGATAGCAGGTAATAAACTAGTATTTTATATTAGAGCTAAAAAAATTGATTGTGATGGATGTCTCACTTTACAGTTGTGTTATCTTAATTGGAAAGAAAAGAAATAAAAAAATGTCTTTGGTCTTTGATGGGTTTAGAAATGAATATAGGTATTTGTTTGAAAGAAATAGGAGAGAGAATAGGAGAAATGAGAAAGCCCATGAGTGTGCATGTGTTTGAGTTTTTGATAATCATTTCCACATATATGGTAATTATTTCTCAAACAAACAACAACTATGAAACTCAAACCAATTTCATACATTAAAAACCAACCAACCAAACACACCCTAAGAATAGAAGAAGGAATGAAAGAAAGAGAAGAGAAGATAATAATAAAAATGTTTGTGTTCTTGAATAGGAACAAGATGAATGGAAGGGAATAAAATTTTTGTGTTTGTTAATGAAAGGGAAATGAAAAAAATATGTACTTTTACCATAATGCTTTTTTAATTGTTTATTGAATGGTATTTTTGTCCAGACATGATAAAAAAGGTTTGTTTGGAAGGATAGGATTTATGGAAAAATCATTTTATTTTCTTTCTTAATAATATATGCTTTTTATATGTTTCATTTTCATTTCATTAATAAGTTTCGAAAACACACCATACATGAAGATGATGATAGATTGATTGTTGGGATGAGTTCGGTTTCAAAACCTACCCGAACCTAAATTACCCAAAAATAAAAAACGTGCAAAATCAAAAATTGATAATCGGTCCGAAAATGAAATGGTGAGGTTTGGTTTCGACTATTTCCTGATTTTTACAAAGAAAAAAGAAAACTGGACCGGATCGGACCGAACCGAATCCGATGGAACCGAAAACCGATTTTTAAAAATTATAGGAACCGAAAATGAAAAGTTACGGTCCGGTTCAATTCAGATAAAACGGGAATTATGCTCATTGCTTTTTTTTTTTAACGGCAAAATATCCTTCTCCTACTCCTAAACTACTCCTTTACCACAATACTTACTTTCACCACCTAAATTTTAGAGTAAATTACACAAATGTTCCCTGTGGTTTTAGGTAAATTACGGTTTTCATCCCTCGCGCATTTTAAGTACACTAACAGTCCCAAAATTTGGAAACCTGTTCTGATTTAGTCCCTACAACAAACGGACGTTTAAAAAGGAACGTTAAGTTAGAAAAAGCAAGGGCTTTGTTGTCATCTTACATCCCTAACTCTCGTCTCTCTCACTGACCATATATTATCAAGCCCTTGCTTATTTACGTGCGTGCTTGTTGAATGGACATATATATATATATATATATATATATATAGGATTGGGTTCACATGAGAACCCCTCTATTTCGTGAGAACGTGAGAACCACTCTAAAATTTGTGCATCCACTATATAAAATTGTGCATTTGATACTAAAATTAAATGTTTTCGATATATTTATGCATTTCATGTAAAAATTTACGCATCTCATGCTATAATTTATCCATTTCATGTACGAATTGTGCATATAAAAGAATTTGTGCATTTGATGTTCAAATTTGTGCATTTAGTTTATAATTTAATGAATATAATTTTTGAATATAATTTTAGTGTTAGATTATGATATTTATTAATATTTAAAACTAATAATGGTTTTAAGTAAAACTTTTAATTTTAAAATTTGTGCATTTTATGTACAAATTTGTGCATTTTGGAGTGGTTCTCATGTTCTCACGGTAACAAGGGTTCTTACCGGAACCCAACCCTATATATATATATATATATATATATATATAATTACACTATCTAGAGTTGTCGAACCAATCCCAACATGCAACCATGAAGATGAACTCCCACTGAGGTTATTCACGTCTTTTAACTCACTCAGTTTTAAACTTTGAGAATTCCGTCCGTTTTGAAGAAATCGATCTGAGCATCGATAGAACGGAGACTCTCCTTCTCGTCAACAAAAGAAGCATCACAAAGGACTCCAATTGTGTAGACGTCACCTTTCCATTTTTTGCACCGTCTTCCTGGAAGTCGAAATGAAGGCCGATGTCACAAAATAAAAACTTGTGATTTCGTATAATCTCTAATAATTATAATTGATTGTTTCTTCCGGAAGGACAATTTACTTTTCGTAATTCTCTGATACAAATGGTAAAAGAAACATATGCCTACTTATGATTTACCATGGCACATAAAACACACCCTTTTAGTAATCGCCCTTCCGTAAATACAAATACGTGTACTCGCATGCTCGAAGCCCTAAAGAGGAGGACAATCAATAGCTCAAAGTTGGACACAATGGTAGTGGAAATAGGAGTATCATCTTCCATTAAAAAATCTTTGGTAAAGCCAATGCTCGTCGATGGATCGAGTAGTTTGATATGTTCATGGAAGTTGAATTTTGCTAGAGAAGAAGTATCAGACATGTTTGATGAGAGAGACGAGTTAGTGATGTAAAATGACAACAAAGCCCTTGCTTTTTTCTAACTTAACGTTCCTTTTTTAAACGTCCGTTTGTTATAGGGACTAAATCAGAACAGGTTTTCGAATTTTGAGACTGTTAGTGTACTTAAAATGCGCGAGGGACAAAAACCGTAGTTTACCTAAAACCACTGGGACCTTTGTGTAATTTACTTTAAATTTTAACTTGTCTCCAACCGTGACCTCTCACTTATATATCCATCCTATCGGATGCTCATTGCTAATTGATGGAATGTAAAGCTTAGGCGCGCGTGAGAAGTTGAATGGGACATTGGAATATTTTGGATTATATTAACAATTTTTAAGCTGACATACAAATATGAAGTAAAATGGTCCTTCATTTGCACAAAGGGGCAATTTGGACCACTTTGATCCCTTTGTCCTTTCTCCCTCTTTCTTAGACATATAATAATATTCTTTTATTTCAATATATAATTATTTATTATTAAAAATATATATACTAGTATCAAAGTGGATGATACAACACAACAATTTACAAATATGTAAAAAGATTGCATTAGTTTTTTTAGTCAATATTTAAACATACATATGAACCAAACAAGTATAGATTAAGGATATATTTGGCACGACTAATTGTAGCTTCAAGTTGGAGATGTGAGCTGAAGCTTTAGTAGATGAAAGTTTTAGAAACTGTAGTTTTTTTTTAAAAGAGCTGGAGTTTATATTTTATAAATGTGTTTGGTAAAAATGGTTGTGGCTGTAGCTTTTATTATTAAATGACATAAAAAACATTGATATTAATTAAATATTGTAGTTTATACTTATTTGGAGGGTAAAATGTTAATTTTATTTGACCAAAAGTTCAATCTCATTTTGAAAGCTATTTCAAGTAGCTTTTCGTAGAAAACCTTTTAAATCTGAATTAGAAGTTAAAGCTCTTATCAATCTAACGAAGTTAAGTTGAGCTTGAGTTCCAAAAAATTAAAAGTTGCAACTCTTAAACGTTCTTTGCCAAACGCAGGTCTGATGACATACATTTTTTAGTATTTTCTTATTTCTTTAATTTCATCACATTTTACAATTATATCATTAGATTGATTTTCAGACACATGATTTAAATGTGCTAATCATTTCTTAAAAACAACAACAAAGTAACAATCTATTCTATAGCAAGTTACATATTAGATTACTTCGGCGTATAGTTACAATAAAACAAAACCATAACGTCGTCTTATTACTTTAACTTTACAACAGTCACATGCGTGATTTGGAAATTAGCTATTATAACATAATTTCTCTTAAAAATAAATATATAATTACATCCAGATCGATCAAATAACAGAAAATTTAATTGTCTCAAGCCAGTATCGTAAAGTTTACTTAAGCAAACGTATTTCTATTTATAGTTAACTTGGTTGCATGTTCCATCCATTGATACCTAATAATTATTATATATAATATTGACCTAACTTTATGCATTTGGGTATATTTATTTTCTTGTAATTGGTAGATTTTAAAAACATTTGTTAAGAATGTCGCCATTTCCATATAAGACACCTAATTTTTTTCCCCCCAAATTAGTTATTATTTTTTCAGAAATCCGATGATTTGGTTGTTTGAGTTATTATTACTTTTCCTCTTTTCTTTTCAAAAAGGCTAACATCATTAAAAATTAATGGTGTGAATGAGTCAAGTGAATTAATGAACTAATCGAAACCAAGTAACCAACTTGTAAAATAATCTCAATAAACTCACTATGAGTAGAGTAGAACGCGGTCTATTCAAGTAGTTGTTGAATCGACATCCAATACTTACATACATGACTCATCAGGTTCGCAAATCTTATATATAATCTATAATCAATCTATATCCTTCTAGTCTATAAATAATAATACATGAGTAACTAATTTGTCATGTGTCGATCACTCATTCAATCTGTCACGTGTCAATCTCCTATTTAATTTGCCACGTGTTTAAACTTCCTTTTGTCACCTGTCAGTTATTAAAATTTAATTTGAATTCAATTCAAATCAAATTCAATCTATTATAAGTCAATCTAAGAGTGAAGGGTATGGGAACTTTCCCAAAACCACCTTTCTGTACACCTCAGCGTCACATCAGTTTTTCTCTCTCCACCTTTCCCCACCTTTCTAACTTGGAAATATTCATCTTTCTATACTTTTCCAAATTTCTGAATTTTTTTATAAAATAAATACATTTTAATTAACAAAACAATTAAAACTAAAAGGGTTAAGGTCTTACAATAGCAACCTCCTTTTGAAAATGTATCGATATGATACATCTACTTTTTTTATTGTCTATATGGTACGTGTACTTCATTTTTTTGTATCAATATGGTCATTTCACATAATAGAGCCCGGTTTTTACATACGAAACAGGGTTCTAATGGTATGAAAAACAGGGGTCTATTACAAATATGGTCATATCGGCATGAAAAATTGAAATACAGGTACCATTTCGACATTTAAAAAAGTAAACGTACCATATTGATAAATTTTCAAAAGTAGGTTACTATTGTATGGCTTTACCCCAAACTAAAATAATTAATTTCATAAATATTTAAAAACTATTACATAACTAAATTACGAAACAAAAAACTAAAAACTGAAAAATTACGAAACTAAAAAAATTACAAAGAGATATGTTGTAATTGTCAAAATAGTGTGTAAATAAATGTAATGAATGTATTAGTTATAGAGGATAAATAAATAAATAAATAAATAAATAAATATATATATATATAGATTTGGGTTCAAATGAGTACCACCTCTAATGCAGCGCACCAGAAGGTACCACCCTTAAAAGTAATTTTTTTGAAATTTTTTTTCATGAACATGTTCTAATTAACATTACACAGATCATATGTGAATTTCACACAAATCCGATCACTCTAAGTGCATGAAAACACGCATCACATAAATGCGCGTTCACATGTCTTCAAAATTATGTAAGTGTGTGTTCACATCATTTTTTAGGAGCTAGGAGATGTGAATTTATGTGAAATTTACATATGATCTTCATAACGTTAATTAAAACATGTTTATGAAAAAAAATTTTAAAAAAAGTTTTTTTAAAGGTGGTACCTTCTGGTGCGCTGCATAAGGGTGGTACTCTCTCGAACCATATTCTATATATATATATATATATATATATATATATATATATATATATATATATATATATATATATATATATATATATATAGCGTGTGTGTGTATGCAGGGGTTAAAGAAGAAAGAAGAAACAAAAAGGAAAAGCGGCTTCGTGCGGGGAAGGAAGGCCGGAGCTGGCCGGATTTCGACGGGGCCAAGGACCGGGGGCGGTGTAGCCGCCGGCCTCTTGCTGATTTGGCAAGGCCGAAGCCTCTCGACTTGAGTATATTGTTCCCTCTAATTGATCTAATACATAATTAAACATATTCTAATAAACTCAAATTTTTTATAATCATTTTATATATTTATGAATTTATTTTTTTGATATTCTTTTTTTAATTCAACCCATGTAATACATAGGTATATAATCTAGTTAAGCTTTTATTTATGTATATATATACAGGCACACACACAGACAGACACACACTAGTTTATGAGGGTGTTTGGATCTGCATTTTAAAAAGTGTTGTAGCATTTTGAAAACTAATAATCAGATAATAATTGTAACAAAAGGCGGTTTTAAAGTGTTTGGATTTACGTTTTAACTTGTAAAATGACCAAATAATCACTTATTAAGCAAATAAGCTACATTTTTTAACTTGTGAAAAAATGTGATAGGATTGTTCTAAACGCAAATAATCACTTATTAACATATGTAATCCAAACACTTTAAACTAATTATTTACGTTATTGTAACGTAATAAGCTAATAATCTCGTTCATAACGCAAAATCAAACACCATATATATATAATTATCTATTCCAACTTGATCCTCGTCAAGACTAGGGGTGAGCATGGTACTAGCACAGTGCCAAATCGAAAATCTCGAAAATCAATATTACAAAAAATCAACTAAATCCCCTGCCGAATACATAAATTGGTATTGTTTGGTACCGATATGGTTCAAGAAAAATGATACATTTACTCACCCTAATCAAGACGAGTCAACCCTAATCGAGACGAGTCAAGCTGCTAAGTCGCCTCCCGGGTAGAGAGGCCCAAATCAATGCAAACAAAAACTTATAAACAAGCCACCAAAACATATAATAACACACCAACATCTTTAATAGCAATGTACTTTTAAATTCTCTTCCAAATTCCTCAAAGACTATTAACTTTAGACATATCGATAGAAAATCCATTAGCAACCAAGATTATGAACTTGCACAAGCAAATATTTGTTAACGATAAAAGTGTATTGTACCGGATACTTTCGGTTTAGATACTTTCAAATTCACCATCATAATTTTTAAACATTTATCATTAAGTTTTGTTATTAGTATTATTATTAATTATTTGCTATAGAATGCAAATGTTAATTTAAAATTAAATAATTTTACTTTTTCTAATGACAAGCTTGTAGCATTAATAACTATTAATGTTTGAAAACACTTGGAATCTTGGATATGATTTATTCCAACTTCTCATTGGAGAGTTGGAGTTATTAATCGTTATAAAAAGTAGTGTCTTTTAATTATGTATGATAAAATGTTTTTTTCCCTAAAATATCATACTAATAAGAATATAATTTAGAATTTTAAAGCAAACATACATGCATGAAACAATCTGTTGGGAATTCGTATCGTTTTTTCATAAAAACATAAACTTTAATCGTATTAATGCAACGGAAGTTTTTTTTCAAGTTTACGAATTCCGTACACGGATAATCAAGGAAAACATAAGATAAGTAAGTGAAAACATTTAAAATTCGCACATTTGTAGTTGATGACAAAAAACACATGAATGAGATGCTTTCGGTATCCACTGATGATAACATGATCGAGCGGCGCCGGGTACACAATCAAACACGGACGAAACACATTTTTAGTGTGTGTATCAAATCGGCCGAGAGCACCACGTTGTGTGGCCGTGGATAAGAAAAGAAAATGTGAATCCATATTCCATTTGGCCGATGTCTATGTGTGTGTATTACAGGGCTGACCTATTGGAGTGTGCAACCTGAACTACTGCTCTAGGGTCCAACAACGAAGGGGCCCACAAAATTTTTTTCCCTCTGATATACCTAGGCTAATATTAGTTGTTTACTTATTTTGTTAGTTGTTTTATTGTGATATTTACATGGTTGTTTCCTTTAACTTTTAATTGTTATATATACATACATGTTTAAAGTCCTTTATAAGTTTTTGCCTCGGATCCCAAAAACAATATGAACGACCCTCTCTCTCTCTCTCTCTCTCTCTCTCTCTCTCTCTCTCTCTCTATATATATATATATATATATATATATATATTATACTATTAAAAGAGTAACTACATGTCACGTGTCATAATGTGCTATTGCCATGTGGCGTGACTTCCTATCGCCATTTGGCTAATAATTTTTAAATCAATAATTAATCAATATCAAGAATAACTAAATGATATCTATCAATATCAACAATAACTAAATGATATCTAATCAAATCTAAATCTAAACCAATCTTATCTAATATAAAACTCAAATTTGAATTTGAATTTATCCCTATATTAATATTAATAAAATTAATTTTTAAAATTATACCCATGTTATACATGGGTTTATAGACTAGTATATATATATATATATATATATATATATATATATATATATATATATATATATATATATATATATATATATATATATATATATATATATATATATATATATATATATATATATATATATAGTGAGTGACCTTTATATCCATACGTATGATAATTAGAAATTTTGATTAACTTTTCATCAAGTGGATGAAGAAAGTTTTTGGTGTTGTCGTTAGGTCAGACACAAAGAATATAATAGAAAAGGTTAGTGATAGGAGGACCCCTCAAAGTGGTGAGACAGCTTGAAACTTGGAAGATAAATATGATTATTAAACTAAATGGTGTTTTTCTAAGTTTTATTCACTAGTATTTACATAAACTCACTATATGATTTATTTATTAAACAAATTATGTAAATGAAGAATAATTCTATTTTTATTAAATTAGAAATGAAAAATAAACATTGATAAAAAAAACATACCTACAATAATGAAATACAAAATAATTGTCCACATTTGACATTTGAAGTATTTCTTTCTCAACTTTGACATTAAATATATTTTTTTGTGTTATATAATATGTGATGCAAAATATATGAAAGGATTTGATTTTAAAGGAATTTACATTAAGTATTATATAACACAAACTAATAATATATTTGTAACATCCGTTAATTTGACCTGGTACGTGGAATTATTTTAGTGGATAAATAATTTATTGATATTGGGTTGGTCCAATTATATCCCGTTTCGTGGATTAATACGTGTCGGGATTGGGCTTACGTGTCACCGGGTTATAATCTTAATAAACGGATTATATTTTTGGGATCGTGGGATTAAATGGGTTAAATGGGCATTAATAGTGAAAATGTGATATCGGATTCGGGTTATTGGGTTCGGGACTGGGTTGAGATAAAGACGTACATATGGATCCTTATCTTTCATTTTTCCCTTATCCATTTGAGAAACCTAAAGGTGTGTTATGTGTGTGTGTGTTCTTGTGAAGAAGTCCAGCAGGAGCAAGCCTTCATCCAGAATTGATTGTGTGAATTGGGTTTTTGCTTCATCATCTTCTTCATCCTTTGTGTTTGAAGCCCCAAGGTAAGGGTATTCTAATTTCATGGCTTCAAATTGAGTATTTGATGTGAAGATGTATAAGCTAGCTTCTAGGCCATAAAAGAGAGTTTATATGCTGCTGTTGTATGATTTTGTATGTTTAATTGAGGCTGAATTCGTGAGTATAAAGGAGTTTAACACTCCTGGCAGCCATGGAAATCGCAGGTCAGGATGCAGGGGTTTCGCGGGGTCGCGGCGCGACCACCAGAGTCCCCGCGGCGCGACCAAAGGCCTGCTGGGGAAATCCGAGTTTAACTTGTAAATTGAGTTTGGGTCGGATTGTGTCGGGTTTCCTTCGGGATTGCTTGGGCTGTGTTTTGTTGGGATTGGGGTCTTGTTTGGGATTGCCTTGAGTCGGGTTTGAGTCGAGTTTCGGGTATTGGTCGGGTTTCGGTTCCGTGGGGTTATCGAGTTTGAATTGAGTTCGAATCATTGTGATTGTGTGATATGTGTTAATTGGGAATTGCGATTGATTGTTGGGCTATCCGTGTGGTTACAGGGACTAGTGGATCACGAGCAGGGTTCGATCAGGGGGGCCAAACTTCGGGGAACCAATCAGGTGAGTACTCGAGACTTTTCCAAACGCGCGCCGTCTTTATGATTTTAGCTGTGTTGCTATCTTGTGCGTGTTATATCTATGTGAGACAGGGACGTGAACCTCAGGTATGCTCTATTCCTTATACGTGTTATGTATGAGATGCGAGACCGATCCAGGGGTCCGTGATGAGTTCCATACGGACGATAAGTCGCGAAGGGGAATCGCGCGGGTTGACTGTCCCTTACAGTCCTTGGGGCGTATATATACGGCAGGGCCTGTAGCCGGGTAGCTTCCGTGCTACAGGGTATTACCGACCATTGCTGTGTGCGATGTGTCCATCGGGGAGGGGTCCCCACAGGGCTGTGTTCGATCTCATACTTGTGCTTTATACCTGAGATGTGTGTTGGGCAATCGGGACAGGGACAGGGACAGGGTTTGCGTGCTATGTGCTATGTGTTCTGTGCAGTGTCAACCCTCGCGTGCTCACGGGCTTTATAGCTCACGTTATCGAGTCTAACATGTTCAGGGAATCAGAAAGGATCTCAGCCGCAGCCGAGATAGAGTCAAGGTTGAATCGAAGATCCGTAGTAGTTTCATATGTTGTATAGAACTGGTATAATGTTGTTTTGGGTTCGATGTATCCAGTGACCGGGATTTGTACGTTTTGTCAATCTGGGATTTGAATGTATTAACTTTGTGTTTAAAGTTTTAATTAGCCGTAACCTGCATTATTCCATGACACGTGCGTTATGGATCCGTTGCGTTATTGCCACATATGATATTGTATTGACGTGGCATTTCCGGGATCGGGAGGGGTGTTACAGCATGGTATCAGAGCTTGTGGTTTGAAGCTTGAGTATCATTAGTGGATGCTTAACTTAGACCTTGTTCCGGTCCATGGGGGATCGTTTTGCGATTATATAGTGGATTAACCGACCTGGCTTAGTGTATAACGCTGGGTGATTTATCCCTTGTGCTTAATCGTTTTGCTTTGTGCAGATTATCATGGCAGATCAGGGAGAGGGTTCGGGCGCGGGTAAGCCGCCCAGTGACGAGTATATTCGTAAATCCGAGTTGCTAGATGTTCTTACCGAGTTTTATAGGAAGCAGAAAGAGCAAGAGCGTGAGCAGGGTCAGAGTTTGGGGCCAGTTGTTCAGCGTGCCGAGACCGAATCTAGGGGTGGTGCTTCGGCATCTTCTCAGCGGGGCGGGTCCTTCAAAGATTTTATGACAGGGGCTCCGCCGCAGTTTCGGGGTGATGGTGAGCCGGGGGCGGCCATCGCATGGGAGCGTGAGATTGAGGGCGCGTTCCGAGTGGCCCATGTGGATCCTAGAGATATGGTTGGGTACGCCGCATATCAGTTACGGGGCGGTGCTTTGCAGTGGTGGAAATCGATTGAGTCGTCGATGACTGAGTCCGCCGCTTATGCTATGACCTGGGAGCAGTTCAGGGCTATGTTTGAGTTACAGTACATTCCGAGGGATGAGAGACGGGAGATGGAGCGCCGATTCCTCCATTTGCAACAGGGTAACATGACGGTCCAGCAGTATGTCGACCGATTTAATGAGTACTCACAGTTCGCGCCTCAGCATGTGGATACCGAGAGCCGTAAAGCAGACGCGTTTATTGATGGGCTCCGATCTGATATCCGGGAGTTTGTGGGACTGCACGATACTCCGACATTTGCTAGAGCCCTTGAGATGGCCCGCATGAGGAAGCGAGAGATCCTCAAGCAGAGGGAGCAGCCCTCTTCCCAGAGGCAGCGTACTGGGACTTGTGATCAGCCGTCCAGTGTATGGAGGTCTTCCGGGGACGCCCCCAGTGATCAGCGTCCGGATCAGTGGCAATTTTCAGGTCAGGGTTCCGGGCAGATTTCAGGGCAAGGGGCGGGTCAAAGACGTGATAGGGACCGGGGTCGAGATCGTCGATCGAGACGTCAGGGTCAGGGCCAGAGTCAGGGGTCGGGAGCGCAGAGCCAGAGTAGTGTGGGGCAGGGGTCCCAGGCGTCCGGTAGCCGTGTCGAGAGTTCTTATGGTGATCGGGAGTGCCCGAAATGTCACCGGCGCCATTCCGGACAGTGTTTATCGGAGCAGCCACGTTGTTTCCGGTGCGGCCAGCGGGGCCACGCCGCTTCAGTTTGTACGGTGCCTGAGCCGTTGTGTTTCAGATGTGGGCGACCAGGGCATCGGGTTAGGGATTGTCCAGAGCCGGGACCGGCAGTACAGGGGGCTAGCTTAAGTGGGACCAGGGCAGAGCCGTCGTCGTCCAGCCGCCGTGAGTCAGTTCCGAGAGGCCGCGGACGAGTGTTTCAGGCTACCGCAGAGGAGGCACGGGATGCTACAGACGTTGTTTCGGGTACGTACATCCTTAACGGACTTCGAGCTCGTGTGTTATTTGATTCCGGGGCAGATCGCTCCTATGTGTCTGTTATATTTTGTGCGTATTTTAGTATGTCTGCTTCTCCTTTGTCTGTTCCGTTGATTGTCGAGAGGGTTGATGGGAGTTCAATGTTAGTGAGTCGTGTTTATCGGGGCTGTGTGTTAGAAATAGATTCCCATCAGTTTGAAATTGATTTGCTGCCGATTGAGATCAGTAGCTTTGATGTGATTGTGGGTATGGACTGGTTGACTGCCAGACGGGCTGATATTCTGTGTGCCAAGAAGATCATTCGTATACCCATTTCTGTCAGTGAGAATGTGATTGTGTATGGGGAGCGTCGTGAGGGAGATATTGGGATCGTGTCTATGGCCAGGGCTCAGAGATATGTCTCTAAGGGGTGCGAGACCTTCCTAGCTTATGTAGTTGACGCGAGGAAGGAAAAGAAGACCTTAGAGGATATTCCGGTGATTCGTGAATTCCCTGAGGTATTCCCAGAGGAGTTACCTGGGTTACCGCCAGATCGCCAAGTGGAATTCCGGATCGATCTTGTTCCTGGGGCGGTGCCGATTGCTAAGACGCCTTATAGGCTGGCACCGACAGAGATGCGAGAGCTGATGTCACAGTTGCAGGAACTTCTAGATCGTGGATTTATCCGTCCTAGTTCGTCGCCTTGGGGTGCGCCAGTGCTTTTCGTGAAAAAGAAGGACGGTAGTATGCGGATGTGTATCGACTATCGGGAATTGAATAAAGTGACTGTGAAGAATCGTTATCCGCTTCCACGTATTGATGATCTGTTCGACCAGCTCCAGGGTTCGAGCTATTTCTCCAAGATCGACTTGCGATCGGGTTACCATCAGTTAAGGGTCAGGGACGAAGATGTGCCGAAGACCGCGTTTCGGACTCGTTATGGGCATTACGAATTCCTTGTAATGCCGTTTGGTTTGACTAACGCACCCGCCGCTTTCATGGATTTAATGAACCGGGTGTGTAGAACTATGTTAGATAGATTCGTGATCGTGTTCATTGATGACATCCTTATCTACTCGCGGAGTGCCGAAGACCACGAGCAGCACCTCCGAGAGATTTTGACTGTGCTGCGCAGGGAGAAGTTGTATGCGAAGCTGTCCAAATGTGAATTTTGGCTTCGGGAAGTGCAGTTTTTGGGTCACGTGGTCAGTGCCGAGGGTATAAAAGTGGATCCAGCTAAGATTGAGGCAGTGATGAGTTGGGAGCCTCCGAGATCAGTGCCTGAGATTCGTAGTTTTCTGGGTCTCGCTGGGTACTATAGACGCTTCATCCAGGATTTCTCGAGGATTGCCTTGCCGTTGACGAGATTGACACGGCAGTCCGTTCCGTTTGAGTGGTCCGAGGGTCAGGAGCGTGCGTTCAGAGAGCTAAAGACCCGATTGTGTCAGGCTCCAGTGTTGGCCTTGCCGGAGGGTACCGATGATTTCGTGGTTTATTGTGATGCTTCGGGGTCAGGGTTGGGCTGTGTTCTGATGCAGCGAGGGAAGGTGATCGCTTATGCCTCGCGCCAGCTAAAGACTTACGAGGAAAACCATACCGTGCACGATTTAGAGTTGGACGCCATTGTGTTTGCGTTGAAGATTTGGCGTCATTATCTGTATGGGTCTCGGTTTATTGTGTATACCGATCATAAGAGTCTTCAGTATTTGTTCAGCCAGAAAGATCTTAATATGCGACAGGGCCGTAGCCTTGAGTTGCTTAAGGACTACGATTGCGAGATTCAGTACCACCCGGGTCGGGCTAATGTGGTAGCTGACGCGCTGAGCCGTAGGGCATGCGGCCAGACTGTGATTTCCAGAGCCTCGAGGCTTGAGATCACCTCGACTTTGATCGATAGTCTGAGATTAGCACAGCAGGAGGGCCTGCGAGGTGATAATGTGAAGCGTGAACGATTGATCGGGCAGCTTGAGTCATTGATCAGGGACGATCGTGGGTTACTTGTGTTCCATGATAGGGTTTGGGTCCCAAGGGTTGGGAATTTGCGACAGTTGATTCTTGATGAGTCGCATCGGTCGAGGCTATCTGTGCATCCGGGGAGTACTAAGATGTATCGTGATCTCCGTGACTTTTACTGGTGGCCGGGAATGAAAAGAGATGTGGGCCGATATGTTGAGCAGTGCATGACGTGTCTCAGAGTCAAAGCCGAGCATCAGAAGCCGCACGGGCATCTACAGCCGTTGGAAATCCCCGAGTGGAAGTGGTATCACATCACGATGGATTTCATTGTGAGACTTCCACGCACGGTCCGCGGGAACGACATGATCTGGGTTATAGTGGATCGACTAACGAAGAGTGCGCACTTCTTAGCCGTTCGAGGTACTATCACCATGGATCAGTTAGCGAGACTGTACATCAACGAGGTAGTATCGCGGCATGGGATTCCGAGGTCGATTACTTCGGACAGGGATACGCGGTTTACGTCTCGTTTCTGGCAGAGTTTCCAGCGGGAATTGGGTACCAGGGTTCAGCTAAGTACGGCGTATAGACCGCAGACTGACGGGCAGACCGAGTGCACTAATCAAACCCTCGAGGATATGTTGCGGGCATGTGCTATCGACTTCAGCGGCAATTGGGACGTGCATTTACCGTTGGTCGAGTTCGCGTATAATAATAGCTATCACGCCACGATTAAAATGGCTCCGTTTGAGGCATTATATGGACGTAAGTGCCTGACCCCAGTATGTTGGGGCGAGGTCGGTGAGCGACCTATTAGCGGGCCGGAGCTACTCCAGGAGACTAGTGACAAAGTGGCCGTGATTCGGGAGCATATGAAAGTCGCCCAGAGCCGTCAGAAGAGCTATGCAGATCGCCGTCTGAAAGAGTTAGAGTTCAGTGTCGGGGACCGCGTGTTGCTTAAGGTGTCGCCGTGGAAAGGGGTTATCCGGTTTAGACATCGTGGGAAGCTGAGTCCGCGGTATATTGGGCCGTTCGAGATTGTTGAGAGAGTCCGGGATCAGGCCTATCGACTGCGATTGCCTCCGGAGTTGGCCGGTGTGCACGATACGTTTCACGTAAGTCATCTTCGGAAGTGTCTGGCTACAGATGATCAGTATGTGCCCTTATCCGAGATTACAGTCGATGACCAACTGCGATATGTTGAGCAGCCCGAGGCCGTTACCGACCGAAAGATCAAGAAGCTGAGAAATAAAGAGATTGCCTTGGTACTCGTTCAGTGGAGACATCATAAGGGTACCAACGCTACCTGGGAGCCCGAGTCAGAAATGCGATCGAGATATCCTCACCTATTCCAGAGTTCGAGTTAGATTCCGGGACGGAATCTCTTTAAGAGGGGAGGATTTGTAACATCCGTTAATTTGACCTGGTACGTGGAATTATTTTAGTGGATAAATAATTTATTGATATTGGGTTGGTCCAATTATATCCCGTTTCGTGGATTAATACGTGTCGGGATTGGGCTTACGTGTCACCGGGTTATAATCTTAATAAACGGATTATATTTTTGGGATCGTGGGATTAAATGGGTTAAATGGGCATTAATAGTGAAAATGTGATATCGGATTCGGGTTATTGGGTTCGGGACTGGGTTGAGATAAAGACGTACATATGGATCCTTATCTTTCATTTTTCCCTTATCCATTTGAGAAACCTAAAGGTGTGTTATGTGTGTGTGTTCTTGTGAAGAAGTCCAGCAGGAGCAAGCCTTCATCCAGAATTGATTGTGTGAATTGGGTTTTTGCTTCATCATCTTCTTCATCCTTTGTGTTTGAAGCCCCAAGGTAAGGGTATTCTAATTTCATGGCTTCAAATTGAGTATTTGATGTGAAGATGTATAAGCTAGCTTCTAGGCCATAAAAGAGAGTTTATATGCTGCTGTTGTATGATTTTGTATGTTTAATTGAGGCTGAATTCGTGAGTATAAAGGAGTTTAACACTCCTGGCAGCCATGGAAATCGCAGGTCAGGATGCAGGGGTTTCGCGGGGTCGCGGCGCGACCACCAGAGTCCCCGCGGCGCGACCAAAGGCCTGCTGGGGAAATCCGAGTTTAACTTGTAAATTGAGTTTGGGTCGGATTGTGTCGGGTTTCCTTCGGGATTGCTTGGGCTGTGTTTTGTTGGGATTGGGGTCTTGTTTGGGATTGCCTTGAGTCGGGTTTGAGTCGAGTTTCGGGTATTGGTCGGGTTTCGGTTCCGTGGGGTTATCGAGTTTGAATTGAGTTCGAATCATTGTGATTGTGTGATATGTGTTAATTGGGAATTGCGATTGATTGTTGGGCTATCCGTGTGGTTACAGGGACTAGTGGATCACGAGCAGGGTTCGATCAGGGGGGCCAAACTTCGGGGAACCAATCAGGTGAGTACTCGAGACTTTTCCAAACGCGCGCCGTCTTTATGATTTTAGCTGTGTTGCTATCTTGTGCGTGTTATATCTATGTGAGACAGGGACGTGAACCTCAGGTATGCTCTATTCCTTATACGTGTTATGTATGAGATGCGAGACCGATCCAGGGGTCCGTGATGAGTTCCATACGGACGATAAGTCGCGAAGGGGAATCGCGCGGGTTGACTGTCCCTTACAGTCCTTGGGGCGTATATATACGGCAGGGCCTGTAGCCGGGTAGCTTCCGTGCTACAGGGTATTACCGACCATTGCTGTGTGCGATGTGTCCATCGGGGAGGGGTCCCCACAGGGCTGTGTTCGATCTCATACTTGTGCTTTATACCTGAGATGTGTGTTGGGTTATCGGGACAGGGACAGGGACAGGGTTTTGCGTGCTATGTGCTATGTGTTCTGTGCAGTGTCAACCCTCGCGTGCTCACGGGCTTTATAGCTCACGTTATCGAGTCTAACATGTTCAGGGAATCAGAAAGGATCTCAGCCGCAGCCGAGATAGAGTCAAGGTTGAATCGAAGATCCGTAGTAGTTTCATATGTTGTATAGAACTGGTATAATGTTGTTTTGGGTTCGATGTATCCAGTGACCGGGATTTGTACGTTTTGTCAATCTGGGATTTGAATGTATTAACTTTGTGTTTAAAGTTTTAATTAGCCGTAACCTGCATTATTCCATGACACGTGCGTTATGGATCCGTTGCGTTATTGCCACATATGATATTGTATTGACGTGGCATTTCCGGGATCGGGAAGGGTGTTACAATATTTGAGGTCAAAGTTGAAAAAAACTTCAAAAGTTAAAGGTGGACAATTATTTTGTGACTGGAGGAAGTAGTTACTAGAAAGTATGATATATCGCTGCATGTGATCCATGTTCTATATTAAATATCACATCAATTATAGTTAACTGAAAATATTTTACATTTATTAATAGCAAAAACATATTATACATTGATTGATCAAAAGTGTAAAGTACGTCACATATATTTTTATTGTCATTTTCCTTAGTTTAATAAACAAACATGATTTAAGTGATGTAATGTAAACATGAGTAGCGAATGATTTGAAATTCGAGTTATTTCACGGAATAAAAGGGTTTATTATCATGTTTTTACGGTTTTTGTGTTTTCGTTCCTCCGTGTTAATGTAAACAAACATGTTTTTTGGTGAGAATTTTCGTCGAAAAAAGGGTTTCTGGAGAACGCATCTTTGTTTTTGGATGTTTTCAGTTTTCAAATTTACAAGTAAACTTGAAAACACATTTTTCAGGTTTTCAACTTTTGTTTTCAATCTAATCACTTAAATATATGTTATAAATGGGAGTGAAAAATGAAAACGCAAAACTAATTATAACAAATCTAAACACATTCTCATCTCTAGAATATGTAATCTTAAAAACCATCATGTTTTCAGTTTAAATAAAACCTCCAAACCGAATATTCTCGTTTGCTAAAAGCACACTATTTTTGTTTTATGAATATTACTATTAGAGTTCGGTTATAATAATTGGTAAAACCGGTTTAAAATGAAAAAATAGGTTCTAATAACCAATTTTTATAAAGTAAGAAAACGACTTGAGGACTTTTCTAGAAAAAAATAAAATTGGACGAAAACATAAAAAAGGTGAAAACATGTTTTTTTAATAATAAACGCTGTAAACAATTAATAAATTATTTTGTTGACTGACAACAAAGGGTTTATAGTCCAACGCTATCAAGTGTTATGAGGGACCTCAAGGTTAGGAGTTCGAGTCCTATTGAGAACAAATATATAGATGTGTGTGTCATGTTGTAATAAAAAAATTTGTGACCCTTTTAGTTTTGCTCGTCCTATAAATCACAAACAGGGTAAAATCTTATTGAGTAATTAACCAAAGACATGAATTAAACTTAGAATTAAAAACATCATTTGAAATAACTTTCATATACTTGAACAACACTAATTAACAAGGATCTAACAAATTCATAAACTTCACCACACTAATAACCAAATAAATACTAGTTTCTTATGCCAAAACAAGTTTCTTTTTTCCTTTTTTTGGAGTTGATGGGTGTCACTGAATCACTATAACTCATTCAAGTTCTCTTTTGACATATATTTATGTATACAATTATCTTTACCGATCGATCAAGTAGGTGAATGAAAGAGATGATCATACACGAAACCATCATCAAAGTTTTGAGAGTAGCTTTGAGGGTCATACGCATGGTGTTTGCCGATGGCAGTTTGCCATGCCAACGCTTGTTTCCACTGAGACTTGAACCTCCACATCAACTGCTTCAGAACCCCACCACCTCGCCTTCTTCGACTGCCTGCAAATGTGACAATGGCGTCGCTACAATGGATCTTTCTCCTCCACCTCCACATCTAAGGATCTTTGAGTTTGATCACCATTCGCCCAATCGTATCGCCTCGTTTTAAGCATAACAACCAAAGTGTCATAGAATTTATGCTAGTAGATAAGGACCACCCATCATCCCATGTGTAGGAATCAGTCTATCTTGGTATAGAAAGGTCGTTTTCATGATCTCTAAAGCTAGGAACAATGTCCTTGTGTGGTCCACACAAGTGTTCTAAAAAAAAATAAATAAATGAGTTTTGAGAACTTAATTTTGAGTTATGCATACTTATGTACAAGTACAGCTTGTAAATTATATTTAAAAAAATACACTAATAAAAGTAAATTTTACGGCATTTTTCACATCTGAATCTCGTGTGTTCACAGATACTCACAGTACTCTGTATTTTTTAGTTACTCGCACGAACTATATACATACATACATACATAGATACATACATACATACATACATACATACATACATACATACATACATACATATATATATATACATATATATATATATATATATATATATATATATATATATATATATATATATATATATATATATATATATATATATATATATATATATATATATATATATATATATATATATATATATACACACACACACTAGGTTATTACCCATGTAATACATGATTTAATTTTAGAAATTTGCATTTATATATATATGTATAATATAATAAATATATGAATAATAAAGTTTGCTTAATTTAAATTATATAATAATTATATAAATAATAAAATTTGCTTAATTTTAGTTAGTTAGTTATTAAATTAATCCATATTAGATTTACATAGATTTGATTTGCCTTAAAATTTAAAAATTTAATCAGTAAATGACGTGACGAAAGGAGATAGTAACATATGACAAATTAAATGAGAGCATGTCATGTGATATTAGTTACTCTTTTAATAGTATAGATAGATTTGTGTGTGTGTGTGTGTGTTTAGGTTTGAGAAACAAAAAATATATTGAGAAGTGTTAGAAACACTATGGTGTTTTTTTTTTAAAGGTTAAATGTTAAAAGTCTGAAAATCATGTCTGAAATTAAGAAGAGACCTCAACATCTGAAATTAAGAGGCTCTTAATTTTAATTCAAACAATTCTTTTCCTCTTAAAATTCAAAGGGAAATTCAGAGGATGAAACCTCAGAAGTCTGAATTTAAACAAACAATATAAATTAGGTTAAGATCTGAAATTCAGACTTCAGACCATTTTCAGACCCTATTAATTACAAACAAACATACCTTATGATCAACAAATTTTGTATATTGATTTACTATTTTGGACATTGATTCACTTATTTTTGAATTTGTGATTCATTATGTATAAATTCAAAAACTAATGAATCAATATAGAAAAAAGTACTAACAAATTGTTGATAATTTAATAAGAAATTTATGATTCATTACTTGTACATTCAAAATATGATGAATCAACACGTAAAAAAATGAATCACAGTACTTTTTCATATTTCTCAAAATATATTTAGCTTCTCATTTGATCCTATATATATGTATAAAATATGGTTCGTTTGAGTATCAAAAAAATGCAGAATACTGTGAGTACCTGTGAATACACGGGTTTCGAATGCGAACATGCTCCGGAAAAAAAATTAATTTTTTTTCATATTTATTTAGATTGAAATAATATAAGGTTATTTGTAAAAAATTACATACATTCACACTTTTGATCATCTTAAAAGTTATGTGAACGTGAAAAAATTTATGTGTGCAGTTCATGCACGTTCACATAGTTCTAATGTGTGTTTATGTGTAATTTTTAACAAGTAGTCTTTTATTATTAATTTAAACATAATTTTGATAAAAAAAAATTTTTTAATGATTTTAAGCGAGATACCTCCGGTACTCCGTAAAACTAATGGTACTCAGTTGAACCCCATTACACACACACACACACACACATATATAGGGTTGAGTTCCGGTAAGAACCCTCGTTACCGTGAGAACGTGAGAACCACTCCAAAATGCACAAATTTGTACATCAAATGCACAAATTTAAAAATTAAAAGTTTTACTTAAAACCATTATTAGTCTTAAATATTAATAAAGATCATAATCTAACACTAAAATTACATTCAAAACTTATATTCATTAAATTATAAACTAAATGCACAATTTGTACATAAAACGGATAAATTATTGCATGAGATGCGTAAATTTTTACATGAAATGCATAACTTTATCGAAAACATATAATTTTAGTATCAAATGCACAATTTTATATAGTGGATGCACAAATTTTAAAGTGGTTCTCATGTTCTCACAAAATAAAGGGGTTCTCATGTGAACCCAATTCTATATATATATATATATATATATATATATATATATATATATATATATATATATATATATATATATATATATATATATATATATATATATATATATATATATATATATATATATATTTATATTTATATATTTATATATATATATATCAATGAAGGCATAATAATAAAAGAATGGATTCAAGTAACTTTTTCAAGGTGGTAGGGTCCAATATTGTCCTTGTAGCTCTAGTGATGTAACATCATTTGTTATTGGAATATTATGTTTAAGGGTCAAATGTTTTTTTAAATAAAGTAAAACAATTTGTTCGAAAATTGGATCTTGTAATCGGAATTTATTTATTAAGAAAAAATGTTTATACCATACAACAAGCGTTATTTAAAGTAACACGGTCTAATTGATTGTCATTCTTTCATTTAAATTAAGAGTAACTTTGTTTACTTCCTATTCATTTAATGATTTAATATGAAGAGTTCATATATCAAATATCTAAAATTAACTTTGTTAATAATATTTTCAAATAGTTATGTATTTTTTTAATTTTTTCATTTATGTAGTGTATTTTTTTCTAACATTGTTTCAATTAGATAATTGGATGATCTGATGACTGACACAACAAATCATGTTTATTCAAAAAAAATTTATACATATTTATGTACCGTATTTTAGCTGAACACTACATGAAAGTGTTGCACAAAACCCACTTGTTAAACTATAATATTGTTTTTTTTTAATATGAACCCAAAACGTTTTTTTTTTTTTACTTTTCTACAAAAAGCAAGATTGTTAATCTAAACCCAGCCATTTTTTAGAAGGCATTGATAAAAGATCATCAAAAGGATTCACCGATAACTTGTAAGAAACTCAGTCTTTACTTGATCCTAAATATATGATGTATATCTCCTCAATAGTGAATTAGTGATCACTAAATCAACTAATAAGTCGTTTCATGACAATTTCGTCAATCACTTTATTTTGATAGACTTGTGTGTACCGTTCTACCATCAATACCTCCGTATAATGAGTTTGAGTTGATGATTGAAAAGCACCCTTTAAAACTTAGGAAGCGTTTGGTTCGCGGATTCCTTGAGATTTACATTTAAAATTCTGTGTTTGATTTAAAATCCCAGGATTTCTGAAATCTCTTCCTTCTTTGTTATTTAAAAACTCAGCCTCCTTTTAAATCTCACTTACCTTGCATTTTTCAGATTAATAATTTTTTTCCAAAAGAAAATGTAGATTTTTTGACAAAATCCTGACAATGTAAATGATGCATAATGCAAATCCTTTGACAAAATGTAAATACCAAGAAAAGAATCTACAAACTAAACGCCCCCTTAGATTTTGATTCACATAGAAATTCCGCAACTATCATATCAGTTAACCCGATGAGACTCGAATCCCACCCGATAGCATAGAGATACAACAGCCCTGCCAAACCCATGAATGGCTTAGTCTATTTCTCAATAAAGAAAAAATATGACCAAGAGTGCCTTGAAAACACACACATAAAAGGTTCCTTTAATTCTTTTTACTATTAAATAGTGTCCATAAATCTTAAAAATAGATCCTTACCATCATAAGCGGTCGTCATACTCCGCAGCTCACACATCTTCGACATGAAAATCACATTACTACTTTGTCTTCTTTTCTAGACTTTCTTATTTCGATCAATTGAGATTTGTTACTAACAAACGTAATCAAAGTTGTCTTTAAATCATCTAAACACTCAATTCACAAATTATACCAAGCTGACTGATTAAAAACATGCAAAAGAATGTAATGTTCCATGATTTCTTTTAGGAGAGCATGTTGATTCAACAAAGAAAGCATCGAAACAGGAATTAATCTAGTCAAAACAGATTGTCAGTCGGTATCCTTTTTGGATTGTTGGAATGGTATAACTTGGATCCATTGAAAACAAAGAGAGATAGAAAAGTTTGTAGAATTGTAGATGTGTGAAAATATATTATAAAATGGAGGCATTTATTGAAAGAAAATTGCTTTTAGGAAAATGAAAACAATCATTTGTTTGATCGTTGAAGCCGTAACCATAAACATCATGCGGGCACTGTGTGAGAAACTGAGAACGACGGGACAGGCGAGTCATGGCCATCTCACCAAATATGTCCGCAGAGTGATTGCAATCCAAATATCAAATACACTAAACAAATCTAAATTCCTTCAAAATCCGTTCCACAAGTCAAACACCGCCTAAATTGTGTAATAATACGATAACGCAATGATAAACATTAATAGGGTTTTTGAATTTGCGTTTAAAAAATTACTGTAGCGTTTTGGAAACTAATAATCAGATACTAACTGTAACAAAAAGTGTTGTTGGAAATGTAGTATTTAGTTTAGCTTCTGCTGTTTGCTATCATTATTATCAAATAAGTAGTTTTTAAAGTGTTTCGATTTGCGTTTTTACTTGTAAAATGACCAAATAATCACTTATTAAGCAAATAAGCTACATTTTTTAACTTATGAATACTGCGGTAGGATTAACTCTAAACGCAAATAATCACTTATTAACGTATGCAATCCAAACACTTTAAACCAATTATTTGCGTTATTGTAACGTAATAAGCTAATAATCATGTTTGTAACGCAAAACCAAACACCCTCTAAAATAGATTTCTTTACAATGCTATTTATTTTTGAGTTTGAGTAGAAATCTGAACTGCCTTTGAAAAATAGCCAAGTCATGAGAATAGAACTTCAATACACTATTGTTTATGTATGCCGACTTCTAAATTAGTTTATGGAAGAAATTACCAAAACCCATCAAGAGGTATCAAACAACTTCAAAATAAGAAGCTATTCCCAGATTCCCAGAGAGAAAAAAACATAAACTTAACACCAAAATCCTCAATAATCCAATACTGCAGTTTAATATATGAAAGCATTTGGAAAGATATATCTTCTAACATATATATCCAAGCAGACAAATACTAAAAACAAAACAAAGTAACCGTACCACAACTGAGTGAATGATGAAACTCAACTTCAAATGCTTCTAAACGATGGCATTGGCTGCGCTAGCAATCCTCGGCCACAAATCAGCACACTCCTTGCCAATTGGTCCAGTGATAGCAGATCCTACATTCAGCAAAACGTTATCAAACATAAAACACCATCAGTTAACAATCCATTAGACTATGATGATTGAAAAATAGCGGTTGATGAAATAGCAATGGTAATTGTGATGCATTATAATGCAGTGTTTTTATAAGATAAGAAATGCTAAAAGGAAAAAAGAACTCAATGTAAAGTAATGGATTTAGGAATGAAAATTGAAAAGTGTAGCTCTCTATTAGACAGTTGAAAATTAGATACCGAGTCTGAATGCCTGAATCCCTGAATGGTACTATAATACCGATGAACTTTCTAAGCATAAATAGCATTGGAGTCACAAAAACGTGAAGAACAAATCATGCTTTGGTATTAATAAGATGTATAGATGTGGTTCCATTTAAATTACCTTTCATTTCTCCCTTGGGATTCACGATAACACCAGCGTTGTCTGCATAAAATAAACCATAATAAGATAAGAATTTGTAAATGCAGGACTTGAAATTCACAATGAAGTTTATTACCCATTAAGAATACTTCCAATCAAATATGCTTCATAAAAAAGATGAAAAGCAGATTGATTTACAGATATCAGAACAATCAAACGATTGCATTTCTGTCTTTCATATGTACAAAGTACTGTAAAAAAAGAGACTAGAAATAATACCCAAATAGCAAAAAGGAACAAGATTTCAAATATCTTACTACATCCTCAGTTAAGGATCAGATTATGAACACTAGTTCCAAACTAAAAAAATAATCAGACTATATATTGGAATGCATATGATATACCAGCAGACAGGTAACACAATGCAACAAAAAAAAGGCATCATGCTGTTAAAAACTGGTTCAAAATATTGATTTATGCTTCCTGATTGAGATGACCAGTTATCAAAATGGTCACACAAGAAAAGTTTCACGGAAGCAACACCAAAATAAGAAAGTACAGTCTAAACTATCACATGAATGATTCAACAAACAATTGCATAACAATCACCGATTTGAGACAATGAACCACTTCACGACTCATAGCATTCCTGCGTTTCCACTTAATCTTGTTCTAAACTCTTGTCTCCTTAAAAACAACTATATAGAGCTTCACAGTTCACAATGTGATACTTGATTGATGCGATTAAGTTGAGTTAAAAACAACCAAATCAAAATCTATGACTTATGGGAGCTTGAAATCAACCAAAAACTATAGCTCAAAAACATACAATTAATAGCTAACATAGCATTAAGATGGATAATTAACTCCGCTTTAAAACAATTAACCAGTGAGATCATACAACAATTAAGCCATATAATCATTTGAAACTCAATAATTATTTATCGGATTTCTAATCAATAACTAATAAAACCTACCAAAAATATGAAATCAACAAAACTAACCTTCAAAGTACATAAAAACACCATCCTTTCGGCGCCACGGCTTGCGTTGACGAACAATAACAGCAGGCATAACCTTCTTCCTGAGATCTGGCTTACCTTTCTTCACAGTTGCCATAACCATATCACCGACACATGCCGACGGGAGACGGTTAAGCCTTCCCTTGATTCCTTTCACTGAAATGATGTACAAGTTCTTTGCACCAGTGTTATCGGCGCAGTTCACCGTCGCAGCCACCGGCAAACCGAGTGACATCCGAAATTTGTTCCCGGCGGAACCTCCGCGACCTGAAAAACAACAATTACGTATGGATGTTAGTTCAGGTTTACATGAATATCAATGAAATTGAATTCATTGAACTTCATTAGAGCTCGAAACGATGAAACAGAGATAGATGTTGAGAGAAACCTCGCTTCGACATGGTTGATCGCCGTGCACTCTTGCTCCTTTGGCAGAAGGAAATAGGGTTTGAGGGTTTTATATGATTTTGTGACTAGGGTTTCTTTGGGGCCAGGCCCATTTAAGTAGATTGATAGCCCATTTTGCAGTTATCAATAAATTTTATTGTTTTTGTTTTTTTAAAGAGATTAATGTTTGCGGTCAGCACTTAGCTGTAGAAAGATCAGAAGAAATGGCATAAAGGTCTGCAGACGTCCGCAGATGTGGGAAGACGAAAAAAAAATAAACAAATTTTCATATAAAACATCTTCTCGCGTCTTCGAGTCCGCAGACATGACTCATGAGAGGTTCGAATATATTCTAAGAAAAAACAAACAAGGCCTAAAAATTTACCCCAAAACGAAGAAGGTGGTAATATAAATTTTAAAAATTGACAATAAAGATAATGTAACATTTATTAGGCCAATAAATATAACATAAAATTCAAATCTGACTAAAAAAATATTAATGACCACTTAAGAAATAAATTTTTAAATTTTATGCTCCCTTTTTTCGTAAAATAAAAATTATTTTATTATTTTTCTTGGCCTAAAATTTGAATTTTATGTCTTTTCCCGGTCAAAATAGAAATTTACATTACATTTCTCGGCAAAAAAAAATTACAATGTCTTTATTGTCAAATTTTGTATTTTATATTACCTTTTTTTGTAATTTTCCCAATTAAAAACTCCTAATCTTTAATTCTTTATCTTTAAATCCAGTAGTTAAAATGGTTTTAAGGATCTGTCAAATAAGAGTGAGAATTGAAAGAATGATTTTAAATAATGATGAACTTTAAATACAAAAAAACAATCTAGTTTTGTGTATCCTAATTTATCTTTAAATCGTGTAGTTAAAATGGTTTAAATATTTATTTTTAGTTTAAAAACCAGAAATTACAAATGGCATTAGAAAACGAAGACAATAACATTGTCAAGATCGAGATCGTATTTAGGATTGTATTTGTCTCTGCAAGATTAGGATACTTTTTAAAATTTTTTTCTCAGGTACTATAATTAATAATTTTATATCATGGAACAATTATATACTTCAAAAGAAATATTTATACATTACATTCATGTTTCAAATGTTTATGGACATCCAACAAAATCAACTAATCATATGTCATACATTTTGATCCATTATCCTAATGGATAAAATGGTTTGCATGGATCAGTAAAGGATTCTACGGGAATTGATCTCACGTTCGATCTTACTAAAAATTGATCCTAAACCGATGGTATTTGAAATCACTAGGTGAGATTGTAGGATCGACTAATGCTTTGCGATATCAACAACCATGATGACAAGTAATAGTTTAGTTACTTTTATTTATTAAAATGTACATGTAGATGGTATCCACAATCACTATTTCATATTTGTTTTATTATTATTATTATCATTTCTTACATTTTAAGTTATCAAACTTTTAATATTTATTGTACTTATAGGATGATGAATCAGATGATTGATTGACATGGTAAAAATGTTGATATAACATCCATTTGGCATTTAATAAAAGAGTAAATATACTCAATTCTCGTGAAGCCACATGTCATCACCGTGAAACGACACGTGGCATTTATAGTTTTATAAAATAATAAATCAATTTAAACTATATTTATCCATATTGTAACATCCGGAGACTCGCAACAGGTATGTGTAATTTATTTATTGGCTTTGGAAATTATCTCAATGAGTTGGTGAAATTTAATTGGTTAATTACGCGTGATTTGGTAAAGTATATTGCTATTACGTGTAAATCATAATCGGTTGAAATAATAACCGGTTTAGTAGTGATGGTGGGTTTGGGATTATTTTAATGAATTAATTCATATTCTAAACCCGAAATATTAAAATATGGATTAATTGAGTTAACGGACGTTTAATTAGCGGGTATTGAATATTATACCCGTTTTAATTGAGTTTGGGACCCGAAACGTATATATGTCACGTATATGTCTACCCTTCTTCACTTTTCACCAAAATCCCAGAAAGTGTATGTGTGTGAACCCTTCGAGCAGAACCAAAGGGGGAAGAATAAAAACAAGAGGGTCAAGGACAGCAGCCATAGCTAGGGGATTTGATCCCACCTTCAAAATAGAAACCAACTGGAGCAAAAAGAAGTAAATAAGGTTAGTGAAATGGTTGTATATATGTTGAATTGTTGTACCATGTAGTTAGAATTGGTTGGGGGATAGTTTATAGCCCCTGGGACGCGAAAACGAGTTGGGGAAAAAATCCCCATGGCTAACTTAAAACAGAGCATACACATGCACTGTTCGTCGCCGCATCGCGGCCGTGCTCCCCTGGTCGCGACCGCGATCAGGGTGAGGTGGTGGAGGTTGGTCGTGGTAGAGGGAACGCGATCGAGATGATTATCGCGGGTCGGGTGAGCACGACCGCGCTCGGATGTTCACGACCGCGATCAGATGGTCAGCGCGATGAGGGGACCGCGATCGCGATCCTGGCCGCGCTCGTGGGTCTTGAACTGTTGACTTATGTTGAGTCTGTGAGTTTAGTAGTGTAGTTGTTATGGGTTGTTAGCTATTCGTTACATTGCAGTTGTGTTGATTGTTACCAGGATTTGTAGTTAAGCCTGGGACCTGTCAATACCGCCGTAGATAGCGGGATTGTAGTCGTGCTTCAGGTGAGTTACTTACTTTTGTTGTTTATTATCCGGGTCCAGTGCAGACCCTTTTATACGTTGATACTTGTTAGCACAAAATACAGCACGTGGATCACGTGTATAGTTGTCGTACGCATAGTAGAGGCCTGTTGGGTCATTCCCAACGCAGAGGTCCTGGCTTAGCCACTACTTTGTGGAGTGGGCTACGCAGGCTATCCCGGGTCGCTCTCGATGACGCGTCGGGCTGTTGATGTCGGCCGCATGTTGAGTTGATTGCTAGTTGTTTATATTGTGCTAATTGTTTTATAAACTTAGTTTAACGTTGTTTATAGTAACTCACCAACTTCCAGCTGACAGTTATTTACATGTGCATCTCAGGTGTGAGACCAGAGGCTAACCCGTCGCGTGGATCGTAGTTAGTGACTGCTTCAGTGAGTAGTCTCTGTCTTTTGTGGTTTGGTGTACTCGCCACTGATATTCTGGGATGACTGTAATTGTAACCGTGTTTGGATGACAAACTTTACTAACGGGGGTTGGTTCACGTTTCGTTGTGACTTTATGATTGCCATGGATGTTTAGTAGTTAAATTAGTTGTATACCTGTGATGATGATGTTTATGATCGGATGACGTGGATTATAAGTCTTACGTGGTATTAGTGGTAAAAGTAGAGTGTTACACATATATAATATAATCTACTTTTAAATTCAAAATCAAATCAAATTCAACAAAATCTAATACTATAATAACTTATTAATTATAATATAATATAATAAAAGCTTAAAATATTTAAAAAAAAAATAATTACATTCATGTGTGTGTGTAAAATCATACAAAATTAATAGGTCATAATAAATAATATTATCATTATTATATATTTTTGTTTAAAAACAATATTTACATATTTACCTTTTAATTTATTATATTTTATATATATTAAAAATATACGCGTAATACGTAGGTAATAAACTAGTATTTTAATATAAAAATTGTAGAGTATATACGTGTCATATCTAAGTTATTTCAAATGGCATTTCAGTTAGGTGACAAGTGACATCTATTGACTCTGGGGTGTTCAAAACCGGATATCCGAAATTTCGGATAGTGAAATTTGCTATCCGAACCCGAAACTTCGGATATCGGATTATCCGAATATCCGTAAATTCATTTTTTTATTTTTTTAAAAAATTAAATCAAAATTTTAAATATCTAAAATACAAATTCATATATCCAAATACATATTAAAGATAAATATATCACAAACTAAATGTATCCGGAATTATTTTACTCAAAACAACTACAAACAGATTAAAAAACTAAAGTATATAAAATATTAGTTAATAAATCTATAATATAGATAAAACTAAAAAAGATACATTAAAATAATAATAAACACTCAAATATTATGTAAATAATCAATATAAAGATATAAAAGTTTTTAAAATTTTTTTTTTTTTGAATTTTCGAATATCGGATTATCCGAATATCCGAAAATTTGAAATTTTATTATCCGAATCCGAAATTTCGGATGCTCGGATTCGGATTTTTATGAACACCCCTAATTGACTCTTTTGATATAATAGATAGATATAGATCTACGTATTTCCAAATAGTTGAATAAAATTATAAATAATCGTCAACTCTTCGTCCATGTAATACAGTGTGATTTTTATATATATTTATAATTTAATTAACTCATGTCTAACACATAACCATATAATAGACCAAAGGGTCTTTGACCTGGCGGTAAGAGGATGAAATTGTAGGCGAGAGGTCACGGGTTCGATCGCCGTCGGAGGCAAGTTGAAATTTAGGTGGAGTAAGTAAGTCCGGTGGTAAAAGAAGTAGGAGTAGGATAGTTTACCGTTCAAAAAAAAAAACATAACCATATAATAATGATCCATAATGTTTCTGTCACAATACACGTTCTAAAATAAAAAATGTGAATTTTAATCCTATATAGTTTTTATATTTTCATTTAAGAATCAATATTTCGTTCAAAATAAAACATAACCATATAATAATGATCCATAATGTTTCTGTCACAATACACGTTCTAAAATAAAAAATGTGAATTTTAATCCTATATAGTTTTTATAATTTCATTTAAGAATCAATATTTCGTCCTTATGTAATCATATTTTGGAAAATATGAACTAAAAAACCCTTTTTTTTGTGTTAAAATGAATTTTATTTTTCTAGTAATAACATAAATAAATAAAAGTTGTAGAAAATGTTTTTCCAAGTAATTGAAGCAAGCCCAAAAATGTCCGCCACGACTACCTCCCTCCTCCCTTCTCCATCCACCACCCCCTTCCGCATCACCACCGTCACCACCGCCGCCGCCGCCGTCCCACAGCTCAAACTCAAAAAACTCCGTCAATTCACACCCAAAATGTCCAACAACACCACCACCACTCCTAACCCTACCCAAATCATCACCTCCATCACCAAACTCCTCTGGGGCAAATCCCTCCCACCACAACTCCTCATCTCCACCGTCCGCTCCACCTGGTCCACCGTCTGGCACCTCATGATGTCACAACTCGCCCCTTCCGACCCATCCGGATCATACACCCGGCCCGTTTCTCAATTCCAAAAACCCAACCACAACCAATTCCGCCATCAAAAACCCAACACTCTCCACCTCTACGCCGCCCTCCCTTGCCCCTGGGCCCACCGTACTCTCATCGTTCGAGCTCTAAAAGGTCTCCAACACGCTATCCCTGTTTCAATTGCTTCTCCAGGGTTAGATGGTTCATGGATATTCGATGATAATGTTGTTTTTCCTATTGAGGATGATAAGCTTGTTCCTACTTTGGATAAGGCTAATGGTGCTAAAACTATCAGGGAAGTTTATAAATTGCGGCGGGGAGGGTACGACGGCCGGTGTACGGTTCCGATGCTGTGGGATGTAGAGAAGAAAGAGGTGGTTTGTAATGAGAGTTATGATATAATTGAACTGATGAATTCGGGTTTAAATGGGTTAGCTCGGAACCCGGATTTGGATTTGGCACCGCCGGAGCTCAAGGAACGGATAGATGAATGGAATAAGATCATATATCCAAGTATCAACAATGGCGTTTATAGGTAAACTTAATAGAATTTACCCAATTTGAACTTTATTGAGGGTGTTTTTTATCTAATAATTAATAATACTTATCAATTTTGTCGTCAAAATTGAAATGGTCACATTCCTGCATTCCGCCATTGATGCCGAGCTTAGGACAAAGAGAGATTTATTGTTGTTTTGGATGTGATTTTGTCAAAGCGATTATAGCAATGCAAAGAATAAAAAATCAGCTAATTAGTTGATTAATGTTATGGTATGGATAGATAGTATTTTATATGTATATTACTAATCAGTATTCTTACAATAGATTGTTCTTTAAAATCTAATTATATTAACCTAATTAGGCAGGAAATTGTAGCTATAATGATATTCTTCCAGCAATCAAAACTCAAATCACAGTAATCACTTTAGAAGCACGGCCGAACACCCGGCAAGTAGAGATAAGAGTATCAATAGAGGTAAAGATTTATAAATCACTTGTCTTTTTTTGCTATAGATTATATCCTATATTCCTATTTAAATAGACTGTTAAAAAAATAATGAAACCTCAAGCTTTTGATGTTCATGTGGAGTATTTATCAGAAAAATAATTTTTGCTTACATTAAATGGGAAAACCTGCACAGGATTATCGTAACACAAACCAGGGCAAGAATGTGTGAGAGCAAAAAATTGTCGTAGATGAGAGTGCAAGATTTTAAATGAAGTATTTCTATTTTGAAGCATGGACAAGAAATTTTGGATATGAATATATGATGCCTACATATTTTGTATGAATCTCGTAAGAAAAAGAAATATGATGGTTACAACGATGGGTGTACTTTACCTGAATCTTGAAGAACCAAAATCAGATAATCACATAATTAAACTGATGATAATTAGGTAAATTGCTGTTTCCTTAGTTCTTACACCACATGCATCTTTAAATTTGATCATTTTGATTGTAATATCTTGAAAGTTGGAATCATTGTTTCTTTTTGCCAAATTTCTCTAAACCGATCGTTATGACTTAATAATGATGACATGATCATGTTTTTGACATGATTCTTTTGAACTTAAAATCATCAAATCTGTTCATATCTTGCTAAACACTTGGATTGATGGATGTTAATGTAAATTGGTGTCAGATGTGGGTTTGCACAGAGCCAAGAAGCATATGACACCGCTGTGAATGAGTTGTTTAGTGCTTTGGACAAGGTGGATGATCATCTAAGTGGTTCGCGTTACTTATGTGGAGATAAGCTTACGCTAGCAGACGTATGTTTGTTTACTACTTTGATTCGGTTTGATCTCGTATACAATGTCATGTTCAAATGTACGAAGAAGAAGGTGGTCGAGTATTCAAATCTTCATGGTTACATGCGAGATATCTATCAGGTAACATGATGATACTTTCTCATAGAAGTGCATACTCCATTTGTTTATTTTGTCTGCCTCCAATTCCGTTTTGTGGGTCCCATATATGTGTGTGTGTTTATTCATGTCATGTGACATCCACAAGCACTATTCATTTATTCTTAGATGGAGCCCATATGCCCGTCAGTCTCTGGGTGATAAGCGGTGCTCATCTTAAGTTCAGTACCCATTTCACTCTGAAAAGCCCTCCAAAAGTGAGAGGCAAAGGGGTCCTTGGGTCCTAGGATCGAGGCACTGACCTTATGAATGCAAGGCACATCATATTGAAAATATGTAAAAAAATATATGTATAATGTAGTAAATGAAAGAGGAAATAAGAAAAAGAAAAGAAAGAGTTATAGAAACTGAAAAAAAAAATGCAAACACAAATGTCGTACATGAAAATAGTAGCGGTGGCATATAGAAAAAGGATGGGAAGAATAGTGGAGGAAGAACAGCACACACTTGGAGACTTGAATTCAGAAGAAAGAATAGTAGAAAATCACATAATTACATCAAAGAAAGAAGAAAAAATAGTAGAAAATGCCAAAAAGGAAGTATCTGACTGAATAATTGAAGGCAGAAGGCTACTCAATGGGAGAAAAGGAAGAAAGAAACCGCATATGTGTATAGAAGTGTGCCAAACCAAGGCATGAATGTGCCTCTCCTCAAATGTAGAAATGCCCAAACCTCGTTAGCCTTTTGCCATAGGCGCTCCTGCTTTTTGCAACTTATTCATGGTTTTATTGAACATGATGCAGACATGAAGTACGTAATTTGGGATGTTGGGTCCATCTTTGCGAACTGTAGCTTCGTTTGTTTTGCATCAACCGAATAAGATGGATCCTACATCTTTATTTCATTTCATACCATATAAACAAGACCCACAAAAGGTATACTTTAAAGGTCATTTAGCCCAAGTGCCCAACAATTACATTTTTTGTTGGATACTACCAGGAGAAGAAAAACAGGATCATGGGTCCCATTTCCTTGACACGAGAAGAATTAAAAATGGGACCCACAGAACCTAGAACGAGTTAATCAAATGACCAAATACAAACTCTCGTATAGATTCTAACTTTTTTTAACTTCCATCGTAAAATGATCATAATTATAATTTTTTTATACCATTTTCTTCATTCTTTGTTCATCATTTCCCCTTGTCCACATCAAACAATTACATATTTATTTCTTCTCCCCCCCCCCCCCCCCCCCACCCCCCTCACAGTGGTAGCAACTATTAAGACTTGAGTTTTTATGCAACTTTTACGATCTTATATTGGTAAAATGCATTTAGACTACAAAGCTACACATCATCTTCCTTTCTTCCATGTAAAGTAGATGGAACTCATAAGTCATAACCATATCTTTATTTGTTGCAAAGTAAAACGCAAAACAGTTTCTTTACGGCAACTCTGAACCTGCTTCACCAAATTCTGACCTAGTAATGAGAAAATCTTAACTAGTTTTTGTCAAACATTCTACACGGACAATTATGAAAACTCTGAATAATGTCAACGGATAGATGGTTGACATTTGGTGGTCTTATGTTTTCATGCAAAGGTAAAAATTGTTTGAGATTTTGTTTGTGTTGGTACAGATTCCTAATGTAGCGGAGACTTGTAACCTCGAAGCAATGATGGATGGTTACTACAAGTTCTTGTTTCCATTGAATCCAGGCAACATTAGACCCATCATGCCTTCCGGCTGTAACCACAAATCCCTTTCACAAAGTCACAATAGGGGATCTCTTTCAACCTCACAACAAAGTGCCCAGGTTCTTGTTTCATACTAGTGTATGTACATATTAGTTTTATATGTAAATTATTATATTCCTAAATGCTATTTAATTGTTTTTATGCTGCAAATATTGGGGACAAGTTTTATAGGATAAAAGTTACACAGAATAATTATCATTGTGGTGCAAAATTTTACCATGGATTAGGCAAATGCACCATTCTTTTACACACAACTGTATGATTGTGTTCATTTTATCACAGTTTCTAACGGTTGAACCAGTTTATTTGTTTACTTGTTAGCGGAATCATTAAAAAGTCATTAAGAGCCTCTTAAAAAGGTCTGAAGTCTAAACTTTAGATATATAATAAATTAAGACTGTTTGTTGAGGTTTAGACTTAAGAGGTTTAAACCTCTAAATTTACCTCTTAAAATTAAGAGGAAGAATGGTCTGAAAAAAAAAATAATATAAGAGGGTCTTGTCTTTATTTTTAGTTTACAACCCTAATTTTATATCCTCTAAACAAACAATCTTAAGACCACCTCACCTCTTAATTTCAGATGCGGTTTCAGACTTCAGACATTTAACCTCTTAAAAAACAAATAGCACCGATAAAATGACATTTTTAATGATTCCATTAAGAAGCAAACAAACAAGGCCTTAGTTATGAATATATGATCCTTCGAGAATGTTAAAGCAGGTGCTTTATGAGATGATTCTGTTCTTTTTATAAATGTGTGCGTTTGGCAAACTCATAAACACGAAAAACCTATTGACATCGTTAATAGAGGCCAAAAGCAGGCAATGTAAACAATCGTGTTCGTGTATACAGTATAAACTCGAGCATGATATAAAAATGTTAATTTTTTATCAACAAATTAATAATCTAATTGTTGAAATATTGGTTATTAAAACTTATACTACATAATTGATGCGTCCAGAGACATCTTAGCTTTTAATTGAATGATTTTGATCAAAATAATATTAGAACAATTGTCATTGTACCAACCGTATGATACTATGATAGTATATCTTCAATAGAAACCCAATTTATCAGCCACAAGGAATGGAAATTGAAAATGATTAGGGGGTTTGGATTTGTGTTAGAAAAATGTTGTAGCGTTTTCGAAACTAATAATCAGATAATAGATGTAACAAAAAGTGTTGCCGGAATTGTAGTGTTTTGTTTAGCTTCTGTTGTTTGTTATCATAATTATCCAATAATAAGTTTTTAAAGTATTTGGATTTCCGTTTTAACTTGTAAAATGATAAAATAATCACTTATTAAGCAAATAATTTATATTTTTAACTTATGAAAAGTGTGGTAGGATTAACACTAAACGCAAATAATCACTTATTAACGTATGCAATCCAAACACTTTAGACCAGTTATTTGCGTTATTGTAAAGCTAATAATCTCATTCATAACGCAAAATCATACACCCTTGTATATTTGATACTATGACTGTAGCTACCATCTAGCAAAAACATGATGGAGAATTTTTTTCTAAAAATCTAAAATGCAAATGGGAGGGTTAAAAAAATAGGAAAAATTACAAAGAAATGTAATATAAAATATAAAATTTGATAATAAAGGTACTGTAAATTTTTCTAGACCAAGAAAGATGACGTAAGATTTTATTTTGACCAAGAAATGACGTGAATATTAAATTTTAGGCCAAAAAAATTGATCAAATGTTATTTTTTTTAACCAAAAAGAGGTATCATAAAATTGAAATTTTACTTCTTAATTGGTCTTAAATACCTTTTTTTCGTCAAAATTGAATTTTATGATACTTTTCTTGGCCTAAAAAGTTTTACATTGCTTTTATTTTTTATTTTTGTATTTTATGTTATATTTGTTGGTAATTTGCCCAAAAATAATACAATGAATGAATTTTTATTTTTTCAAGCAATTAAGTGCTTAAGCAATATTTAGGGAAAAAAATCCATAGGAGGGATTTAGTTATGCAGAACTTTATCAATTCATGGGGGAATTGCTCAAAATAGCAAGCTTATTATAGCAATATCGTAAATTTTGTAACAAATAATGGAATTAACTCATAGTTTACTCTCGATTATAGTATTTAACCGGTAAATAACAAGTACGTTGTTATTTCAAACAATATATTAAATGGTAAAAAATAAAACTGATTTGTCACAATAAGAAAAAAAAAAGTTGGTTGTTATTTCAAACAATAAACCCTATGTGTAACTTTTTTTACCGGTTAATTTTTGTTATTTACCGGTTAAATGCTATAATCAGGAATGAACAAAAAGTTGGTTCATTTATTTGGAACAAAATTTACGAGATTGCTATAATAAGAAAAAATAAAAAAAGTTGTTTGTTATTTTGAGCAATTCTCCCTCAATTCAACAATGGACTTTTCAGACAATGATATTTTCTTTCTCAATTTTCTTGACACGATACAATAAAGGATCACTTCTTCTCTTAAAAAAGACATGTGTGCAAGTAAATCAAAGCGAGAAGGGAATGTTTTAATTGTTGGAATATGATTTTTTGTTGTATGTTCGACTTTCAGTTCAGTAAGTAGTTTGTCGTGACTCATGAGCTAAGAGGCCTCATAATCAGACTTCATGTTGCTTGAAACAGTCGTTGAAAATAATGCATCAATCACACTTGCAGTTTTCAAATCATATAATGTGCACTCATAGTCTAACTTTCAACTGTATTGAACAGTCGTCATTCTCTCCTTTGAATTGCCTTATTGAGTAAGTGCGGCAAGTTGGTGTTTGCAAAAATATCGAACCAAGGGGGTTAGGTACCAGTAGTGACAATGGTAAAGGAGAAGCATGACACTCTCATTATGTTAATGGAGTTGAACCATTTTACGATTGTAGAAGACCCTGAACAAGAAGATGCAAATATGTCAAGTATGGTCATTACGAAACCGTAAGAGATTGTTCACGATAATCTTCTGAGGACAAATACCAAGAGAAGAGGGTATAGAACTCTTGAGAAAGTGATAAGGTCCAAGCAAAGAGGGAAAGGGTATGGAAGATATAATATAATGCTCAAGTTTTAACATCTTGATTTAATGGTTAAGTATATGTATTTTATAAAATAACAATTCCTAAGTATAGGTATATCATGACAAAAGACAAATCAGTTCACATTAAACAACATAAAATGTTGCTAAAAATACAATATATAACGATTTCATGGGATTATTTTATTTAAATGAAATGGAAATATTTTTAAGAGATACGATTCGAAAACACCTGTTGATGAGATTTCAGAATTCTTTACTATTTTTTTCCAAGAGGTTTATATTATTAAAAAAACTCAACGTATTTTTATCGGGCATCACCTGTAAATGTAGGGATATTGTGCCCGATACCAATTATAAAATATAAGAAATATATTACGAATTACAAATCAGAAATGAAATTACAATACACGGAAATAAATAAAATACGAAAATTAAAATTACAAGTAAAGGAAATAACAATACTGAAATTTAAATTACAAAACGAAAAAGAAGGCTGAGTCTCGTGTTAGACACGATTCCCTTAAAACAGATTCGAAGTCTGTTTCCCAGGGTACAACAGCCAAAGCAGCGTGTACTGCCGGAGGTAACCAACTTGCCTGAAAAATCACGTGAATTGAAGGTGTTCTTCGTTCTTGGAAGCAACAACGTCTCGCCGTTTAAAGTGCAAAATCTTTCAAGAATGCAAAGTGTTTTCCAAGTCTTTCAAGTGTTTCAAGTGTGTTTTGGTGTTTGCATCTCCATCCCTTTTATAGGAGATGAGTTGTAACAACAAATTAATTATATTCAATTGTAATAATAATAAAAACCATTTTTTTATTAATAATTAAATATAATAATTCTATCATTAAACCATGAGTTGTAACAACAAATTAATTATATTTAATTGTAATAAAATATATTTTTTATTAATAATTAAATATAATAATTCTATCATTAAACTATTTCTGTAACGGCTCTAGAATTGTCTACATTCGTTCAAGACACGAACGCGGCTCACGCAAAAAAATACATTATACAAAGTACGAGGCAGATGCGAGTGCACACAAGTTTAATGATTTGCTACTACTTGGACCCAAGTTTTGTCTTGGAGTAACTTGTCATGCTTGTCAAGACTCCTCATTATAAACCACTCATGGTTTGGTCCATCTTCCTATGTGGGACCAGTTTTCACACTTTTAACTTGCATTTTCCTATATCAAACACCAATCTTTGAGCATCGATATCTCATTCATCTTAGCTCCGTTTTGGACGTTCTTTATATCGTTGTAATCCTCTCTTCAAGGAGAATACATACCCACAAAAATTAGTTATATATCTCACAATTATATATAATTATATTTGGTCCAAAACATGGAAAATACACTTTTTCCTTTGAAAAATTTACACTTTTTTCCAACAATCCCCCACATGAATGAGAGATCGATCGAAAACACATTCCAATCATCCCCCACATGTATGAGATTGATCGAAGACACATAAAATTCCAATGAATTTTCAATGGTTGAAATCTTGCATAGGATAGGTAGGTGTAAACCTTTGAACATTCCCTTATGAAATGCACTTAGTCTTCTAGCCGTCAGTAGAACTCGATGTCTTTGAACTGAGTTGCCATTTGTGAAGACGACAATACACTTCACACAAGAATCTCCCTAACAAGGTTAACTCCTCATAGTCGTGTCCGTTATGGTCATGGAACACTAGCCTGGTTCTGCGAGAGCTACTAAGAATTGTGCCCCTACAATTCCACTCGAAGCGACCCCACTTCTCTCTCACATAGGTGATTTCTCCCGAATCATTAAAAGCATAAATGATTTCTACCGAATCATTATAAAATGCTTAACCTCATTGTCACTAAAATGATTTTCTTCTAGAAATCATATAGGAATGGACTAGGAGTTTTCCACAACCCCCCACAGTGACCACACTTTATTCATACAAATAGGCTGTCCTTTTGAACCAAGATCTTGGGAACTCCAGTCAACAAGGTAAGGTTTTCCTTCGTATGAATTTATTCATTCATGGGCTTTAGTCCCATTCCTTTTGACGACTTCAAAACTAACTCTCTATTTAGGCCTTTCGTAAGCGGATCCGCAATGTTATCTTTTGACTTCACATAGTCAATAGTAATAACACCTGTTGAGAGTAGTTGTCGTATCGAATTATGCCGACGTCTAATATGTCTTGACTTACCATTATACATTATGCTATGCGCTCTACCAATCGCTGATTGACTATCACAATGTATAGTAACGGCTGAAACGGGTTTCGGCCACTTTGGTATGTCTTCAATAAATTGACGTAACCATTCGGCTTCTTCACAACATTTATCTAATGCGATGAATTCATATTCCATCGTAGATCTAGCTATCACTGTTTGCTTGGAAGACTTCCAAGAAATAGCAGCACCACCAAATGTAAATACATATCCACTTGTAGATCTAGAATCTTTTATATCGGATATCCAATTCGCATCGCTGTATCTATCTATCACAGCTGGATATCTCTCATAACGCAGTCCGTAATCTCGAGTATACCTCAAATACCGAAGTACTCGTATCACACTTTTCAAATGAATCCGACTCGGATTACTCGTGTACCTACTTAGCCTGCTTACAGCATATGTTATGTCCGGTCTGGTACAAGACATTAGATACATTAGACTGCCTATAATTCTTGAGTATTCTAGTTGATTAACACTTTCACCTCTATTTTTCGATAGATGTTGACTAGTGTCAATTGGAGTTCTAGCTATACTAGAATCACCATTACTAAATTTCTCGAGAATTTTATCCACATAATGAGTTTGACTTAACACAAGACTATCTAGGGTTCGTGTGATTTTAATACCAAGAATCACTTCCGCTAAACCCATGTCTTTCATGTCAAATTTGGATTTCAACATCTCTTTCGTTGAATTAATCATTCTTTCGTTACTACCAACGATAAGCATATCGTCTAGGTATAAACAAAGAATGACATATCCATGTTTTGTATCTTTCGTGTACACACACTTGTCGCACTCATTAATTTTGAATCCACATTCTAGCATGACGTGGTCAAACTTTTGATGCCATTGTTTGGGAGCTTGCTTCAAGCCATATAATGACTTAACAAGCCTACAAACTTTCTTTCCACATCCGGGAGCACTAAAACCCTCGGGTTGCTCCATGTAGATTTCCTCTTCTAAATCACCGTTTAGAAAAGCCGTCTTCACATCCATTTGGTACACTTCTAGATTTCTTATTGCGGCAATCGCAAGCACCAATCTAATGGATGTTATTCGCGTCACCGGCGAATATGTATCAAAGTAATCAACACCCTCCTTTTGTTTGTGACCTTTGATTACCAACCGTGCTTTATATTTTTCAATGGAACCATCAGGTTTCATTTTCCTCTTAAAAAGCCATCGGTAACCTAGTGGTTTACAACCTTCAGGAAGGTCCACTAGTTCCCAAGTATGATTTTGTAAAATTGACACAATTTCACTCTTGATGGCTTCTTTCCATTGAGGTCCTTCAGAAGAAGTTACCGCTTCTCGGTAAGTTTTGGGTTCACTTTCAACCATGTAAGTGACAAAATCATCTCCATATGATTTTTCAACCCTTTTTCCTTTTACTTCTTCTAGGCTCAACCTCTTCTCTTTCAGGTTGTTCTAATGTCTCATCTTGGACATTTTCGTCAATTGATTTAGACGAACTAGCACGATCCTTTTGTAAACAATGAAATATATTCTCAAAGAAGAATGCATTCCTTGATTCCATGATGGTATTCTTGTGAATTTCTGGATTTTTAGACTCATACACAAGAAACCGATAGGCACTACTATGATGTGCATAACCAATAAATATGCAATCAACCGTTTTAGGTCCTATCTTTTGAGCCTTAGGTGCCGGTACAACAACCTTTGCTAGGCACCCCCACACTCGTAAGTACTTATAGGATGGCTCTCTTCCCATCCAAAGTTCATACGGTGTTTTATCCATTTTCTTGCGGGGTATCTTATTCAAAAGATAAGTAGCCGAGAGGATAGCTTTCCCCCACATTTCTTGGCTCATTCCCGAACTTATTAACATGACATTCACCATTTCTTTCAATGTTCGGTTTTTTCTTTCCGCAATACCATTTTGTTGAGGTGAGTAAGGAGCGGTAAATTCGTGTCGGATTCCATGTTGAGCACATAAATCCGCAAACGGTGACACATATTCACCACCTCGATCAATTCTTACAACCTTAATCTTTTTGTTGAGTTGGTTCTCAACCTCTTGTTTGTATAAAACAAACTTCTCGATTGCTTCATCTTTACTTTTCATCAAGTAAACATAGCAATATCTTGTACAATCATCAATAAACGTGATGAAGTACTTATTACCACCTCTCGTAGGAATGAATTTTAAATCATACACATCCGTGTGAATCATATCAAGTGGTTCGCTTATTCTTTCAACCGATTGGAAAGACGATCTTGTAAGTTTGGCTTCAACACAAGTTTGACATTTATAATTTGAATCAATATGAAAAGATGGAATGCAATTTAACTTAATTAAACGACGTAAAGAATTAAAATTGACATGTCCGAATCGTCCATGCCATACGTTAGAAGACTCTGTCAAATAAACCGAATTTGTAGTCGTTTTATTAAAATTGCTTCTCAAAATCATCAAGTTTATTTTGAACATTCCATTCAAAGCAAAACCTTCTCCAACAAAATGACCATTCTTGGTCAAAACAAATTTATTAGATTCAAAAACCATTTTAAATCCAAACTTGTTTAACAGCCATCCGGAAACCACATTCTTTCGAAATTCTGGTACATACAAAACATTTGTCAACTTAAGATCTTTCCCGGATGTCATCTTCAAGATCACATCACCTTCACCTTTGACATCAACCGTATCAAAGTTTCCCATGAGGATCTTTTTTCCATTAACTACTTTCAAAGTAGTAAACAAACTTTTCTCCGAACACACATGTCGGGTAGAACCAGTGTTGATCCACCATTCATTCGGTTCAGATCTTACCAATTCTACACCAGAAACCATTGCCGTGATATTCACATTCATCATACTTGCAACTTCACCATTGCCGTCAAGAACCACGCATGGTTCAAGATCCAAATCAGAAAACAATTCTGATTTCTCAATATGATTGGCAAATTTACTCGCATTTTGAACTCCAATCATATCAACCATCTCATTAATCGATGGTTTAGCAATAGATGTTATAATTGAAGTCATCGACCGTGACACAACTCCATCTAACATTTCCATTTTTTTTCTTTAACGCCAAAGAAAATAATTATAAGTAGTTGTGAATCTTCTTTTTAAACAAATACTTTATAAATTTTCAATAAAGAAAATTTTCTCACTTTATAATAAATTTACACTTTTATTATAAACAACGTCAAATTAATTGATCAAGCTTGATTCAACCATTCAATTTAATCACTTTATAACAAAATTAAATCTTTTGTTATAAACAATGCCAAATACTTCGATTGACAAAACTTGAATCAACTGTTCAATTTAATCATTTTATAACAAAATTAAATCTTTTGTTATAAACAATGTCAAATACTTCAATTGACAAAACTTGAATCAACCGTTCAATTTAATCACTTTATAACAAAATTAAATCCTTTTTATTATAACCAATTTTATCACTAAAATTGAATATGCCGTTCAATTTAACACCAAAGTGAAGAATGAATCAACTGTTCATTCAAACACTTGTATTCCGAACGAGAATAGTAACAAATTTTATATTAAAAGTTAAAATTGAATCATCCGTTCAATGTTTAAGAAACCAAAAGTGAATAATCGAATCTGCCGTTCAAATTAAACACTTAATCAAGGCTGTTGCAAAAATTAAATCCGTCTCGAAACCAAAACTCGTTTGTAACAAAACAGAAATAATTAAATGAAATGGAAACACAATTGCTTCGAGACAAAACTCGTTTGAATCGAAACAATAATGTAATAGAAACTTTTACTTCGAGACAAAACTTGTTTGAATCGAAGAAACAATTTCTCTAAAATTCCTAAATTTTATAACCGGTATCGTGGTTGTAAAATCTGTTTTAAGATTGTAGGGATATTGTGCCCGATACCAATTATAAAATATAAGAAATATATTACGAATTACAAATCAGAAATGAAATTACAATACACGGAAATAAATAAAATACGAAAATTAAAATTACAAGTAAAGGAAATAACAATACTGAAATTTAAATTACAAAACGAAAAAGAAGGCTGAGTCTCGTGTTAGACACGATTCTCTTAAAACAGATTCGAAGTCTGTTTCACAGGGTACAACAGCCAAAGCAGCGTGTACTGCCGGAGGTAACCAACTTGCCTGAAAAATCACGTGAATTGAAGGTGTTCTTCGTTCTTGGAAGCAACAACGTCTCGCCGTTTAAAGTGCAAAATCTTTCAAGAATGCAAAGTGTTTTCCAAGTCTTTCAAGTGTTTCAAGTGTGTTTTGGTGTTTGCATCTCCATCCCTTTTATAGGAGATGAGTTGTAACAACAAATTAATTATATTCAATTGTAATAATAATAAAAAACCATTTTTTTATTAATAATTAAATATAATAATTCTATCATTAAACCATGAGTTGTAATAACAAATTAATTATATTTAATTGTAATAAAAAATATTTTTTATTAATAATTAAATATAATAATTCTATCATTAAACTATTTCTGTAACGGCTCTAGAATTGTCTACATTCGTTCAAGACACGAACGCGGCTCACGCAAAAAAATACATTATACAAAGTACGAGGCAGATGCGAGTGCACACAAGTTTAATGATTTGCTACTACTTGGACCCAAGTTTTGTCTTGGAGTAACTTGTCATGCTTGTCAAGACTCCTGATTATAAACCACTCATGGTTTGGTCCATCTTCCTATGTGTGACCAGTTTTCACACTTTTAACTTGCATTTTCCTATATCAAACACCAATCTTTGAGCATCGATATCTCATTCATCTTAGCTCCGTTTTGGACGTTCTTTATATCGTTGTAATCCTATTTTCAAGGAGAATACATACCCACAAAATATTAATTATATATCTCACAATTATATATAATTATATTTGGTCCAAAACATGGAAAATACACTTTTTCCTTTGAAAAATTTACACTTTTTTCCAACGGTAGATAGATGTGTTATCGAGACAAGACAACTCGTGAGCTACATAGGATCGACTTGTAGAAAAATCGAAATCGAGTCGTAGTTAATCGAGCCGAGCTCGAGCTACTCGAGTAGTAATCGAGTCAAACTCGAGTATTAAAATAGTCTGCTCGATAGGCTCGCAAGCCTAATCGAGTTTGAGTTTACAAGTTTACATTTTTCTAATTCAACTTTGTAATATTATATTTTTTTCATTTTTTTTATAAATCAAACTTATAATCATAAACCTAAAATTGCATTATTATATTTTACCATTATTGATTGTTGGTGGGATAAAATTAGATTGAATATTCTGTATTTATATCTTGATTTCATTAATCCCGAATTTAATCGAGCCGAGCTCGATAGTATCAAGTAGTTTATCGAGTCGAGCTCGAGTTTCAAAACTAAGGCTCAATCGAGTTCGAGTTTTATTGTCGAGATCGAGCTCGAGCATGGTGATACTCGACTCGAATCAATTACATCCCTACCTGTAAGACTGTAATATTTAAGTTTCTTCAATTTTTTAATAAAGTCGTTAATGGATAATAGTTTGTTCTTGAGAACCTGAATGTTTTTTTTTTATAATTTTAGTTTTTACATTATTTTTTTTAGAACTTCTGAAAATGCTAGTGAAATGCTTATACAATTAATACAAATGTTTCGATAATAATTTATACAATTATATGTGTATATTAATTCAAACTTTTCAATACAATACATGATTATCATCATGAATCAAACCAATTTCTTCCATGTAATCAGAAAACACGTATCAGCCACGAGATAAGGTATTTTGAGTTAAATTGTCTATTACCATTTATATGGAACATTGCTATACGTACATCTTTTTTTCGTTAAATTTTGTTAATCATACATTTTTTATTTTACACGTTTTTTTTATTAATGACATAACTAGTAATTAAACTTAATCTTTTTATTAAAAAAATGAGATGTATGATTGGCAAATGAGAGGATACCTATAATTTAGCCATTAATATGTAATCTCAAAAAAGGGGTCTTCTACTTTTCTTAAACCTAAATGCTATCATCAAATAATCGAGCTACACAAAAAATATCTATCTATAAATATTATTAAAAGAGTAACTAAATTGTCATTTGTTATCTGACATCCTTTACTAATGACAATGTTAATTACTATTTTAAAATTAAAATAAATTTTTTTAAATCAAATTACTCTTAAGTTAAGATTATGGTTAGATAATTAATTCTCAAAAAATCACAACAAGTAATATTTAAAAGATTTTTTTGATTAATTATTATAATAATAAAAACAACACTAATAATAAACTTAAAAGTTGTTAATGATTAGTTTTTTGTTTAAATGGTTTATACATAAATTAATTATAATAAAATACATTAAACATTATTAGTATTAAAAGTTTGAATATTAATTTTTAATTTCAAGTTTATATACTTTTAAGAAAATAAATTTATTAAAGTTATCCGTGTAATACACAGATTAATAAACTAGTATCACTTAACAAAATATAAGTTTGTAAATAAAATATATTAAATAGAATATTAAAATTAATTCATATTATATATGAAAATTAAAAATAATGTATCTTATTTATAAATAATATATTTCGTAGAATTTGGTTTATTGTAAGAAGATACAAAAACATTATGTTTCTATATTAATAAAAAAATTGTATGTATTTAAAAATAAAAAATTTAAATAAATGATAAAAAAAAACTAATTACTATTTACACACATATTAATGGAAAATTAGTTGTTATGATAAATAATGACACTAGTATTGTAATTTTTTTTTTAAATTATATGTTCAAATTTTGAGTCTGCATACAATTAATGAAATAATTTTTATTACAAATATCAACATAATACGTGGAATAGTAAACTAGTATATCATAACAATGCTAAAGTAAAATGGTATTCACATTGTTTACATATTTAATTTTGAGTTTATATGCAGTGCTGAATATATGATATATAGTATCGCTTCGATTTTCAATATTCTACTTCGTATATTGAATATACATATGAGTAATTTAAAAAATATATATACTATAACGCATAATTTTTTTTTTAAAAGATATATTATAATCGGTTTGATCGATCTATATGATATAAACATTATATTTTTATATCAAATCTCGAATCATGAATTATAATAGTAATCACATTGTTTAAACATTTAAATATACATGAAAGGTTGAATATATGTTATATACGATATATAATAGTAATCACATATGATATGCAATGTTGAATATACAATATATATATATTGTTACTTAGATATTGAATGACCATCTGGGTAACAAATATATTAACGAAAATAAACATGTAAATCTTTTTCGAAAAAAATATATCATGAGCGGTCTCGTTTTAAATAGTATAAAATTATCGGTTTCATGGTATGAAATTTTTTGATTTAAGCTGACAAGTTTGAGTTTTTTTTTGTGCAATTATCCCTATATAATTATAACAAAAGAAGGTATGTGTGTGTGTGTAAAAATGATATAAATACTATCGGTGCAGAAATTGGTCCTCCCATCCCCGAACACATACCCGATAAAATCCACGATAAGATTTTCCGAAAAGTTCGGACTTCAGGTTTTCCCTTCACGTTTGAGATTTTTTGTCATCCCTACTCGTGAGTTGTTTCTCGTTGTAAAAGGTAATGTTGCATTTAGTTGATGGAAATTTCCAAAAAAACTATCTTACTTTAATTATATATTAAAAAAAACTTGTTTATTTAGCAACAATTTCATAAATTTTCATTTTACTTTTTAAAATATTATTTTTCATATTCTCTCTGTTATCTTTCTATTTTATGACACTATTTATTTATAATATTTTATTTCTTTCTCTTACTTTTCTATCACATTTTTTACTTTTCTTATTTTCAATCACCCATCTTATTTTTTCTTAAAACTAAAAGTTTATCATCTAACAAGTTTTCACTTTTTATAGAAAATATTATTTTTTTCCTGACAATTATAAATTGAAAACTGAAATTGAAAAATGGCTAGTTTTCATTAAATAAACGCAACCTAAATAACACAAAGACATTTCCGTAATTTATAGGGGCGTTCAAAAGATTCCGAAACCGAAAGACTGATACGAAAACCCGACGAACCGTTCCGGTTTTGATGTTAACCGAACCTTATTTTTTAGAATTTTCGGTTTGGTTAATTGAACCGGAAAAATCTTTTGGTTTCGGTTTACGATTTTTGTGACGGACGGTTAACCGAAAAACCGAAAATTAAATAAACTTTATAAATTTTAGTTTTATTCCTATAATATTAACATTTATACCGAACTTATTATAACTTTTTAACCATTAATTGAGTTTCTTAACTCAAAACAACTAAAATTATGTTGTTACAACTTACTTAGGTAAAAATAAAGTATTATTTGTATTTAATAGATTTTTAATGATAATATATAATTTGTTAATGATATAGTATCAATACTTTATAATTTAATGATAACTTTCTCATCTTGATTTTTAAAAAGTACTTAAAAATTAATTTGAAATATAACTTTTTAATTAGAATTACAGTTAATTTGTCAACCGAATAATTGAACCGAACACACCAGTTAACCGTCTATTTCAGTTAGGTTTTGGTTCACAAAATCCTTAAACCGAAATATTCAGTTAACCATCAAAAGTCATTTTCGGTTCGGTTAACCGTCAACGAAAACGGTGGTAATTTTTACATTTACTTGATACGTAACAACCAAAAAGAGGGACTGAGGGAGGATGGGGTAAAAAGTAGAAGAGAAACAACTGTACTTTTTTTTTTTCTCTACGTATGGTTAGGGCATAAATTCACACACACACACACACACACACACCAGATAGCCGCTCGTCGTCGTCGTCACATCTCTCTCCCGGTTACGGCCTAATTCTCCTTCGTCACCGCCGCCGCTGTCGTATCGACTCACCGCCGTCTAACGTCTTGCAGTCTCCTCCGGCGTTACAGTTTGTCTCCATTGCTAGTCGCGGAAGTCCTCTCTTAATACTGCACCGAGTAATCTTCAAACACCTCGCTTTTATGCTGGTATTTAGGGTTTTCAACCGAAGCATAATTCTATATGTTCTACTTTGTTTTCTTTATCTTATAGCTGAATTTTACTCGTCGAGGATTTTCTTATTCGTTTGTGGAATTTAGTCGCTAACTCGATGACGGTAGGGAATTTTTATTGACATATGAATCAGTGGTTACCCTAGCGGTTTCTTCATCCCGTCACATATCGTTTTTAAGCTTTAAATTAGTGTGTGATTTGGTGTATCACAGTTAGACTCTTAACCGAACGGAAGTTTTAAATTCACTCGATAAAACGGTTCACTTTGAATATAGGTGGGTCGATAAGCTCTTTATCTAGTCGGAAGATAATGCACAGTAATGCGTCTGTTATTTTGTTGTTATTTCTCAAAATAGGGTTCGCATGCTGTTTGCCACAGAGACATGGAAACCTTTTAGGGTTTGCATAAAGGCTAGTTTTTAGAAAGATAAAGAAACCCTCAATGATAATTATATAAGTCAAACAAAACAGATGCACAAGTTGCTTGGAAACGGCAGACACAACAATGATTAAGTAAGTGCAAAACCTAATTGGATTTGGCTTAATAAGTTTTCTTCTGGGATGTTTCCCTCAAACCCCGCAAGGGGTGGCTACCTCTTGAGTCCTTGACCCCCTCCCTCTTGCCGGCAAGAGGTCGGTTCCTAGGTTTCCTAGCAGAGTATGAATTTTCATCCACAATTACTCTCCAGAAACCTAACACATGTGACAATATCGCTATACAGTATACACTGCCTACACTGCCTGTTTCGAAGATTTAGCTGATACAATGATTTGTGTTTGTTTGGGTTCATGAAAGTTGAAACACTACATAGGTTCAGTATAGCTATCATCTTTATTTAATTACCTTGGTTGTTCATTGGCAGTTATCTTCCGTACAGGTTTAAGATAAATCAACCTTCTCTTGACTATGGGAGATAGTGAGACAGTTATTGCTCAAACATCAGCTGTCCAGGAGCATCCATCTGTACCCTATTCTGCTTCTGAGTATGGTGACATGAGTGGAGATGTGGGCGCAGTTAGTCGAGACGTGGCTACTTCTACTATTACCACAACAATGGATGTCGACAATGCTATTCCTAATGAGGATGACCCGGGCGCTGCTGGAAGATCAGTGCCTACAGATGTCAATTTCAGTCACGAGGCACCATCTTCGACTACACAAGATGTTGGTGAGAATCCTGCAAGTACCGCAAACATATCCGTAGATTCATCTCATGTTACTGCTTACCATTCTTCCGTGAACGGAAACGATGATGCTAAAACTTTGCCAGCCGCGGGTGTAAGTGAGAATGGCGTTGGTTCATACGACGGTCATAATTCCGCGTCTTCAAACCAACCAGAGGATGGTTCTGGTATACTTGTGTTGCTTCTGGAATATTGCTGAATATAAACTTCCTTTCTGAATCTGAGAAGAATGAATGTGCTTCATTTTCTTACTGTTTTTTACAGTTTCTGCTGCATTATCTCCTGAAGAAGAACGATTATGGAGCATAGTAAATGCAAATTCTTTGGACTTCAGTGCCTGGACTGCCCTAATAGAAGAGACTGAGAAAACAGCTGAGGTAGGCAAAAGTTTTTGTTGTAATAATTCTAGTGAGTGTGAATCCCTTTTTACTTGTTACTTTGGATGCTAGCGATATACCAGTCTGAACTCTGACGCACCAACAAAAATAATTCTTTTTGTCCAAATCTTTGGGGTGGGCCAAAATCTAAATGCACAAATGATGCATACTATAACAGTGAAACCCAATACAAAACAAAGAGGTGAAGCATTAGGGTTTTGGGGTCCCTCTTGGTTAAAGCTTGATTTGGAGATGAGCACATCTCAAACAGTGTTTCCTTGGCTTTCTTGCATATCTTTGTCACCCAACATATCCTGCAACAAAAGAATTATTTAAAAGCTCATTCACATGTACTTATTTCTACTTATATTTCATCTTCTTTTGTTTCCTCAAGGCTAGCAGATTGAGTATGATTTTTTATTAGAACCGAAAGCCATAATTTAAAGCAAATTTATAAGTAACTAAATCTGTTGGTTGGCTTTTTCAAGACAACATTGTTTGCTGTAGTTGATATGATTGCCATCGTGTAATGATTACATTTCATCCTTTAACAGAATAATATTTTGAAGATCCGAAAGGTTTATGATACCTTTTTAGCTGAATTTCCTTTGTGTTACGGTTATTGGAAGAAGTATGCTGATCATGAAGCACGCCTAGGATTTTTGGACAAAGTTGTTGAGGTCTATGAACGAGCAGTGCATGGAGTAACATATTCTGTAGATATGTGGTTGCACTACTGTGTTTTTACCATAAACACCTATGGAGATCCTGACACAGTACGGAGGTAATGCTTGCTTGTTGATTAACTAGTATGCTGTTGGCTCAGGAGATGACCACCAATTCATGGTTTTCTCATTCTGCTGTGCTTTATGATTGCTATTACATGATAATGGCAATTCCATGTCTTCAGCACAAACTGCTCACTGTATATGGCAAAGATACTTGTAGGTTAAACACTTACAAAATTGAGCTCTCTTTGGCAGTGACTTGTTGTTTTGTAATTGCGTTTACTTGTGAAATAAAATGAAAACTGAAAGGAAACCAGTGTTTGAAAACGTTAAATGTTTTCAAAAGATTAAAGTCAGTTAAAAGAAATTTTGACTTGATGCTTTCATGGTTACAGAAAAACGTGTTGACTTCTTACTATAAAGGTATTAAGCTTTTAAATCCAGTAAAAGACATGTTTATGTTACTTATCCTTGCTTCTTCTTTGATGGTGCTGCATCTATCTTCCAGCCACTGACATTATAGCTATTATTTTGTTTCTTGATTAAAAATTATAGTTCGGTTATCATGTTGTTTCAGGCTATTTGAACGGGGATTAGCTTATGTTGGAACTGATTACCTGTCTTTTCCTTTATGGGATAAATATATCGAATATGAGTATCAGCAGCAGCAGTGGTCCAATCTTGCCATGATATACACGAGAATACTGGAGCATCCCAATCAGCAATTGGACCGCTATTTTAACAGGTGATACACTGATTTGGCAGAAATATTTATATGCTTCCTTAGTCTTGTTCACCTTAATGCTTTGGTGCCTCATAGTATGTCTGTATGATGGATCACCTTTGTTTGTGTTGTTATCACTTTATATGGACTCAACGAGAAAGGCCTACACAGGACACTTACTAATTTCCTTTTAGTTGCATAGATGTCTTGTTAATTACATAGTCCTGTGTTTTAAAAAGCTTCAAGTGGAGCTAACCCTTTTTAGCAATTAGTTGCTCAGGCAGCTTTTAAGTGGGTAAATTAACTGGTGCCATTTAAACACAGTTATTTATATGCAACAGGATTACTATTTATATCTCGTTTATAACCAACAGAATGGATGTAGATAATAATGAAATGATACCATAGATTATCAAATGGTAAGAGGATTTCTAATTGTTGATTTAGGGAGTAAAATACTTACACTTTTAGGATGAAATAGAATGTTATTAGTTATATCAGTGATCAAGGATTGAGGATTCATCACTGAGACCATAAGCGTGCTTACAAGTTATTTGTGGGCAATTTGTACAAGTGGATATGTAATAAAAATTTGTAAAATATGATGGGACAGTATTGTCGAACAGGGTTCAAGTGTATGGGGTGAGAGTTATTTTCCATCATAGTGAGATGAAGTCTTCAATTAGGCGGATTACCATTCTGTGGGCAGTTTAAGGCGAACCGGCACATTTCCTATCCTGAAGGGTCGAATGGTCCTAAGTGGTTGCTTATTTTTTTGCTGTGCAATAAATGTTGATGTACAATTGTATGGTTTGTGTTTTATAGTGCTCAGTCTTATGCTTTAGAGTTTATATTGGTTATAAAGTATTTTTGTTTGACCAAATATATCTGGACAGATGTAGGATCTAGGAATTACTTCATTTTATTGAATTTATTTTTGTGTTTGGGCTAGAAATAAATGAACTGGAACTACTTCTGAAAGTCACTCAAACCTAAATTAATTGTTAGTTCTCTTAATAAATGACTAATTGGTAATTTTGTTTTCATGAACTGTCTAGTCACTTCCTATGGTGCTTGATGTGTGCTTTTATTAGAAGAAAATCAAGATGTAAGCCACCATTTTTGAGACACTGCTATGTCTTGCACAGCTTTAGGTGATTCTTGGTCCATGTAGTTAGAGCTTTCACTAAGAATACCTGTCCAAGTCTAAAGTGTATATTTACAATTTTGATTATTCAGAAGATTGACTAAAGATGTGTGCCAAAGTAGTATGCTTACAATTTCATCAGAGTTGCGAGCAGCACCATGTTATCGCCATAGAGTAGCTCAATGTTATTGCCATCTCTCTCCCTTTTCTAAATGCCAAGCCTGGATCCATGTTATCGCCATATGAGTAGCTCCATGTTATGGCCACCGCTCTCCCTTTTTAAATGCCAAGCTGGACCAATATGGTAGCACCATGTTATGGCCACCTGTCATTCACACAAATGGAGACATGACACTCACCTTTTAGACTTGATTGTTGAGGGTCTTGAGGCACCAATCACCTTTTAGACTTGATTGTTGAGGGTCTTGAGGCACCATAGCTGAACCTTACCACATTATGTCCTATGATGTGCATCTTCATAGCAAAAATGGAACTAAGGCCGTGCCTGTTATCAAGTTATATTTTTAAGTTAATTGCCATGAACACACAAATTCATTGCAACACCTTATCTGTGCTTTATATATAACCCAGTATAAAGTACTTTGCATCCAAGTTCATCATTGAAAGTTGTTTCTGGCATAATTAAGAGAAGCCTAACTTACCGGATCTGCATATGTTCACATCCTACGGGAGATGCCAATTCTTATGGACTACTAGAGTTTTCTGAAATGGGAAGATTAAGCCCTGTAAATCAGTTTAAACAGGTTTCTCCTCACTTTTAAACTGTGTATCAGTGGCTTCTCTATCTACTTGCAGCTCCACCTTTATTTAAGTCATATTGTATTTATGGCATGTATATCTTGTCACCGTTACAGCCAGACCATGTGCTTTTATTGTTCGGATATGTGATTTGCTGTCATATGTTTCATATGGAAGAGCCTTTTTGATGATTACTTTTGCTTAAATGATAATTTTGTTGAGCAAGACAATGGTTGAAATACCCGGTATTATGACCAGCATCAATTTTTCTAATTCTATCTTTTTTAGGTTTTTCTTATGCATGCATGATGATACAATTTTCTGCAATTTACAGCTTCAGGGAATTAGTTGCTAGTCGTCCTTTATCAGAATTGAGAACTGCTGAGGAAGTTGCAGCCGCAGGAAATGCTAAGGGGGAAGTTAATAGTCAAGAAAGTGAAGGGAAAGGTCATCCAGATACAGTGGAGCAATCCTCTAAACCTGTAAGTGCAGGCTTAACAGAAGCTGAGGAGTTGGAGAGTTATATCGCCATTAGAGAAGAGCTGTATAAGAAAGCTAAAGAGTTCGATTCTAAGATCATTGATTTTGAAACTGCTATCAGGAGGCCCTACTTTCATGTCCGACCACTAAATGCTGCAGAGCTCGAAAATTGGCATAACTATCTTGATTTTATTGAAGGAGGCGATGACTTTAATAAGGTAATCGAGTGTTCACTCTTCAGATGTTTGAAATTTTCTCTGGTTTGTGCGTTTAGTTGTCCCTGTTACACATTGACTTACAGTTAAGTAATATCTGCCGCTTCATATGATTTATCGGCTAACTGGTTGGATGAAGCATCTTTTTAAACGGGATATTGAACTTGGACTAAAGCATGGGTCTCCCATTTGGTTGCTATAAGGCTAAGTACTTCAAACCTTCATTTTGTGAGTCGAGATTCTGGGTTCATCATGTGATGTATGGTAAACTATTTGTTAAAAGTTGCAATGTTATGTATGCAGGTGTGTTCTTACTTAATCATCTGTCTATGAGGCAAGGAGGGTCCCTCGTTTCATTTTTGAGGGGCCTCCCTGTTCCGCAATCGGAGTATCTCTTTTGTGTTTCTTCTAAGCCCTCTCTATTTTGCAAATTTCTTTGATTAATCTACAGGAATTCGTCACAAATTTTTGGACACATGATGTTCATTTTTTGAATCAGGTTGTCAAGTTATACGAAAGATGTCTAATTGCATGCGCCAACTATCCTGAATACTGGATACGCTACATTTTGTGCATGGAAGCTAGTGGGAGTATGGATCTTGCTGAAAATGCAATTGCACGTGCCACACAGGTGTTTGTAAAGGTACACAATTTCCATCTTAATGCTGCTGTTATATTCCACTGTTATTTTGTCATTGGTCTTGCTGTGGGAAAGAGAAATTTTTAGCCGTCGTTACTTGATCAGGGATTCAAACTTTGGAGAATTAGTTTTCTGATGTCCATTGGAGAAAACATAGTCATGGCTTCATCTTTTATGTGGTGCACTTGAAGAGTTTTAGGGGGTCTTTGGATTTGCGTTTTGAGTGTGATTATCATTTTCTGTGTCGTGAAAGCTCGGGGAAACCAAAAAGAAGTGTTTGGCAACAAAAACCACTTTTCTGCTACAAGTAGGGGTGTTCAAAATATTCCGAAACCGAAAAACCGATACGAAAAACCGTACCGATTTTAAGGTTAACCGAACTGAATTTTCTATTATTTTCGGTTTGGTTAACCGAACCGGAAAAAATCTTCGGTTTCGGTTTAGGTTCACGATTTTGGTAACGAACGGTTAACCGAAAAACCGAAAAAAATTTAATTTTATATAATTTGATGTTTAGACCTATAAATATTAGCATTTATTTTAACAATAATATAATATTTTAGCTCATCTATTAGTCCACATCAATTTTTAAAACCAAAACAACAAAAAAAACAACATTAGAACGACTAACTTAGGAAATATTATGTAATTTTTTTTTTGTTTCTATTAGATTATGAAAGAAATTATTCAATTGTTTAGAGATCTTTTATAGATGATTTGTGGTTTTATTCATCGCATTTATTATCTTGGAATTTTGAAGTTTTTAGAAACTAAATATTGGGGTTTTTTAATTTAAAAAATGATTTATTTAATAAAAAATGGTTAATTGGTTAACCGAATGACCGAACCGAAATATCTGGTTAACTGGTCTTTTCGGTTTAGGTTCACGAAATCATCGATTGATATCTCCGGTTAACCATCCGAAATGCACTTTCGGTTTCGGTTAACCATCCATGAACACCCCTAGCTACAAGTTGTCTCGTTGTGTCCAACCCGCACTTTTATGAAAGCTTAAATCTGGAGCTTCATCTCTTTGTACTTTTGATAACACTCTTTTGCAAAAAAACACTTTGGCAAAACTCAAATCCCTATTTCTATGCTGATAGACACAATATTTTCCTACTTTCAAGTGGTGTTATGTTTTTAATTCTTTTTTTTTTTTTAAACTTCCAGTATATATATTTTCCCTATTGTGTTTATTGTTCACCATTTTTTTGTTGGTACAGTTTTTGTCTAACAATTTTTTTGCTACCTGATTGGTTACTAATGGTTACAGAGGCAACCAGAGATCCACCTATTTGCTGCCCGATTTAGAGAGCACGGTGGAGACATTGCAGGTGCGCGTGCGTCTTATCAGCTTGTGCATACGGAAATTTCTCCTGGTCTTCTTGAAGCAATTATCAAGCATGCTAACATGGAACATCGGCTGGTAAACCATTTAGTACTTAGTACTTGCTCAAGCATTGTGGTACATTAGGACCATTAGATTATCTCATTTTGCATGTTCTAACTTATTCCTTTTATAATTAGGGGAATTTGGAAGATGCTTGTTCTTTGTATGAGCAGACAATTGCTATTGAGAAAGGGAAAGAACAATCACAGACCTTGCCCCTTTTGTTTGCACAGTATTCCCGATTTTTGTACTTGGTATGTCTTCTTGACATCATGCAGCTTTTCCTATTCTCAACTTATGTGCGCTGTTATACGAGGATTGATCTTGATGGTTGATTACTTATAATGCACTTGCACTATGATGATACATTGACCAATTTGGGTTAGTATTTTTCTAAAATTTTAAGGAGTGGTCTGAGGTATTAACAAGTCCATATTCTTATATCGTGGGTCAATTAATTTTCTTTGTTGCCAGAATGTGTATCCAATGAGTGGCTGTCCTGATATATATATATATATATATATATATATATATATATATATATATATATATATATATATATATATATATATATATATATATATATATATATACATATATATATATATATAGGGTCTTGGCATCAGGACGAGTGAAAAACGAAAAAGAACTTCAATTGCTCTCCTTAGGTCGGGTTAATGTTCTGTAGATACCCACCATTCAGATTGTAATCTTTTTTTTTTCCCTTGGGTTTTCTGGTTTTTGTGTGTGAGTAATAAGTAGTGTCACCTCTTTTTATTATGGTTTTATTCATATTGTTCTAGTCACCTCTTTGGTCTTTGTTTACGTCCTGTTTGTATCATCTGAGTTAGTGATGTATCAATAATCATAGCATGTCTGTGCTACCACTGTTCTCTTTATTATATTATATATTCTGTTGGCAGGTTTTAGGAAGGTTGGAAAAAGCAAGGGAGGTCCTAGATCAAGCCCTTGAGAGTAATCAACTCTCAAAACCACTTTTGGAGGTCTCTATCTTTTGCCCCTCTTTGCTGCTTTCTCTTCTTATATTGCTACTCAGCATCTATTTGTGTTCTGGTACTGCAGGCTTTGATCCATATGGAATCAATTCAATCTCTTCCAAAACAAATTGATCGTTTAGACTCACTGGTTGAGAAGTTCATAGCTCCTGGTCCTGATAATCCCAATCCTGCAAGTTATTTTGAGAGAGAAGAGTTGTCAAGCATTTTCTTGGAGGTGAAGTGATATTGTTGTATATTTATATAGTTATGGTATATGTAGAATGTGTTATGCAGACACAATGATTGTTTATCATACAGTTTTTAGATCTCTTCGGGGACGCACAGTCTGTCAAGAAGGCAGACAATCGACATGCCAAGCTCTTTTTACGTCATAAGAGTGCCTCAGAGTCCAAGAAACGCCACTTGGATGGTTATTTGGTTTCAGACAGAGCAAAGCTTGCTAAAACTGGTGCTGTTTCGCCTGCTCCAACAGTGATGGGCACCTATCAGGGCACACAGAATCAGTGGCCTGCAGGTTATGGGGTCCAGCCTCAGTCTTGGCCACAAGCCACACAAGCTCAAGGACAACAATGGCCCGCAACCTATGCCCAACAGGTATCATTACAATGATATACAAACCTCTATTTTTAAATTCAAAATTTGTATGTGGTTGTATTTTAAATTCAGAAATGTCTTCAAATTTCACTTGGTATGGTTCAGAGCTCTAATGGTTGTTGAGTGTCAAACCAGATTGGTCAGGTGGTTGTGTAACATATCGAAATGGGTTTGGTTTAATATAGTTAATTTTCGTGTGGACAAAATGAATCAGATTGGTTTTTTTATCCATGTTTGAGTGTTATAAATACTTGATATGTAAATATGATTATAAAAACTATTTTACAATAATAAACAGATTCTTAGTTGAATGATTCAGGAGGTTGTAAGCAAAAGAATACAGTATCCTGCTTTTTTGCTATTTATTATTTTACCCTTATGGCTTGTTAAAGTATATCCCAAATCGATCCATTATTAATGAAATGATTGAAACTTGCTGCTTTGGGTGATTTCCAAGTTGAAGTTTCATCAAACTTTCTTTTAATTTGAAAACAGAATATAGAATAAACTATTACATTTTTCCTGGCCGAATGGAGTTTTATTTTTACCTCTTCTGACCAATGCTCATCTTTATGTTATATTGTGGCATCTTGGATTTTAAAACTTGAACCGTAAGACATGCTAGCAATAGGATTATTGGATCCATTTTGTCATCACCAAGGGGCGTGAATTTTTGCTCACACTTTCTGATGTACTTTTAGGCTGCTTACGGCACATACAATGCTTATGGAAGCGGATATGCCCAGCCACAAGTACCGACATCTGTTCCCCAAGCAGCGGCAGCTGCTGCTTATGCTACATATCCTGCTTCATACCCAGTCCAGGTATCCTTAGAAAACTGTTGAACTTTTCATGAAATGTTATTAGTGCATGTGAAGGCTAAAGTTCTCGTTGCTTTTTTTTTTGTTACACATGATTTGTTTTATAATTGAAAGTTGTGTAGTCGTGTAGATATATATAATTATCTTTTAATGATCTCAGCAAGCTGTCCCACAGCAAGTTTACACACAGCCTGGTGCTGCAGCCGCAGCTGCATCAACACTGACACCAGCTCCGCAACCTGCTGCAGCAGCTCCTCAGTCGTACTACGGCACCTACTATTGAGTCCACTACCATAATGACCATAAAATCTATGGCACTTTTGGTTATCCATCTTGTCTGTAAAATTCGGATCCACTCCATGCCATTCTTTTTGTTTCATAATGATGCTGATTGGTATGGTTTAGATGTCTTCCGTAGACTTAAAAGACAATGTTATTTAACCAATTGGTAACCCTGCCTTGCGTAAATCCAACTCCATCTGATTGTTTTGGCTGGGTGCATTGGTCGTCGTTACTTTATTTAGGGTGGTCAGTTATTGTTCCGCTTAAGAATGAGATCACTAAGCAGAGAATCCTTTAGGCTATAAGTTCAAATGGTATGTTATTAATCATGTAATGTCAATTTTCATGCTGAATTTCAATGATTTGTACCTGAATTTGCTTTGGCTAAGTTTCTGTTTTCACATTTTTGTTCGTTGGTAACTTTGTTTGCCAATTCTGTTCAAATTTTGAACAACTTCATGCTGGTAGTCCGATGAGTGCGCATCGGTTTGGAGCACAAATGGTGGCCAAGTCATCGGACAGACGGACAGGTAACCATAAACCCATTTAATAGGGTTTTCAGCAGCCAAATGAGGTTAAAAAACTAATTCAATCCATAAGAGAATAATCTTTTGAATAGTCAGAACAATGTTTTCATCCATAAGTATCACGATCTTCAGTTGAAGTGTCTGTAAATCTCCACCTCCGACTCCGAGGAGTTGAAAAGCTCCAACCCAAAGCTTCTTTTCAAGTTCTTTCAATTTTTTATAGAAACTTTTGTTTTTTCTTGAGAATTATAAATTGAAAACTGAAATGAAAAATAACTAGTTTTCGTTAACTAAACGCAAACAATTTTACACATTCAAACGATATATGGCTTAAACTTTTTTTCCCATCTTCCGCATAAAACATAAGAGACATTCTCTATCTAAACACCTTTCAACAAATGATGATCAAAATATAGTTGTTTATTTTGAACCAAAAGACCAGGCATATCACTGTTTTTCCGAACAGCTTCACTTTCAACATAAAACCTCCAAAAGCACTTTCCTAACAAGTTGTTTTTTTTGACTGGTTCTTTTTTCGAACACAAGGGTTTCTGGAATACGCATTCATATCCATTGTATTTTTTTATATTTTCGGTTTTTAGCTTTGAAATTTACAAGTAAGTTTGAAAACACATTTTTGAGGTTTTCACATTTGTTTTTAATTTAGTCACTCAAATATATGTTATAAAAGAATGTGAAAAATGAAAATGCAAATAATATTTATAACATATCTAGACACATTCTCATCTCTAAAATGTGTTTTTTTAAAAACCATCATATTTTCAGTTTTATTAAAACTTCAAACCAATGATTTTTGTTTGATAAATGCAAGCTTTAAGACATTTTCAAGAGTCATAATGTTATTCCAAGCACCCAATTTATTGTCTTCTCGATCTCTTTAAAACCCTAGACCCAATTTAAGACATTCTCGTTCTCTCGGAGTAGATGTATCATCAGTGCATCATTCCTAGAGTACTATAGGACTAGGGATGACAATGGGGTGTGTTCAGGGCAAGGATTGGTCATATCGTACCCGTTTAAAATAACCGCAGACCTTTAACGGTGATCCCTGTCAAGTAGGCAGGGAAAACCGTGGGGATTCAGGAAACCCGTTTGTAACAAATGTTTAATTAGACGGTGAAATTTTATTTCGAGATCATTGTTAGACCTAAACGAGTAAAATTTATAGTAATCCAAACAATAAATATTTACATTTACAAAAATGAATAAAAACATAAACAAAATAATATAACTTTGACTAACAATTATACATATGTGTACAAACAAATAATATAGTTGTTATTATATAATATAAATATAAGAATAAGATACATATACAATCTTTTATATATATATATATATATATATATATATATATATATATATATATATATATATATATATATATATATATATATATATATATATATATATATATATATATATATATATGAATATGGTTCGTGTGAGTACCTAAAAAATGCAGAGTACCGTGAGTACCTAAAAAATGCAGAGTACCGTGAGTACCTGTGAACACACGTGTTAAAGATGTGAACATGCTCCGAAAAAAAGTTTTTTTTTTAAAATTTTTTTTCATATTCATTTAGATACAAATAATATAAGCATATTTGTAAAAGAATTACACGCATTCACACTTCGTAGCCTCTTAAAAGTCATGTGAACGTGGAAAAATTCATGTGAACATGCTTAGCTGTGAACATACGTTCACAACAGTGCAGTTCATGTGAACTTGCACGTTTCACATAGTTATAGTGTGTGTTTATGTGTGATTTTTTGCAAGTAGTCTTATATTATTAATTTAAACATGATTATGAAAAAAAATTTCAAAAAAAATAATTTTAAGCGAGGTACCTCCGGTACTCCGCAAAACTAGTGGTACTCATTTGAACCCAAATCATATATATATATATATATATATATATATATATATATATATATATATATATATATATATATATATATATATATATGGGTGGTGATCATTGCAGAACCTTAATTTAGTGTAGAACCGTAGAACCAATATCATCCATAGATTAGATTAATCTAATGGTCTTGATTAAAACCATAAAGTTTGGAATTAGTGAAAAAAGATTGACATTAGTGATTTTTTAATTAAAAAGGAATAGATTGGAAATAGCAAAAAGATTGGCATTAGTAAAATAAATATCCTTTTTCTTTAAATTTAAATAACATTAATATGATTAATTGTTAAATCAAAAAAATTATACCATAAAAACGAGAATTTTATACTCTTTAAAACGAGACCGGTCATGATATATTTTTTTCGAAAAAATTTTACGTGTTTATTTTTCGTAAAAAAAAATTACTCAGACCACTATGCAAGGTAGCATGGCCGGTATCATTCAATGTCGAATGACCACTTGATATCGTATATTCAACGTCGATGCAACACTGCATGTACATTCAAAATTAACAAAACCAAAATAATGGTCAAAATTAGTAGTCAAAAGTTGGTTGATTTAATTAGAACAGTAATGACATATTTTTTTCGAAAAAATTTTACGTGTTTATTTTTCATAAAAAAAATATTACCAGACCACCATGCAATGTAGCATGACCGATATAATTCAATGTCGAATGAACACTTGATGTCATATATCGAACGTCGATGCAACACTGCATGTACATTCAAAATTAACAAAACCAAAATAATGGTCAAAATTAGTAGTCAAAAGTTGGTTGATTTAATTAGAAAAGTAATGACATATTTTTTTCGAAAAAAATTTACGTATTTATTTTTCGTAAATTTTTTTTTTACCTAGACCTCCATACAATATATTTTATAGAAATCATTCAATGTTGAATTACAGTTTATATCACACATTCAACACTGCATGTACCTTCGATATTTAAATAGTAAAAAATTGTCAAAGTGGACAGTCAAACTTGGTAGGCTACTATTAATTCAATGTTAATTGCATAATTACCATCTTATCCCTAGTGTTATATAATAATCTAATGGTTTAGATTGGTTCTATAGTTCTACATTAAATTAAGGTTCTGCAATGATCCCAACTATATATATATATATATATATATATATATATATATATATATATATATATATAGAGAGAGAGAGAGAGAGAGAGAGAGGGAGGTTCCATTGAGAACTTTTGTGCATCGAGGCACAAAAGAACCTTCACTGGCCCTTGGATGAAAAAAATGTGTGGGTTAGATCAAATGGCAAAAGGGTAATTAAATAGAAAGTTTTATGCATCAAGTGCACATAATGAAATTCGTGGAGGGTTAAAACAGGAATTATGCAATCCTTATTTAATTATTATACTTTCAAAAATAATACAAATTCAAAATACATCAAAATACATGCATATCGTTCATCTCTTCATGCATATCGTTCATCTCTTTCAAAAATAAATCATGCATATCGTTCATCTTTTTCAAAATCAGAATACATCAAAATACAAACATGAATCGTGCATACAAACATAAATCGTGCATACAAACATAAATCATGCATATCGTTCATCTCTTCCAAAATCAAGAGGGGCTAAGAGAGAGGAGAGAGAGAGAGAGAAAGAGGGAGTGGTTTTAGGGAAGAAGTTAATGGTGATTTTTATACCAAATTTAGCTATAATTATCTTAAATACATTTAAATTCAAAAATAATTTCCATACATTTAATATCCCCTAAATGCTCTTTGTGCACCCTTGGTAGATAGTTCGATGCACAAAAGTTGTCAATGGTGCCTCGATGCACAAAAGTTCTCAATCGAATCTCAATCTATATATACATAAAATACTTATTATTACGTAATAAGTTATCGGTGTTTTAATCGGGTATTTAGGGTTTAGGAAACCCGAATCATAACCTACAATAATCTGGGTCCCCATTTGTCTGACGATCTAAATCAAAGCAATAATCTGGTTTGGTTCATTGAATTGGTGAAATTATGAAAGGATTAATAAATTAAAATTGCTATACTTTGTATAATATGATGACAATATTTTTAGAGAAAAACCAAATATAAATATCTAATAATTGTAAGGATATTTTAGTAATTTCTCACCATTCATAAAAAGTAAATAAAGGTAAAAGGAGCATAAAAATTTAGTGGTAACCCATGCGTGCATAACCTTTTAGTTTTATTAGGAAAACTCTTTGAACTTTGAACTCACATTTTCATATTTTTGTAGTTTGTACACGTGGCAAAGTCTTGTTGCTTCATGTGGTTGATGGATGTTACTTTTCCCCCATTTTTAGGTCCAACTTTTTTGTCTATTTTATAAGACATATCAATTCAATGATTCTATCATTTGTTATAAAATTTTATTATAAAAACACCAACAATGTTTTTATATTTTTTAAATATTCATCTTTTCATATTAATTTTTTCTAAAAAGGTGTAACACTCTCAAAATATTCCACAATGCCACATAAATATCACGTCAACAGGGATATAATATAATAATCTCTATACTATCCCAATATACACACGTGGAAAACCTCGAAAAATTAAAACATTAAATCACAGAAGTAAGTCACGGAAGTCCCTGAACATGTCACAACTATCCAAAGTATACAAAACAGTCCCCAAAATATAACTACCTTTACAACAGGTAGCTAACTCCTCGAATATGCAAATGTAAATCTACTTGGGTCCAGCAGACCTACTGGAAGTCCGATCACCTAAGACACACACAATAACACACACGGGGTCAGCTAACGCTGGTGAGAATGCAAGTGTTAGTGTACGATTATAAAAGCTCGAATAAAGAAATAAACTCGATATAAAAAGGTTCCGCGTTCTCTACTGAACAGGTATATGAGATCCCACAAGGTAGCTCGGATATGTACTCAACTCGTGTGAACAGATCCACGTACCCAAATCCATAGACCGTACAAAGCAGTCATTAGGACTCAAAAGGGAATCGGGAGCGACCCGACCCCTGCCCAGCCGTACGGTTTAGTATCTCGATAGCTCGTGTGTCTCAAATCTCATATAACAAAACTCAGTTCACAATAAACACAATATACATGCATGATAGTATCTCAATAAAAAGTTCGTAAGAAAACTCGTAATAATCTCGTAAAAGAAGCTCAATAAAAGATCATGCAAGTATAAATAAATAATCGTACAAGTATCTCAGAAAAACATGCAAACTCACCTGCCCTGCTAAATAATCGCTCAGGGGATCGCGACCGCGCTCACGGACGAACAGGTCCTGTGAGCTCTGTTTTCTTAACAGATCAGGGGATTTAATCCCCAACACAACTTCAGCCCGATCTAACCCGATAATAAACATAATTAAACACTCTCGAATTTGCTTATAAACATAATTAAACTCAATTCAACCATTTCCTAACAATTAACAACATCAAATTCTCAATTTAAAGCTCAAAACTTGCCTTAACTTGAAGAAGAAGATGATGACTAGATTCTTGGAGCTTCAATCCCAATCAGATCTTTAATTAAAGATGCTGCTTGCCGCTTGAATCCAAATTCACACACAACACACTTTAGTTCTCAATTTAGGAGATGGGAGAATGAAAGCAAGCACCCAAAGAGGTGAGACATATATATACGTTTTCGATAAAATCTCGGTTCCACACCCAATATCCGATCCCGATACCACAAAACACAATTTTATATCATTGGGTCCCAATTTAAATAACAATCACGAATAAAATAATTCCACGTACCTGTCCCAAAATTAAGATGTTACAAAAAGTCCTCAAGTTAGTTTTTTCTTTATGGTTTAGTGACATTTGACAATTAGAACCCGATTCCGGTTTACTAATTATAATCGGGCTTTAATAGTCAAATTTCATAAAACGTGAAAAAAAATTTAACTTGAAGACTTTTCTTGGAAAAAAATAACATTGAAAACACAAAAATCGTAAGAACATGTTGATTTTTTTTCATGATAAACCCTTTTTATAATGTATGTCATATTATATCCTAATTTGCTTGTATAGTGATTATGCATTAGCAAGTTTTTAGGTTGGGTCATAAAAAATACATGAAAACACTCAACGATTAAAAATATTTATATCTGTCCTTTGACAAATGTTTGGTAGACAAAAATCAACAAAAAATAAATAAAAAATAAAATCAAGATAAACAACGACAATGGGACTTGAATTATTTGCACAATTTTTCTATGTGGTCTTAACATTAAATCAAATAAAAGTTAAAATCTAATTCTTTTATTTTTAGCAGATGAGAGAAAGTTAAATAAAAACTAAAAATTGGAAAACAAAATTGAAACAATTAATCAATTATATAGCTATTAAGTTTTCATTTTATGTTACAAACCAATGATTTTATATATTTATTTTGATTATTTCCTTAATTTAAGAAATATTCATTCTATCTTTATTTATAGTTCAATTTTGCATTATGTAGTTATATTCTATACATTAATTATTTTAGTTTTATTATTGTTAGGATTTTATAATAAAATGCTTGAATGTATAACACTTAATATTTGATTATTTAAAAGATTGTTTAAAATCAAGTAAATTTATTACATCATTACTTTAGCCTAAAATAACAATTAAGCTAAAATATGTGTTTATTACCTTATTTAATAGGGATAAACATATTGATGATTTGATTTTTTTCATAAATCAAAACTATATTGAAAGTTCTGCATTTTTGTATTTTAAAACCCTTAGGTTTTGATTTTTGAAACAACTTTTATTTATATATTTATCTTTAAAATTGTTAGTGATATACACATTGTTAATATTTGTGTGGGGTGGGGTGAGATGAGAACAATGAGAAAATATTCTATGCAAAACTTTATTAAATGAGGATCTGGAGAATCATTTTAAATTTTTATTCTCCATTCAAACTTTTTTATTTTCAATCACCTTACAATTTCTATTATTACTTTAAATAAACATTTTTTATTAATGCACAAAACATAATATTTTATTTGTGCATAAACTTTCATCTTCATACAATAAAGTTTTGAGTAAAATCGGAAGTTTACACACTAATATTTAATGTTTTACACGTCACCAAAAAATAGTTTTTTTTTTTTTTAAATTAACTAAAATAAAAAATTTTGAATGAAGAAAGGAAATCTTAAATTGATTTCCCACAAAATTAGGTTTCAATTAAAGTATTAAACCTCTTGTTATATGTGTATCTGTGTGTTGTGAAATTCAATTTTTCGGTTTGGTTTTTGTATGAAACCAATAAAATTACTTTATAGATAATGTAAAGCAAACCAATGATTTTTAATTCAATTTCGGTTTTTATTAAATTTTACTGTTTTTATTCTGGTTTCAATTTTTTCAATATTGCTAGTTTATTATGCAGCATGCATATATAACCTTTAACTAGGGTCTCATCGGTTCCTCCGATCTGAAAATTTTTAGGACTCAAATCATAAACCGTACCAAATTGGTATTTGGTTTTGGTTTGGGATAAAACCGCATAACCAAATGCTAACAAGTAGGTTTTAGACTGTTTCTAATGGAAAGAAAAACGAGCAATAAATAGTCAAATAAATGATTAATTATATTATCGTAGTGTCGTTAATAAACAACCACAAAACGACTATAATCATCATCATCTCAAAATCTAAATTCTCATTACAAGTATCCAATCACCATGCTTACACGTCGATGATAAATCTGAGTTTTTAAGTCCTAAACAAAATACCAATTAAGTTCATACTTCAAAAGCATGAATGTATCAAAATTTCAGCTAAATTCACATTTCTAGTTTTTAGTTTTCTGTATGGTTTATATATAATAATAATAATAATAATAATAATAATAATACTTAATTAGTTAAAATCAGATATTCTTTACGGTTTGAGTTGGAACTTCTAACACTATAATTCGATTCGAAAACCAAATTCATATTTGGTGTGGGTTTCAAAAAAATCCAAAACATGAATTAGTTTTTTCGGTTTTGGTTTGATGTGGTTTTCAGGTTTTTTGGATATAGACCAAATAATGTGCCCGTACATGGATGATTAACAGAACCGAAAATGAGTTTTGGATGGTTAAGCAGACACGTCGGTTTGAGAATTTTGTGAACCTAAACCTAAAACGAAATATTCCATTTTCGGTTCGGTTATTCGGTTAATCAATTAACCGTTTATTAATTAATAAATTTGAATTTAAATTTAAAAACTCCAAGAATTAATATTAAAATACTTTTAAAATTTTACAATAACAAAGTTATTAATTAAATTACAAATGTATTAATAAATTATCGTTAAAAGATTGAGTATTATTTTTAAAATCTAGTAAGAACAAATAAATTGTCTCTTATTTTTATTACAATTGAATTGTACACGTCATTATTAATTACTTTGAGTTACAAAATTAAATATAGAGTAATTAATGAGTAATAAAATTATATTATTATGTGTATAAATTTTAAATTGATATGTTTAAAAACTAAACGATATAAAATTTTATTTTCAGTTTTTCGGTTAACATTCATCACTTAACCGAAATTTAAACCGAAGAAAAACCATAGAAAGCAGGTTCAGCTAACCTTACCTTTAACTAAAATTTTAATTTGTATATTATTAATTATAATTATTATTAAATAGCGCAAAGTATATATTGTGAGAAAACTCAGGGACTTTATTGCAATTGACCCTAAAATATGCAGGTCCTCGAACAAAATCGCCACCACCATCGTAATCATAAAGCGATCTCAACCGTCCATAGCAATGACTCCCTCTCTAATCCAACGGCCCTGATTTAATATTAATATACTACTTTTTCAACACAGATCTCATCTTCTCTTCCCTCTCTTAAGCTCAGCAAACTCACAGTCTCACTGCCACCATCGGAATCTCCCTCCGTTATTCCGCCGATTTCCCAATTCAATTTCACACCTTCCAAAACCCTAATTACTCAATTCTACTTTATCCTATGTTTTCGATTTGAAACCCTAATCACTGTTACTTGTGTGGGTTTTAGGGGTTTAATACAACTTGGTGGTTTCTTCGATTAATAATGGCGAATTCGTACTCTTCTTCCGTTACTGCTTCTCAGGTTTTCCTCAATTATCCGATTATCATAATGATATAACTGTTTGGTAATTGACATCGATGAAAATAATTTATTTTTGATTTGGTTAGGTGGGTTCGTATTTTGTTCAGCAATACTATCAGGTGCTTCAACAACAACCTGAATTTGTTCATCAATTTTACGCCGATTCGAGTACTATGGTTCGAGTTGATGGCGAATCCACCGAGACTGCCTCAGCTATTTTTGTAGGTTTCTTTTGAGCTTATCATAAATCGATTTGGAATTGAGTGAAAATTTAATTATATTATGGTATTCAGAATTTGTGTATAATTGAATCGTTCTATACGTTTTTTTTTCGTTCTGAGTGGTAGACTGGTGGTAACTTTTCCACGGGGTTGGCTGTGAGATTATAGTGTCCCAATTATCAGTTTTGAGTGTCTGCGTAAAATTAGTTATTCTGACCTTTTTATGATCATTTAAGCTCAGACTAACCAGATTTTGATAAGTTGTGAGAAAATTGATTATCTGAGATAAATGTTTTGGTTAAAGGAGATTATGGGTTGGCTGTGAGATTATAGTGTCCCAATTATTAGTTTTGAGTTTCTGCGTAAAGTTAGTTATTCTGACGTTTTTTATTATTATTTAAGCTCAAAATAACCAGATTTTGATAAAGCAGGATGTATAAGTTGTGAGAAAATTGATTATCCGAGATAAATGTTTGGGTAAAGGAGATCATGATTATGCTTTTCTGATTATTTAGGGTCAAAATCATATATTGAGAAGTTGGTACGAAGAAATTGTGGTGTGAAGTATTTGGTTATTCGAGATAGATGTTTGGGTAAAAGCGATTATGATTATAGTTTTCTGATTATTTAGGGTCACATAGTTAGATTTTAGAAGTTGGTAAGAAGAAATTGTGGCATGAAGATTGATTATTGGAGATGGATGTTTGGGTAAAGTGACTATAATTATGATGGTATCATTATTTAGGCCGAACGTAATCAGATCTGGAGAAGTTTTTTAAGAAGAAAAAATGTGGTTTGAGTGAGGTATAATTTTGATAAAATTATTACGATTATGATTTTCTGGTTATTTAGGGTCAAGATAGTAAATTTGAAAAAAACAAGTAAGAGATTTCTCTGAGAAAATTGATTGTGATTATGATTTTTAAAGTCGCAAATACAGACACCCTCTAGTTTTATTGTTGGTAATTGGAACCAATATGAAATAAGTCTATTCGATGACGTACTTTTGTTTATTGTGCTAATTGTTGTGGCTTAGATTGTTAGAGAAAGGATTATGGTCTTCTAGATCTTTAATTTTGCTTATCGGATGCTAATTGTGTACTTGCATTATATCTATATGATATGCATATTATTTGATGCTTGTAACGTACTTGAATTTGGTTTCCTTGCTATCTCCCTTTTCTCTTATATTCCAGGGACTATTATACTTTGGTGATGTTTATTATTATTATTTTTTTAAAGTTTGAGAGATATAGTAAGACCAAGTGGGCGTGGGCGTGCTGCAAATGTGATTACTGTGCAGGACCAATTATATCACAGTAGTAGAAACAAGTAAAGAGTCACTAAAAAATTGATATTTGATGATAAATGTAAAATTACCTAACTATCAATTTTAATCAAATGGACAAATGGTAATTTGATTACTAGATTCTGATTAATACCCCCTAACTTCATAGTTTAGGCACTTATATGAATGCCTGTCATGCTTCTCTTTGGTTTCATTTTGTTTCCTTGAAGCCTATCCCAACATTCTCGTTCTCCTTTTTCTTTTTAAAAAAAAGAATTCCATTCTACAGCTCAGTTAATGTGGAAATCATTCACACCTACACAAATATATATGTACATATTATGAGCATTTAGTTTTCCCAAGGGGTATGGATCAGCTTTAAAAGGTGTTGTAGGCGATAATGTTTGGATGTGTTTGGCGACAATTTGGATTATTTGATAAAATAATATACATTCTTTTCAAAAAGGATTTTGCCTTGGAAGTGGTCTTTTATTTTCTTGCGTTGGATATTTGTCAACATCAAAACAGTGATATTTGGAATCTTGTTCTGTTTTTTTGCAGCAAATTCATACACTTATTCAATCACTACATTTTAGTGGGATTGAGATCAAAACAATAAATTCACTTGAATCATGGAGTCAAGGCATCATTGTGGTGGTTTCTGGTTCCGTCCGATCGAAGTTTTTTAGTGGCTGGAGGAAGTTTGTGCAGACATTTTTCCTTGCTCCCCAGGAGAAAGGTTACTTTGTCATGAACGACGTCTTTCATTTTGTAAGTGAGGAGGTGGTACATCATCATCCTCAACCTGTGGCCCTCGAGACCAAAGTTGATTCTCAACCAATTAGTTCTACTCCTTCAGAGCTACTAGGTATGACTAATTCCTACACTTCTTGTATTTGTATTCATGCTGCGATTATGTAGGATTATGGGAAGTGTCAATTTGTAGGAGTCGGTAAGTTGTTGATGGTTTATGTACGGACTGAGCAGTGTTCTACGACCCTCTTGGACCTTCTGAAGTAGAAATTGAACATTAGAGGCGGCAACAATGGGCGGGTTGGGTAATGGTCAAAGTGGGTTGGTGTCAAAGCCTGTAGCTTTAAGTATGGGACAAAAAGGGCACCAACACTCATTTGTATTTTTAAATACAGTAATGTATTAAATATGATTACAAATCTATACTACTCTTGGTTTAAAAAGGCGCGAGGCGCACCGATACGAAAAGTGTTCTGGAGCCCGAGGCGCGATGCGCAAGGCGAGGCGCACGCATCACGTACGCGAGGCGCCTTAGAGTAAAACACTTCTAAAATTATTTTAGTATCACATTTCATATAAACAAACACATTAAACTATATTTAACAACTAAAATTCCAAAAAACCTAACATATGTTGTGTAAAAGTAGTCTCCTAGTTGCTAATCCATTCACTAAAATCCATAATTGTGTCAAATTAGTCGCGTTGTACAGGAAGCGGCCAGGGCGTCGCCTCTCGCTTCCATGTGTTGCCACATGAAGCGATCGCCTCCATGCGCCTTCTGTCATCGCATCGCCTCAAAGCCAGGATGCGACAGCACCATCGCCTGGCTGCGCCCATCGCCCAGGCGCGCCTGATGCGCGCTTTTTTAAACCAAGATACTACTAAAATAATAATTTAGCGTTCTTTTATAAACCGATTTAGGATGTTGTATGTATTTGACTACACTTTTGGCATCTTTCGACCTCTTCGTTTTTTAAGCAATTTTAAATACATACCCATTTGACATGTTGGAGATAAGGTATAATCTGAATAGAATGATTTTAAGTAAATGGTTTGATAATGGACATGATACATCAACAAATGCATGCTAGGCATTAATTTTCTCTCGTTTAAGACGAACCCAAGTTCAATAAACATTTTGTATTGGTTATTTGGATTCTGGGAAGATAGATTCTTCGTTTATTATCACAGTAAACTTGTGTAGTGATGCAAGAAATGTAATTGCAGTTGCTGAAGATGCATTGGAGGTTGAAACAAGGGAAAATCTTAATTCGATACACTTAGACGGAAACGACCAAGATGATTACTACACTTCTCAAGAAAATCATCATCTACAGCAGGAAGATTATGATAGTGAGACCCAAGAGGAAGAACCACCAGTAGAGGAACCTGTGTCTCTTGTTCAGAACACCGTGGAATATGTACAAGAACCTGTGCATCAGAACACAGTGGATGTTCAAGAGCCCGTGCATCAGAATGCAGCTGACTACATACAAGAACCAGTTTCTGCTGTGGAAGAGCCTATTGCCGAGCCTTTGAAATTCACATACGCTTCTATTGTACGTATTATTTCACTATTTAAAATATATATGATTAAACTACATTCTGTATCTTTTAAGCATCTGGTGCCAAAAATGAGTGGGTTGGGTAACCGACTAATCGTTGAAACTCTGTAAATTTAAAGTTGGGTCAAAACGGTCCAATCTTTAGAGGGAATGGACCTGTCAACAATTTTATTGAACCTCATAAATAATTAAATATTGAACTATTAAATACCGGTCCCATGTTTTTGAATAGAACAATTTAGGAGGTTGTAATTGCTCAAGTATACTATGGGTGACTTTTAAGTTTTAACATGTTTGACCTGTTTTCTTTTATACTTATATTTTTAAATTGTACTCATTTGACCCATTAATAATAAGGTAGAACCTTGTTGGACTCATATTATCATAAGTTGTTTATAATTCCCTTGTTAGTTAAACATGACTTGGAGTGGGATTTCTCATAAAAATAGTTGTTTGCTTGGGTCTGAATGTCTGATGGTGTACCAAATTTTAATATATGTATCCAGCAGGGACAATTTCAATAAATGGCAGTACTTTCATTAATTTCTAATTTGGTCACTACATTTAATATCATTACGAAAGTTAATCTACTTTCCAAAATTGATTACTTCGGGTACCTTTAAACCAAAAACCTGTAAATTGCAGGTGTGGCTAAGTGGATATTGGATGGTTTCTGCATTGGGTATTCTATATTGAATGGTTTTCAAAAGTTATATGGTCTTAGTAACAATTTTTTTAGGTTCAGTGTGCAAAAATGAAATGAAGTGAAAGTTTGTTGCTATCTATTGCAATTTACCAAACCACTACTGGTACTGTTCTGTCACTGCTCGTTTAAATATTTTATAAGTGCAGTGGAAGAACTTCTATTCTCAGATGTTGCAGGAAGTTCGAAGAAGATAATTTTATCTGTATCTGTATGTAGTATGTAATGTGTCACATCTGACCCGTGTTGCATTTTTCACTCTGATGTATAAATGAACATATTTCCCATGCTTAACGTGCTTTCACTTGGTGCTAACATATTTTGTATTCTCTCATGGACATTGAAACTTAAAAGTTGCGTTCTAAAGGGAAGTCTTCACCATCTGTTCCCGCTCAGCCACCTCTTGTTAAGAGTGTGGCACCTGCTCCGGAATGGCATCAGACTCCTGAACCTGTTGCTCAGCCACCACCTGCTTATTCCGTGCCCGAATCTACCGGACAGGTGACACAGGAAGCTTTCACTAGTGAAGAAGGTGCTATTACTGTTTCATATCTTACTGTAACAACGTTATGAAATCTTTTGTTTGCGAACGGTCCAATTTTAAATAGTAATGTTTGTATGTTTTTTTTATATTTCTAGGTGATTCAAAGTCTGTTTACGTGAGGAACCTGCCGATTACTGTTACTAGCCTCGAAATCTTTCAAGAATTCAAGAATTTTGGTAAAATCAAGCAAGATGGTGTATTCTTGAAGAATCGCAAGGTTGTTTTCCTTTGTGGTCCTCTACTTTTTTATGTCAAATTATTCCTTAGACGAGAACATAACTTTCGACGTATGTACAGGATGTCGGTGTTTGCTTTGCCTTTGTTGAGTTTGAGGACTTAGAGGGTGTTCAGAAGGCAATTGAGGTTTGTTCTTTATTTCATCCCTTCATTCTCATATGTGTGTGTACTTACCAAAAAAAACGAACAAGAACTTTATAACTAGGTTACTTGTATGTATTTAGGACACCGTTTAAGGGTGTGTTTGGCAATGAGCTTTTGGGAGCTTTGACTTTTGATTTTGGAAGTTAAAGCTTAAAAGTTCCATTTGGTTGATAGGAGCTTGAGCTTTTGGTTCGGAAATGAAAGCTCCCAAAAGCACTTCCATGGAAGTAGCTTTCAAAAGGAGCTTGAGCTTTTAGTCTAACAAAAATACTTTTTTTTTTACTCTCATAATGATTATAACCTACAACTTTAAATTAATTTTAGGGCCAATTGTCAAAAATAGAAACAACTTTATGCTTTTTTAGCATTTATAACAACATTATTTGTTTTTTTATCATTAATAGCATTAACTTTTCTATATTTTATCATTTATAGCAAAACTTAAAAAGGTTGCTATAAATGATAAAAAGAATACAAAAGTTAATGCTATTAAGGATACAAAATACAAAAGTTGATGTTATTCTTATAAAAAAGGGCAAATGACCAAAAATAGTAACAAGTTTTGACAATTTTATCATTAATAGTAACATTATTTATTTTTTATCATTAACAGTAACAACTTTGTATTTTTCTATCAATAATAGTAATGGGTGACCTGTAAACCTGTTTAGCAGGTCACCAACTTTTCAGTTATCAAAAATAGTAATATCTTTTCAGATTTTTATCAATAATAATAAAAATCTTGAAGGGCAATTCTATACGCACACCCCCCTCAGTTGCTAATCACACCCCCCTTTAATGTGAGAGGAGGTTAACTTTTAATCATTGAGTCTCACGTCATTAACAAAAATCATGTGAGTACGGGGGTGTGTGATTTGTAAAAATTAAGGAAAGGGGGTGTACATATAGCAGTGCCCATCTTGAATCTTGCATTTTTTTCTCGTCGTTTATTATTATTGTTATTTGCTTTTATAGGCATCGCCAATTCAGTTAGCCGGAAGGCAAGTCTACATTGAAGAGAGGAGAGCAAACAGCAGTGGCAGTTCTCGTGGGGGAAGTATGTGGTCCATTTTGCTTTTTCTCGATTTACTTTGTTACCAATCTTCTGAAATTATCATGCCTTTAACTTGGAGGCTTTCAGATAAAAGAAACATCGTAAATATCAAAATCCTTACAAATTTACAATGCACAATAAGGGGTTTTACGAAGTGATTATTACCACTTGAAAAATTAGAAAATGATGACTATGAAGTAAATGATTAGTCGATCAAAGCTAGTTTTCTCTATAGCAACTCCTTGCTCAAATTCTCCCCTAAAGAAGTCAAACTCAGAATGCTTAAAGGTTAAAAAGTGATTATCACAACTCAAAGTCATAAATAATCACCTTCAAAGAACATCTGAAGTCCCCCTTTAAAGATGATGTCTAAACTCTAATGTGGTTTGATAAAAGTGTTGACATATCGCCGGTTATTTGAGCAGGAGGAAGAGGTGGAAGAGGGCGCGGCGATGCATCAAGAGGACGTTATGGTAGCGGTTCTTACGCTAGGGGCAATGGCTTTCGTTAGAAAGGATGCCATGTTGAGGTTCTTGGAGGGTTCGTATTTTTCTTTCTTCGCGATAATGGTTTTGGTTTCCGAACGACGTTTGCATTGTGATTTTGTGTTGCATTATGCTAATCTTATTTAACATCTTGGATGCCATGTTAGAGTATTATTGTTCAGTTATTGGTATCGCGCAAGCGATGTCCTTCTCTTGGTGGTTCTTTATCTTCCACTTAAGAGATGCATGTTTTTGTTGATTCCACGATGTCTTTCTAATGATATGTTGATACATATTTTGTTGCCTTTTTTGTTCATTAAAATTATCATAATCATTATCTAAGTGTGTATAACCATTTGACCCTGATCAAGTGGTCACCATCAAAGGTGGGAGTGTTTTTTTCTTGGTCAAGGACTTGAGTTCGAGCCTTGCCAATGACGTTTCTTCTTAGGTGATATGTGATGTTTGATCCTCACCCTTAAAGTGTCTAACAAAAAGGTGCTGACCATTAATATTAACTTTTCAAAAAAAAAATAATTATCCAACTGTGTATGCACGCACCGTTCTTGAGATTAATTGAAGGAGAGAAAAGTATAATCGTTGTGTTCTAAAATTTTTAAAATTTTTAAGTAGGTAAAGGGAAAAAATATGAAAAAAAAGGTAGAGTTTTCCTTTTAAAGTTCGGGTTTATTATAAGAAAACAAACGTGTTTTTTATGTTTTGTGTGCTTTCAATGTTATTTCCATAATAAACCATTGAAGTTTTCATTGATAGACGAAAACATAAAAATATTTAAAGGGATAATTACAAAAATAGCCACATCTCACATCTTTTTTTTTCACTTTTTAGCCATTTTATATACATTTTATCAAAATAGCCACACTTTACGTTACCGCATTTATGTGATAGCCACAATTTACGTGATTTGTACTTTTTTTTCATTTTTTAATGCATTACGTTACAAAAGGTGTTTGGTCACGTAAATTGTTGTACTTTACGTGACCACTTTAAAAATTTGCTCATTCCCCATAAAATGGTAATGAATGATTGCTTAAAAAAATATTTTAAAGTGTGACAAGACATCCCACCAAACATTCATGGGGAAGGAGCAAAAATGGTCACGTAAAGTACAACAATTTACGTGACCAAACACCTTTTGTAACGTAAATACGTAATGCATTAAAAAATGAAAAAAAAGTACAAATCAGTGGTCACGTAAAGTACAACAATTTACGTGATCAAACACCTTTTGTAACGTAATGCATTAAAAAATGAAAAAGTACAAATCAGTGGTCACGTAAAGTACAACAATTTACGTGACCAAACAACTTTTTTAACGTAATGCATTAAAAAATGAAAGAAAAGTACAAATCACGTAAATTGTGGCTATCACGTAAATGTGGTAACGTAAAGTGTGGCTATTTTGGTAAAATATATATAAAGTGACTAAAAAGTGAATAAACATGTGAAAAATGACTATTTTTGTAATTATCCCATATTTAAAACATGTTTGGCTTTTTCATAACAAACCATTAAAATTTTCATCCAACGTTTGGGAAGAAACGATTAATTCCCTCTAAACACGAAAACGGAATGTCTTCTAAATACATTTATGTTCTAACCAAGTTTAAAATAGAATGTGTTTGGTTCGTAAAATTAAATTTAAAGGAAATGAAAAGTTTTTTAGTATGTTTGAAACCCTTAATTATAGAGAGAAGTAATTAAAATTTACCAAAATCGATTAAAGAAATTTCTAGCCAAATTAGATGCTAATGCTTTATCATTTATGGTGATTTCTTGGGTTGTATTTTGAAAATAGCTTGTAAGTTTTCTAACCTGACAAGTAAATAAATAGCGGTTACTAAACTTTTTGTTAGAATATAATGTTTGACTTTACTTATTAGTTTCGAAATACGATAGCATATAAGTAGTTTTTTTAAATGTTCGGATTTGCCTAAATAATTAATAAAATGACAAAAATAAACACCATATATTATAACCAAATACTACATGAGGACAAATCATGAAATTAATGATGAAAGAAGAGAATGAAAAAACATTTTTTATTTGAAAAAGCATGCTTTTATAGAATCATGATTTGGAGTTTGGACAGTGAATAAAAAAGAAGTAAAGAATAGTAACCTACTTTTAAAAATTTATCAATATGATACGTACCTTTTTAAATGTCGATATGATACCTTTACTTCAATTTTTCATACCCATATGACCATATTTGTAATAGACCCTGTTTTTCATACCATTGGAACCCTGCTTCGTATGTAAAAACCGGGCTCTATTATGTCGAAATGACCATATTGATACAGAAAAATGAAGTACACGTACCATATAGACAATTAAAAAAGTAGACATACCATATCGATACATATAAAAAAGTAGGTTGCTATTGTAAGACCTTAACCCAATAAAAAAACAAGAGTATTTATTTATCACTCAAATATATATTCAAATACTTATTTTAATTTTTAAAGTTTTGAAACCACAAATAAAAAGATAAACAACTTTCAAATTCAATCCCAAACGCCCACTTTAACCAGTTAACATCATTCATCATGTCCCAATATACCTCACTAAATAAATAGTGATAATTTAACTCATTCAAATTTGATTCCGTAATTCTATGAAAACTATGGTTTTGAATATTTGAAATTATGTGTGTTTAGTGTACAAAATAAAAAAAAGTTGAACGACAAACTAACCTAATCCTACTCCTAAACTACTTATTTTCCTCAAATGGAGATTTTAGACTTACTTTCACCACCTGAATTCAAACTTGTCTCAGACGGAAATCGAACCCGTGACATTACACTTACTTATTGCTCTCATATCAAATGGGCCAAACCCCGTTGGTAGGGGTACAAAATAATGGACTATGACGTGGAAAAATCTTTGTTTACCAAAGTCCAGCAATCAAACAGTGTAAATTAGGAAGTTAGTTCTTTTTTTACCCATGCCCAATTAGGAATTACACACCCCCAAAAGTAATTACGTTATAAAAAATTTGATAACACAAATGGTAACGTAATAAAAAAATTTAGTTACATGAATAATTAAGCAAAACTATATACATAAAATATTATATATAAACTTAAAATTAAATCATATAAGTTTTAATTTTAAAAAAAAAACACAAGAACAATATGAATATTTCTCAATTTAAATCGGGTTAAACGCAAAAATAATAACTATCATTTACTTTTTTAACGATAAAAACAACAATATATTTTTCTTAACGTTCATAACATTTATCTTTCATTTTTTAACGTTTATAGCAACTAACCTATGATAATAAGTTACCAACAGGTTACAAGCAAAAAATAACAATTACCTTTCACTTTTTTTTTTTACAAAAATAACAATGATCTATTTTTAACGTTTATATAATGACGATAAGTGTCATAAATGAAAATGGTGGTTAGAGACTTAGAGTTAGTCATCAATTAATATTTATATAAGTAAAAAAAATAAATTGTATATTTTATTTGTTTTTAATATAATAAGTTGTATTCATCTTTTCTGTTGAAACATAAAAGGATAAATTGTATTTATTGTTTATTTATTTTAAAATAATAAATTGTATTTATTTTTTATGGTTAAAGATGGATGCAACAATATTTAGAAGTTGAGATATCGTTTTCATAAATTGTTAAACGATTTTTAGAAATCCATCATCGTGTTTGTTAATTGATACCATCAAGTTTTGATATCAAACTTACTCATGAGTAAAATTAGTTTTTTTTTTTTTTTTTTTTTTTTTTTTTTTTTTTTTTTTTTTTTTTTGCAAAACAGAAATTTAGTATCTGATTTTAAAGTGGTGCTAAAAGCAATAATATATGCCGCATTAAATAAAATTGATAAAAATAGGTTGAAAAAGACGAGGATTTTGAGGGAAAAGGTTTTACCAAAACAAAAAAAGGAACGTAAAATATTTTGAAGAGGATTTTAAGGGAAAAGATTTTAAAAAGAAATATAAAGTAATGAAAATAAAATATTTTAAATAATATTAATAGTAATAATGATAATAATAGAAATAATAATAATAAAAGAATTAGAAAACATGATTAAATAAAAAAAATTCATATCAAAAGAGGAAAATGTCACCTCTTAAGGGCCGGTGTGTTCGAAAATACAGATTGCAAAAATGCTTGGATAATCTGAGACTCGTGATACAATTTCAGATTGAAGTATTTCGATGGTACAATCGAAATCCCAATTGGATAAAAACTCAGAGAAAATTCGAACAGAGAATATGGAAATGTTTCTGATGACCAAAAAACGGCGGGTAACCGCCAAAATGGCCAACCGCCAAAACCAACCGCAATTCGGATTCAACCGAATTTCGGGTCCAATTCGGATCATCCAAATTTCGGGTCCAATTCGGATTCATCCCAATTCTGAATTTCGGCAGCTCGACCCCAGCCAGGGGCTCTGCCCATTGGACCTTGCTATCAGGGGCGCTGCCCCCGAACCCCTGATAATTAATCTTAAACAATTTTGAACAAGTGTGCACTCCGCACCAACCCAACTTGTTCATTATGTAATAAGCTTATTTTGGTCAAACAAGTTCATCCCATTACACTTAAAATAATATTGGTAATAAATCACCAACACGGTGTGAAGATGTCATGTATAAAGAGGGTGTGAGGAATAGAATTATCCTACAAAAAAAAAAGCATCTAACACTAACCTTGACTTTATCCAAGAAATTTAAGAACTCAATCTCAATAGCCAACATTAGAATATTCTACTAAAACCTGTCATCATAGGAGTTTCTCCCTTGCCCTTCTGTCCATAATCGGCCTCTCCTGCAAACGTTGTGCTGCCGAAGCGACGAAGCCTCCCTCTTCTATGCCCCCTTCCCTTTTTGTTGTCCTCTTCCCGTCTTCTCCCTGTCTCTCTTACGGACGCCCAAGGGCAATCCCAAGCTCTAGGATGTGGGGTCATGGACCTCAAGAAAAGAAAATTCCGCGTCAGTTGTGAAGCCCAAGTCACATGTCCTAGATATTTAAGCTCTCATAGTTTTCCTGTCATTTGTTTATATTTTAAGCCCTTTCGTTGTGAACAATATAAAAACTTCAATGATCATTTAACAATAACCTTGTTATGTATAGAGTATTAATTATGAACCTTTTTTATCTGATCCGAGCCAATAAATGGCATGTCCTAGTCATTCATTTTTATTAGCCACAAGGTCTAGGTTGGACCCCACAATGTTTTATTCCGACATTCTGTAATTGCACATCGTCTTCCTCTCCTACTCTATTACTCCTAGCCTCGACCTTGTTCTCTCTCTCTCATCGCTTCTCGTTCTTCCTCTATCTTTAATACATCATAATAATACATAAGTTTGAACAACTATTTATATAAAGATTCATGAATATAAATAAATATATAAGTACATAAGATATAAAAATTTCGTTTACATATTACTAAAATGCATATATTTTAATGGAACTCAAACACCCATGATTCTATAAAAGTGAACAAATAATTACTTTTCTAATCACTTGAAAATATTTGTCAAACCAAAAGCAAAAAATTGACTTATTACGATTGGGATTTGGGTGAAATAAAACACATTTTAAGAAAGCTACAAATTAATACGGTAAAGGTAATCACATTTAATCAAAAATTTTTATTTTTTTTTAAAACACATAATCATTTTATAAATTCAATCTCACTATCATTCTATATATGTCTTATGTTGGCAAGGTTGCAAAAGCCCAAATAGGAAACCATTTGCATTTTGCAACATTATCGTTTGCGAACTTAGTGTTGAGATTCCTCCTATCCGAGATTAACCTCTCCTGATAAAACCTTAAACATCAATATCGGAAGTATCATTATTCATTATTATTCTTCATATACATCGAACACCAACGATCTGTTGTTTAGTTTATTTGTAGGGACGTTTCACATGGCATGCTAACGGGATTTTTTTTGGTATACTTCCATCTCCATATCTTAGGATTCATAGAACAACAACAAATATTTGGATCTTAGATTTTTTGTAAATTATAACATAAACTAAAAATAACGTTTTGCTGTTGAAGCACTTTTGTATTAGACATATTATGGTGTTTTAATGTAGAACTTTTAATTGGTTAGAAATCAAATAGTAACAATTGTATGGATTATTTAATCAAAACCGACATCTTTTATGTTTGTCGATTGTTTATTCTAATTTTATAATGTCATATGTTACTTTCAAATGTGTGAACACTCGTCAACTCAAATTTTTTATTAGGATATAAGTTGTATGTAACGTGAGATCAATAACCAAATGACATATAAATTAGAAATACAAATTCACTTGTGTGATTCATTCTCGATTTGTCGGGTTAAATTTCAAGGTAACATGATTTAACCAGACAATTTAATGGTAAAATTTCATTTTTTTTAATGGTGGACAATATTTCTTTAATTTCTTACTGAAAATTAGGTAATTATATTTTAAAAGTGCCCTAGCCCAAAAAAGAATTGAGTTTATTATGAAAAAAACCTACATGTTTTTACGTTTTTGTCCATCCATGTTATTTTTTCCATAAAAGTTCTTAAGTTAAATTTTTTTTTTGATTTAGTGAAATCTAGACATTAGAATCCGATTATAATTAGAAAACTGAGTTTTTAAAAACTAAAAAATCGGTTTTCAGTGTCCAAATTTCATTAATCCAAAAAGAAAAAAATTAACTTGAGAACTTTTATAAAAAAAATAACATGAAGAAACGAAAACGTAAAAAACATAAAAATATGTTTGATTTTTTTTTTAATAATAAACCCAAGAAAATTATAAGATAATCCAAAAATATTTATTTCACAGAAAGAAATGAAACCAACAAAAAAGTCTGCAGTGATATGTTGTACTCTTTTCCAAATTGAAAACGAAATACATTATTGTCATGTCTATCCAGAAGCCTTTTTCCGGCTGATTGTTGTGCATGGCTAAACTCAGAAAGGTACAACAATTACAACACAAGTTACAAGTCATGATTGCATTAGGCAGCATAGAAAATGTGTCTCTGTTTGGAGACAAAAATAGTAGAAGAAAATGATGAAAAATGAGACGCATAAAGCCGACACCTCGGTCCCACCGCCAATTTCCACCGTCTCCACCCCTTAATTCACCCATTTCATCTCTCTTTTTTAGTTTTTATACACACCCTTTTCAATTTCTTCTCTCTAAAGTTTTAATCTTTGCTTGAAATTCTGAATTTTGTGTAAATGGATGATAATATCGGTAGTCATTCCGGCGACGGCGACGGTGGTGGGGTGTCGTCTGATGGTTCAACAACCGGTGGGACAATCTTTACCAGCATCAAAAATCAAGAAATGGGTATTTCAACAGAGGTGTCTTCACCATTCCCAGATGAAAATCTTGAATTAGGTCTTGGGTTGAGTGTGGGTGGTATCGGTGGCAGCTCCGGCGGTGGCGGTGGCGGTGGCGGTGGTGTGAAGTCAAAGTCAACAGGTGTTGGCTGGGGTCAATATGGTAGAATCTTGACTGCTAAAGATTTCCCTTCTCTGATTTCAGACCCTAACCCTAACCCTAATTCATCATCATCATCTTACAATCCTGATTTATCAACTTTTGAAACCAAAAGAATTGCTAATGATCCTATTTCTGGTTCTACTCCCAGGTATTTAAAAAACCCTTTTAATCAAAAGTTTATGATCTGTGTTCATGAATTTTAATTTTATTTAATAATTGTTTTTCATGAATTTTGGGCAAATTTGTATTAGTTTATTGATTATATATGCTGAGTCTTTAATCTTTATATGTTATTATGGTTTTATTATGGTTTATTCATAAAATATACTTGAATGAAACATTATATATTTTAGGAATTTTATATTAAATTCTGATTCTTTAATGTTATAATTATGAATTTTTGATATCAATAAGAAGAAGAAGCTAACAGAGAATCTTGAGAGATAACAAAGCACACCCTTTTGAAAAAAAGTCCTAATTTGACCAAAAGTCAAAGGTCAAAACTTGATCATTGAGTTAGGGTAGCAAGAACATGATGAATGATCATCCGAATAAACGAAAGTAGAAATTTACATAGTTCATTCAATATGGTTATATGTATATATGGACAGTTAGATACGTTTTTGCAGACGATGGAGAACGTGAGAAACGCTCGTGTTTAGATACGAATGTGGCTCGTTCGATAGGATTAAACGTAGAGTTTTTGTAACAATGTATTATAGAATGACCTTCTAGATGTATAAAATACGGTAAAATGTTGAAATTTCGTATCTAAAATAACACATTATAGATGGAAATTATGGATTTCATGCTAGTTACATATGAAATACGGTATAAAAATCTAGTAAATTAAGGTACAAAACCTATATTATAAAATTTCGGCAAGTGTTTTGCCACAAGGAGCACGATGTCGAGAATTTGTAGTTGGATTGGTCATAAGCCTTGTAACTTTGCCTCTATAAAAACCATGACTGTATGAAGTTTCGGTGATTTCTAACGCTTTATTTAACGTCATATATATGAACATGTTTATAGGACAGGTTTTAAAAGTACAATGATTTATGCTAGATCAAGTGAAAAGTACGTTACTAAATAATAACATAAACCCGAAATTAGTATGCATTAAATAAGATTACAAAAAGTATATATTTTTAACTAATACTAATCTAATTTGTTTATTTTTAATAAGAAGTCATCGTTTCGGAGGTCGATCCTGTAAACATTTGAACACACTTTGATTCTTTGAATCACTTATATGGCCTCGTTTCTGCGTGTTACAGATTGAGGTATCGCCGTATTGTATTTTAGTTTGGTTTTTTATAATATATTGTCTTGCAAAAATCGATCCGTATTCAGGTAAATGGATCTTGACATATAAAGTACTAGAGTTTGGTTTGATTTATAAGTGACGTTGGTTCGGTTTTTATGATTGTATTATCGTAGTGTCGTTGGATGGCCTCCGATTCGAAGAGGTTACAGGCCGGTTAACCAAACCAAGTCACCGGACGAACAATCAAGCTCAGCAGCCGATGGAAACAAAACTATCGGAAACTATCTACCCGTGAAGGTGAATATGGATGGAACTTTTATCGGAAGGAAAGTTGATCTCAACGCTCATACTTCGTATGTAACGTTGGCACAAACATTGGAAGGCATGTTTTCTGAAAAACGTGAGTCCGTGTTCTCGTATTTCTCGATAAATCGTTTCCGATTTGTGTATGTTTAATTGCTTACGTGTTTACGTCTCTAGTATCAAGCACAGACGCAACAGGACCGTCGAAATTATTAGACGATACTTCTGAGTTTGTGCTCACGTACGAGGACAAAGATGGAGACTGGTTGCTTGTCGGAGACGTCCCTTGGCAGTACGTTTCATCGTTTCTCGCTAAATTTTATCTAACGCGTATGTAATTAATGTCGGTATAGTTTTAAATCTCATCTTAATTATATCATAATTTTAAATTCAGGATGTTTTTAAGCTCGGTGAAGCGGCTTCGGATCATGAGAAATTCCGAATCTAACGAACTTCGTACTCGTAAACGTACTGCTGAAACACCGGCATCTGAAGAAAAGAGCTCGAGACAAAGAACTGACGACATCTAATATCGAAAATACTTCTGCTCGGTTTCTGAATAGATGAAAACCGTTTTGGTTTGGTATTTCCGGTTGTTCTTGTTCAAACTCAGCTGTCGAAAGCCTGTTTTTTTCGAGTCAACAGTTTTTCAGGTACTTTGGTTTCTTTGGTATTGTAATTATGCTATATATTTTGCTGAATGAGTGAACATATTACATATATTTAAGTACTCCGGTTTACAAGTCGATTGCTTTCGGATTTTCGCTTTTTACATAAGTGGATCGTGGACGGTGGTCGGGATAACTGGATTTGATGATGTCATTATTGTTATCCGTACGACCATATCCATAATCCACATCCGTATCCGTAGCATGAAACAGGTAAGTGGATATCTGTTGGATATGAGTATAACGTTTTTCCTATAAATACCATGATATGTAATTTGTAGACATAATTACCGTAGATTAGGTTACAAAAATCTCAATCAAATCGCTCGAGTGAAAAACCACATAATTGTTGTCGTCTATAAATAAGGTAACATACTTCCAAATCAAGTCAATCAAGGTAACTATATCGGATTGAAATGTAAAACTTACTGACGTGATAGTTTCTTTGTCCAGTCAGCATTTTTTTTACAGAAATGACAGTTTTACTGTTATATGATGTGCACTGTTTTGTACAATTTAAAAGTACATTCTGATAATAACTTGTTATTTTGAGCAAATTTAAAAATAGTTAAGCAATGTTAGAAATTAAAAAAATGATGATCGGATAAAAAAACTGTAATGTCAATAATTTTTACCTTTCAATTCGATACGGTTACCTTGATTGACTTGATTTGTAAAGTATGTTTCCTCATATAGGAAAAAATTTAGTATGTTACCCAAATTGAAAAAAACAATGACAATAGATTACCTTTTGACGTAATTAACCCATAAATAAATAATAATAGAAGGTATTAATTTCAGGTATATTATCGATGAATTATAATAGTTCATCATTCACATCCTATTCAATAATAATCCATATTCGACCATTGGTCATGGTCTCCGGTTCGAGCGTTGCCAAGAGCATTTCTCCTTAGGTGGAGGTGTGAGACTTGGTCCTCACCCTTAAGGTGTCTAACAAAAATGTGCTAACCACTAACTTTAGCCGTTAAAAAAAAAAGATCCATATTCAATGTAGGACATAATGGTGAATCAGATCGGGTGAATGACCACCAGATGTGTTTACTTATTCTGTATGTTCGGATTAAAATTTCGAACTCATTAAACAATAAGAATGAGCCTGGTGTTTACATTATTTTCAATAAGAATAAATTACTTCTACACAGAATTAACAGAACTGTAAAACTTACAAAATGTCAATAATCTCTACACACGATTAACCGAAGCATCGTGTTCACGATGCTTCGTTTGCTTAATAACGATGTCTTTGTCAGCGGTCTTTCTAACCGTTGTCGTGATTCATTCCTGTGACGGATGATGTCCTTACAGAAGGTCGTTTACAGGCGATCTGCTAAACACGGGTCTATCTTTACCATCAGGTGCGGAATTTAATCCGCCGTTGTTGGTGTTACTGCTACTTTTCCGTCGAGGTCTCGCCTCCTCGAGCATGCTTATAACGTCTCGCATCGAGGGTCGATCCTTCGGAAGCTTCGCGGTACAAATTAGAGCAATTCTGAGGACTAACAACATCTCTTCTTCTACGTGTTTGCAGTTTCCTACGTTCTGATCGATGACTTCCGTTAACGGTTTGTTTTCTCGAACTTTTCTTCGAACCCATTCTACGATGTTGACTGAATCTCCGAATTCTGGCTCTATTGGTCGTTTTCCGGTTATCAGTTCCATCAGAACTACTCCGTAGCTGTATATGTCGCTCTTTTCATCCACCTTTAACGTGTACCCGTACTCTGTAATCGTACGAACAATACTCGTTAGTTAACCGAAAAAAGTTTCTTTTTTTAAAGATCACAATCATGATAACTCACCGGGGGCGATGTAACCGTAAGATCCAGCAACCATCGACACGGTTTCATTCTTTTTCACCATCATCCTTGCTAACCCGAAATCCGCAATCCGGGCCTCCAGATTCCCGTCAAGCAAAATGTTATTCGGCTTGACGTCACGGTGGATCACCGGTGGGTGACAGTCGTGGTGGAGATAGGCGAGCCCCTGAGCAACCCCGACAGCGATATTATATCGCAAAACCCAATCCACCAGCAGCCTTCCTTGCCCGTGTAACGCCTCACCAAGACTCCCGTTTGTCATGTACTCGTAAACAATCATCGCATTTGTGTCGTTGTGAAGAAATCCCAACAGTCTAACGATGTTCCGGTGCCGGAGTTTCCCCAGGACGTTCACTTCTCCTACGAAATCGCCAGCACTGCTTCCCAATTCGATGTCGGTCTTTGTGCTCCATAGCTTTTTGACAGCCACGACAGTGTTTGTTCGTTGAATGTCCGCTTTGTAGACGACTCCGGTGGCTCCCATTCCGATCACGTTCGATTCTTTTACGCAATTCAGAATGTCGTTGCTGTTGAAATTCAGTTTCTGAAACGCCATTAGTCGCCATGGCCATTCTCCTTTTCCCATTTCGAATCGTTCTTCGAAACAGCTTCCGTTCGTGTACCATTTACTGTACAGAGCTTTTCCGGCAAAAGCAGACAGTAAAACGGCTAATACCACCGACATTCCGATCACCCATCCGGCGACCATGTGTTTTGTCTGCAAGTCCTTGTGCCGTGAATGAGAAGCCATTGCTCCGGTGCATGGAGCTAGTACGTTACCGCAAAGACCCGCGTTTCCGACAAGATCGCTGGGGTTTATCGTGCGGAGCATTCCATTTTCCGGAACAGGACCTTCAAGTCTGTTGTAGGATACATTCAGCGACTCCAATGCCGGAGAATTCCCAAAGTTTTCTGGGATTCCACCGGTCAAGGAATTGTTCGACAGATCGAGAACGGCAAGGGTGCCCATCATGGAAATAGGCACCGGGATTTCTCCGGTTAATTGGTTATTTCGGAGATTCAAGTATACCAACTTCTGGCAGGAAGCGATACTCGACGGAACACTTCCGGTGAACTGGTTAGAAGAAAGATCAAGAATGGAAAGTGAAGGACAGTCCTGGAATTGATTCGGGATTTTTCCGATCAGTTTGTTTTCGGAAACTAGAAAGTTTTGAAGATTGGGAATCGACAGAATCGAAGATGGAAGCGTCGATTGAAGTTGATTCCGGGAGAAATCGATGAAGGAAAGGGAATTTGACGATGACATGTCATTCGGTATTTGCCCGGTGAGATTGTTGTTTGCCAATTCCAGCCTTTGAAGCTTCTCAAGACTACCGAATCCAACCGGAATCGTCCCGGAAAGTAAATTGTTTTGCATACGAACACGAACCAACGAAGCACAAGTCGACAAACCAATCGGAATCGGACCCGAGAACTCATTGTTGAATAGAATTAGTTTCGTGAGGTTACCTTGATGGCACAAGCTTTCTGGAATCCGACCGGTGAATGAATTCGACGATACATCGACCCATTCTAAAGGTGAATTTAGGCCGAGATCTTCCGGGAGAGTACCTGAAAGGGAATTGTTCCATAGCTCGAGAACTCCCAACCGAGTCAGATTACTGATTCCGGACGGAACCAAACCCGTCAATTTATTGGACATCACATTGAAGAGCTGTAAGTTCTTCAATTCTGATATTTCAGTTGGTATCTCTCCGGATAACATATTATCAGAGAGATCCAACTGAGTTAGGGAAGTCATCTTCCCTAACTCCCGAGGAATCTTTCCTGTTAAATTGTTCTTGTACAAGAAAATTGCTTCTAATGCCGTCAAATTCCCGAGTTCCGGGGGAATCGAACCCCCGAGATTCCCGTACGCCAGATCAAGATACTTCAAATTCGTCAAGTTCCCAAACTCCGCCGGAATACCACCTACGAACTCATTGTACCCAAGCACAATACTCTCCAAAGATGAAAGCTCTCCGATTACTTTCGGTATTGATCCCGTTAGATTGTTCCCCGAAAGCCCGAGAAACCTCAACTTTTTCAAATTCTTAAACGACACAGGAATCGAACCAACGAAGAAATTCCCTCTCAAATCCAACGTCTCTAGCGCCGTACTGTTACCGAGATCCTCCGGAATATCACCGGAGAAATTGTTGCTAGACGCATTGAGTGAAGTCAATCCGATCGCCATTCCCAAACCTTCCGGAAACACATCAACAAAGTAATTCAGGCTGAAATCAACCGTTTGAAGCAACGTAAGATTCGAAAGCGATCTGGGCAACGAAGAAGTAAACCCATTACAGCATAAATTGATCGAAGTAAGACTCCGAAGACGTTGAATGTCATCAGAAACTCTCCCGCTCAGATTCCGCCACGAAAGATCAAGCTTTTCGATTCTTCCAGCCGAATTACACACAACTCCAGTCCAATTACAATGCACATTGCGTTCTTCAGATACCTTCCAATCTTTAAGCTGATCAAGAGGATCAATAAGATGCGATTTGATCGATACCAGAATCGAAGCGTCATCGTTCACCTCGATCGCATTAGCAAGCACAGACGAAGAACAAACGAAGAACACGAAGAACAACGAAGGGAGTGATTTGGAGATGGTGATCATCGTTGCTTAGAAGATTTTTTGTTAAGTTTTGATCATTTTTTTTTTTTTGAATCTGGTGATTGAAAAGATGAATGGAAGTGAAGAAGTAACTGTAATTAATTTGTAAGGAGTAGCAGTCGATCAGTTAAGAAGATAACATGGAGGAGAAGAAGATTGATTAATAATAAACAATTAAAGATTTGTTTTTTTTTAATTATTAATTAATTATATAAAAATTAATTTAAAAAATGAAATAAAATAAAATAAAGGGGAGTTTAGAGATCTTGAAGAAGAAAGAAAGTAATGGGACAGTCTGGGAAATTTGGAACTATTGAATAAACATCCGACATGAACATGGGAGAGAATGTGTTTTTTCACTACTTTCATTTGTCAACTTCATTATTATATACCTATACGGTTTAGGCCTTTTGGTAAGAGTGGTGATATGCAAGTGTGAGGTTACGGGTTCGACTCCCGTCGAATGCAAGTTTGGATTTAGGTGGTAAAAGTAAGTTCTGTATTGAACTGACTATCACTAGTTTTGCAAACCATCGGAGTTACATCTTTTATAAATATTTTAAACATATGAAACACGTATATTCACATGAACAGTTCTGTTTTGAACGTATTTTCATATTATCCGTTTCTGCATATACTTTTCAACGTTCATATGAGTTTTAAGGAGTCAGAAGTAACATGTGTGTGGTTTTTTACGAGTAACATTATATTGCTAATATCAACATAAATATGAAAATAGTTTGAACTTTTGCGTTGCTTGTTAAAACCTGAACGTCGGTACGTTTGTTGTTACGCATGACACTTCGTAAAGATGTATACACATATAAGTTCAACGAAAACCTCACTGTTTAAACTATGAAGAACCAATCAACTCCGTGTTTGTTAATTTGTTTATTAGTGTCATTTTATAAAAAAAATATATATATAGTGATAAATATGAATGTAAACAAGAAAAATTCAGTGACCAATTTAATTAATTATTTATTAGAAAATAAAAAAGGAAAAGAAAAGAAGAGAAGATTGTACTAAAAATGATGGAGGGTTATGGGTTGGATTTGGAGTTGCTTACAAGTGAAGGCAGAAACAAAATGTAGCTTAGATAGGCTTTTAAAAGCAAACTCCAAAAGTTGAATCCTTCATTGGAATGAATTGGGAAAAAACATTCTCAATAGTTTCATTATATGCATGATTAAATTGTAAGTTATGACAAAGATTCATGATTTTTGAGTCAAAAACACTCAATAACCAACCCCACATATTGGATCCATATTCAATCTATATATTCGTATATATAATTATATATATATATAGAGGGGTTCAATGGAGAACCACCATGTATCGAAAAACCTCTATGCACCACCACAAATGCATCATTATTTTCACGTGATGTATCAAATTACCGCGTGATGCATCGACTTCCTGCATGATGCATTAAATCTTTTGCATTATGCATCACTTGATCGAATAACTATAAACTGGTTCCCTGGTTTTCCGATACATATTCCATGGAACCCACCCCTCTATATTATACACACACACACACACACATACACACACACACACACACTTTGGGTTTAAGTGACTACCACTAGTTTTATAGTACCGGAGATATCGTTTAAAACCATTTTTTTGTAAAAAAAAATATATAATCATGTTTAAATAAATAATATAAGACTAATTGCAGAAAAATTCACATAAATACACTAGAATTATGTGAAACGTGTATGTTCACATGACTCGTATCGTTGTGAATATATGTTCACATAAATTTTTTCACGTTCACATGACTTTTAAGATATTAGAACGTGTGAATGTGTAATTTTTTTACAAATAATCTTATATTATTTATGTTTACATAAATATGAAAAAAAAATTAAAAACATTTTTCACAACATGTTCACACCCGAAACCGTGTGTTCATAGGTATGATAGTAGTTTGTCATATTATACTCACACGAACCATACATATATAAAGTCAGTGATCACATAAAAGTTTTAATTTTTCTTATTAATAAGTAATGTCATCGTTAGTATGATACAGGCCTTAATTTCGTTTTTCATCTAAGAATCTCAAAAGAGCAAGAATTATAATCTAACCCCACCTGAATTTCTTATTTCCAAAGAGTTTTTTGTAAGTTTTTAAATTAAGTATGGAAATCAAGAGTCATGAGCGCGCGTACAAGAAGACACATAGAGTTGGGTTCCGGTAGGAACCTCTAAATTCCTTCTAAACGTAAGAGTCATTCTAAAATTTATGTATTTTATAAATAAAAATATGCATTTGATGCTAAAATTTATACATTAGATAATTTTATGTATATAATGTAAACATTTACGCATCTCATGATAAATTTGTCTATTTTATGTATAAATTTGTGCATTTAATATTCAAATTTGTGCATTTAGTGTATAATTTAATGAATTTAAATTTTAAAGGTAATTTTAATTTTAGCTTATGATATTTTGCAATATTGAAGACCGTAAGACCAATAACGGTCAAATTTGATTTTTAAATTTATGCATTTGATGTTCAAAATTGTGTATTTTGAAGTGGTTCTCATTAAATTAAGGTTTTTTTTAACCTGAACTCAATCTCTCTCTCTCTCTCTCTCTCTCTCTCTCTCTCTCTCTCACACACACACACACATATAGGGGTGAGTTCAATGGAAAACCTATATGCATCGGAAAACATGGGAACCACTTTATAGTCATTGGATCAGGTGATGTATCACGCAGAAAATCGATGCATCACGCGGGAATTTGATGCATCACGCGGGGAATTTGATGCATCACGCGGGGAATTTGATGCATCACGCGGGAATTGTGATGCATTTGTGGTGGTGCATGGAGGTTTTCCAGGTTTTCAGATGCATGTTGGTTTTTCATTGAATATATATATATATATATATATATATATATATATATATATATATATATATATATATATATATATATAGGGTTGGGTTCCGGTAAGAACCCTTGTTACCGTGAGAACGTGAGAACCACTCCAAATGCACAAATTTGTACATCAAATGCACAAATTTTAAAATTATAAGTTTTACTTAAAATCATTATTAGTCTTAAATATTAATAAATATCATAATTTAACACTAAAATTACATTCAAAACTTACATTCATTAAATTATAAACTAAATGCACAAATTTGAATATCAAATGCACAAATTTTCTTAAATGCACAATTCGTACATAAAATGGATAAATTATAGCATGAGATGCGTAAATTTTTACATGAAATGCATAAATATATCGAAAACATTTAATTTTAGAATCAAATGCACAATTTTATACAGTGGATGCACAATTTTTAGAGTGGTTCTCACGGTAATGAAGGGTTCTCATGTGAACCCAATCCTATATATATATATATATATATATATATATATATATATATATATATATATATATATATATATATATATATATATATATATATATATATAGGGAGGTTCAATTGAGAACTTTTATGCACCGAGGTACAAAAGAACTCATATCATCCATTAGATCAAAAAATTGTATGGATTAGATTAATGGCAAAAGGGTAAATAGTTGGACAATTTGATGCATCTTGTGCATTATAGAATAAAACAAAGAAGGGCATTTTGGGGAATGTGCACACCTCATTAAATTTAATATTTCAACAAATAATCAAATAATAAATGCTAAATAAATTCAATTGATACATTTCCAAATTTAACAAAAATTACACAAATTCAAAAAAAAGATGAAAGAGATCGATGCATTTCATCGTAATCGTGTTTATTTATGCATCGTGTTCAAAAAAGATGCATTTAACAAAAAAAATACACAAATTCATTATGCATCGTGTTCAACTTGTTCATCATTCATCTATGCATCGTGTTCGTCGTTCATATTTTTTCATTCATGTATGCATCGTGTTCAACTTGTTCGTCATTCATCTATGCATCGTCATTGTTCATCATCCATTTATGCATCATCATTTTTCGTTGTTCATCGTTCATCATCCATCTATACATCGTCATTGTTCATCATCCATCTATATATCATCATTATTAATCGTTCATCATCCATCTATGCATCGTGTTCTTCATAATCATCATCGGTTGCATCTCTTGTTCATGTTCATCATCATCGTTGTTCATCGTTAATCTTCGTCTTCAAATCATCATCACCATCAAAATCATGAAGAACACGATTAGAGAGAAAATGAGAGGGGGAGAGAGAGAGAGAGAGAGAGAGAAATGGGGAGGAAAATGAGGAATTTAGTTACTATGAGATTTTAATTCAAAATGTAACTCCTAAGTATCTTTTAATGATTTTTAAAAATAAATTAATTACCATATCTTTAGTTTTCCCTAAATGCCCTTTGTGCACCCTTGTTAGATTATCTTATGCACAAAAGTGCCTCGAGGTGCCCCGATGCACAAAAGTTCTCAATTGAACCTCAATATATATATATATATATATATATATATATATATATATATATATATATATATATATATATATATATATATATATATATATATATGTATGATGAATTATTGATGCATGGATGATGGTTGGAAATACATGTTCCTAATAGTAATATAATGTCACATGGAAACATGTGCTTTCTAGTATTAATATATAAGAGAGTGAGAGAGTGGTGTGTCACTTTGGAGCATCAAAAGGTTTATTCGCATGTGACTTCTAAAAGCCATCTTTCACCACCTCCCTTATTCCTATTTCCTAATCCTATTATTAGAGAGAGATACTACTTAATTATATCACTTTAAACCCATATAATCTATATACTTAACTAAGATCAAACAAGAAATCAAATATTTGTGAGAAAAATGAGAAATATTGAATCAAAAAATATATATATTGAATCAACATGTAATTTCGTGATTCAATATTTTGTATTTGATTTATCACATACTGTTGAATTACAAAATAATATGTTGATTCAACATATATGTTCTTTGATGTAATATTTCTCATATTTATTACAAATCTTTAATTTCTTTTATATATATATATATATATATATATATATATATATATATATATATATATGTGTGTGTGTGTGTGTGTGTGTGTGTGTGTGTGTGTGTGTGTGTGTGTGTGTGTGTGAGCGCGCACGCACAAGAAAGAGAGAGAGAGAGAGATTCCACATTTGTAAGCATAGCACAATCAGAATTCCATAGGTTGAAACGAAGCACTTTAAACGTAGAATTAGGAGTTGAAACCATGCAAATTTCCTTTTGATCTTAAGTTTTACAACTGGAATCATGTTTAAAGATAAACATTTCAATCGTGTTATTAGTTTTGAATATTTACAAGTTTAACATTTAATTTTAATATTTGATAACTTATAAACCTTATATTTATTATTTGAGTGTAGTAAGCCAACAAAATATATATGGTCAAATATGAAAATCATGAGTATTTGACATAAAATACATAACTACAAACATTTCTTGACAACTTATGATATGAACATATTCAGTAATTTATTTTACATATTTTTTTACAATAAAACTTTATAATACACATGCATATGACTAGTGTGTGTAAATGTATGTATGCATGTGTGTACAATATATTTATTAGTTTATATAAATATTATTTGTGTACAAATATCACTAATCTTGTAAAAATACAACTTAATATAAATATAAATATATTTAGGCATATATATATAATTGAATTATCAAAGTAAATAAAACAAATATTTCAAAAGAAATAAATACATATGATTTCTAAAATTTAGATCAGTATCCTAATTAGAAAAACAGAGTACACCACTAATTGGATAGTTGATGTATTTTATTAATTACAAAAATATAAAATTGTTATGATATTATTTAAAGGGTATTTGGAGATTGATTGAGTGAAGAAGATGCACTCACATCACATGGGTATCACAACCACACAACTAACCTACTATCCATATTCAAGATTTGCATAATTGTAGAGAGAGAGAACAAAATTAACCTAAGAGTGTGAGGAGTATCCATCTTTCCCGAACCCACCTTTCTGTACACGTCAGCGCCACATCAGCTTTTCTCTCTCCACCTTTCCCCACCTTTCTAACTAGAAAATACCCACCTTTCTTAACATTTCCATCTTTCTTAATTTTTTTAACATTTTAATTAATTTTAGCTAACAAAACAAATACTAGAATTAAAATAATTAATTTCATAAAATATTTAAAAACTATTACATAAACTAAAAATTAAAAATTACCGAATTAAAATAAAAAAAACTAGCCGTCTAAATTTGGTATTTGGGCAAGCGCAGTATGTTCTGTTCACAAAATTTGGTATTACCGAATTCACAAAAGTCGCCCACTCGGGATATATCCCGTCGGTTAGATAGTACCCATGTTTGTATTCTGTTCCGTTAATAACAAAAGGAACAACCGGTGCGATCCCGTTGAAAACTGGTGATTGATTAACCACATTGATGTCGTTGTTGGAACCCGCGACGCCAAAAAATGCATGCCAAATCCATAAATCTTGTGACGCAACGGCTTCCAACATAATTGTCGGATATTGGTGATCGCCTCGCATATATTGTCCTCGCCATTCTGTAGGGCAATTTCTCCATGCCCAATGTGTACAGTCAATGCTGCCAAGCATTCCACGAAATCCATGTTTTGCTTCATGGAACGCGTACAACTGATGAACATCAGATTCAGTCGGTCTACGCAAATATTTGCGTTTGTATAGCTGAATAATTCCCTTACAGAATTCTTGCAAGGTTTCACGCGAAGTTCTTTCAGACATAAAAAGAGAGTCGTCAATCGAATCAGCCACCATGCCATATGCGAGTTGCCGAATAGCAGATGTGCATTTTTGTAACGCGGTAAATCCCCTTCTACCTCGAGCATCCCATCGCAAGGTAAAATATTCAAAGTGTTGCTCCATATCGTAAACTATTCGTAGGAATAGTTCTTTGCGCATCCGGAACCTCCTTCTGAACATATCATCTCCATAGACAGGATTTTGAGTAAAATAATTGCGCATCAGACGTTCATTTGCAGCTGCTCGGTCTCTCTGAATTGGAATTCTTCGTCTAGGTTGCGGAGAGCTGGAATTTATAAAAGCTTCAAAAATTTCTTGATAATACTCTTGAGATTCGTCTTCGGACGACTCTTCGGTTGATGAGTTTGACGACGAAGACGTAGTATACGGTTCCATCACAATAAAAATAAAATTGTGATTGATTGGAAAAAATTTTAGGTTAAATGAAAGAGAGAATTTTGAATGTGTATAGATTGAGAGAAATGGGAAATATGTGAGTTAAATGTATTGGGAAGATAGGTATTTTATATAGAAAAAAAAATTTATAAATTTTTTTTTTCTTTCAAACGGTCACTAGACCGTTGGGTGGAGGACAAAAAAGGGAGCGGGGTGCAGCGGGGAGAGGGAGCCGGGCTGGGGTTCGATTTGCGCGGGGCCGGGGGGCGGGGTGGTGTAGCCGCCGGGGTGGGCTGATGTGGCGGAGCCGCATGGCCTTCGGCTTGGGTACTCCCCACGACCTAATATCCATCTTCAAAATTTGTATAATTGTAGAGTGTGAGAGGTGTTATGGTGTATGTATGCATGTATTTGTGTGTGTATGTGTGTGTGTGTGTGTGTGTGTATATATATATATATATATATATATATATATATATATATATATATAGAGAGAGAGAGAGAGAGAGAGAGAGAGAGAGAGAGAGAGAATTGAGTTCAAATGAATATCACATCTTTTATAGGGTATCCAAAATACCATTCAAAACGAATTTTTTTGGCATAAAAATGTACAAAATAATATTATAAGTTAATATAAATTGGGATAATAAGTTTTTTTAAGTAAAATGACAAAAAAAAAAAAAAAAAAAAAAAAGTAATATGAATGAATTAGACATCATGTGAATGAATAAGTTTTTATCAATTATTTACACACTTTTTCCTTTTATTAACACGATAATTTTTGTAATTTTACTTGATAGAAACTCATGATACTAATTTATATTAATTTATAATGTTATTTTATACATTTTTTTAAAATTTAAAAGAAAAATCATCTTGGAAGACATCTCCGGTATTATACCTTGCGAAAAAGTGGTCTTTCCAGGAACCTGAAAACACACACATTTATAGATTTATACATACTGTGTGTCTTTTACGTAACAATTATTTAAATAATGTTCGTAACATGATATTTTTCTGAATTTGAAATATTTAAGAAGGTATAAATTTTTATCCATTAAAAGATAGTGTTCAGCAAAAGGGTTAATCAACAAAATGCGTTTAAACTCATTGATCCAATTATGTATATCATCATATGTATCGGAAAAAGTATAAATTACCATCGATCATTTGATTTTAGACTTAAAAGGTAACATATAATACAACTGTTAACAAAAGGTATCATTAAAATTTTTAGCCAAGAAAATATGTTTACCGAGAATATACATAAATCTTTTTAAGCCAAGATCATGTAATTAATGTTTGTTTTGCCGATAAATGATCATGAAATTTGATATTACCTTATTACTCGGTAAATGTTACCGTTTTCTAATAATTAAGTTTTGTAATCCTTTTTTGGTCTAAAATTTTCATATTATCTTTTATGTTGTTTTTCTTCATGAATTTTTATTATAATTAATACGTTTATTTTGGGTTAACGATAGAAAAAAGATGATGGACTGTCATCTTTTTCTATTTTGATAATATATTAATTTTTTTTCAATTAGAAAAATATACATATGGAAATACATTAATCTAGATAATATTATCGAAATAAAGGTAAATTATGTGAAAATGATAGTTTTTCTTTATCCAGTCAGCAAAACTTTTCGACGAGTTATTTGACTAGACAACCAAACATGACGCTTTTTCGACGAGTCATATGTTTCAGTAGTAAAATCCATTGACTGGAAAAAATTTTAATAGATTAATTGTGACAATATATTACTTTTTTTCGTAAGTATGTTTATTATCTGTATAATAAATAAATATAAACAATTGGATCCAGATGTTTGGTTTGCACAATAGACACAATTATCTTTAAATCAAATGGCTGAAATGAAATGACATGTGTTTTATAATTAAAAATTACCAAGAATGGTAATATAGAATATGACTATAAAAGATATTGTAAAATTTTTTAAGCCGAGAAATATAACGTAAAATTCTATTTTAACCGAGATATGACATGAATTTCAAATTTTAGACCAAAAAAGATAATCAAATATAATTTTAAGCATGTTTTCATGTTTTTTCGTTTTCGTCCCTTCATGTTATTTTTTCATAAAAAATCTCAAGTTAATTTTTTACTTTTGGTTTAGCGAAATTTGGTTAGAACCCGTTTATAATTAGTAAATTGGGTTTTAAAAATTGAAAATAATAGGTTTTTAATGTCTAAATTTCATTAAATCAAAAAAGCAAAAATTAACTTGAGAATTTTTATGGAAAAAAAATAACATGCACAGATGAAAACGTAAAAAATATGAAATCATATTGGTTTTTTTTTTTTCCCATGATAATTGATAAACTCTAATCATCAAGTGGTTTGTTTCTTTTAAAAAGAGTAAATTACATAAATGGTCCCTGTAGTTTATAGCAAATTACGGGTTTCGTCCCTAACTTTTAAAAATTACACTGGTGGTCAATATTTTAAAACATTGTCACGTTTTCAGTCCCTATGAAACTCAATTTTTAAAAAATTCCAATCTTACCCTTATAAATTGATTTCATATATAATCCTTAATCAATTAAGTTAGTTTTTTTATATTTAATTAAATAAATGATATTTTACTTATTAGTATACTATTTAATTACAATTTATTTATGTATTTTACCTATATATTAATAAGTTTTATTATTATTATTATTATTATGCTGTTATTATTATTTACATTCGTTCGTTTTGACAAAAATATTTATTTTATCATTATTTTTTGTTTTATAAATTTTTTTTCCGTTTATCAATATATTTAATTAATTTACCCTTCTTATTTTCCAATATTAATTTTGAAATACTGTTAATGTTGTTTTTGGAGTTCTAAACATGAAAAATATGTACATTCATTTATAAATTTTAAAAATCATTCATTTTTATTTTATAGAGTTTTATAACTAGATTACTGTACATTCTACATATTAGTGTAACATAAGGCTGTAAAACGAACAAAACGTTAACGAACATATTATCGTTCGTGTTCATTCGGTTCGTTTACAACGCTAGTGTTAGTATATTGTGTGTAAAGATGACATTACTACTGCATCATGGCTGATTTCATAAAACACTTGAGGGTCACACCGATGAGCACAACTGAGCAGATGCAATTAAACTGTTGAATAAATAATATTGGATATTGTTTATGACACGAAATGATCATTGAGATTAAATTAATGGATGATTAATTATATCTCAAAGTACGGGGACTAAAAGTACAATATTAGATATTGTAGTGATTTAATTGTCATTGGATGATAATTAAATAATTATCTAGTCTTTTATTTATTATTGGATATTAAATAAAAGACATATTTATTTGAATTAGTGTTATCATCTAATTATTAGATAATTAGATGGATAATTATAAACAAATAGATAGAGATAATTATAAATCATTATCTAGTAATTTATATATTATTAGATAATGTATAAAAGATTAATATTATTTAAAGGGTATATAATTATAGAGATCATTATATAAGGTTTAAATAATAAAGATAATTATTAAGATATATATTATATTTATATATTAAAGTTTTAATGAATATATATTTATATATATATACGGCCTAACACATCAAAGTGATGGATATATTTTTGAATGTGAGTGACCTAAATGTTTTTGGGGGAATCACGCCGCCCACACACACATGAATGTGTGCGTGGTGCTTTCGCCGTACGAAACACATATATTTGTGTGTTTGGTTTTCCCGTTCTTTGTGTGTTCGATTGCATACTTGGCGTCGCTCGACCGTGTCATCACCGGTGGATACCGAGAGCGTCTCATTCGTGTATTCTTGTCATAGAATACAAAGGTACGAATTTTTATTGCTTTCTCGTTTACTTATCTTATGTTTTACTTGATTATCCGTGTACGGAATTCGTGATTTTTAAAAGCTTCCGCTGTGCGTTAATATGATTAATGTTTTTGTTTTTACGAAAAACTATACGAATTCCCAACAGCTAGTGTAACATATCATTTCGTTTAATAAATGAACAAACACGAATGAACTTTTGGCAATGGTTCGCCGAACGTTTGATCTGTTTCCATCCCTATGTTACACTCATAAAAATTTTGAAAAATGCTAAAAAAATTACAAGCTTCTTAAAATTTATTGGAAATAATACAATTTACTAACACTATTTTATACGTAAAATATACAATAGTCTACTGATAAAAATCTATAAAGTAAGAATGTATGATTTTTTAAATTTGTAAATTAATGTACATATTTTTAATGTTGAGACTTTCAAAAACAACATTAATAGCACTTAAAATTAATATATTAAGATAATAAGAGTCAATTAATTAAGGGATAATTACTAAAATAGCCAAATCTCATATATTTATTCACTTTTTAGCCATTTTATATACATTTTACCAAAATAGCCACAATTTACGTGACCACATTTACGTGATAGCCACAATTTACGTGATTTGTACTTTTTTTCATTTTTTTAATGCATTACGTTACAAAAGGTGTTTGGTCACGTAAATTGTTGTACTTGGTCACGTAAAGTGTGACAAGACATCCCACCAAACATTCATGGGGAAATAGCAAAAATGGTCACGTAAAGTACAACAATTTACGTGACCAGACACCTTTTGTAACGTAATGCATTAAAAAATGAAAAAAAGTACAAATCACGTAAATTGTGGCTATCACGTAAATGTGGTAACGTAAAGTGTGGCTATTTTGGTAAAATGTATATAAAGTGGCTAAAAAGTGAATAAATGTGTGAGATTTGGCTATTTTAGTAATTATCCCATTAATTAAATATATAGATAGATGGAAAAATTATAAAACAAAATTAATTAAAAAAATGTTTTTTTTTCAAAACGAATGAATGTATATAATAATAATAATAATAACAATAATAATAATAATAATAACAATGAAACTCATTAATATATTGATAAAATACATGAATAAAATGTAATTAGATTCTTAGTATTTATTAATTAAATAATTATAAATATACAAATAATTAAATATAAAGAAAAATCAAATTAATTGATTAGGGATCAAATGTGAAATGAATTTATAAGGGCAAAATTGGAATTTTTAAAAAACTAAGTTGCTTAGGGACTGAAAACGTGACAAAGTTTCAAAATATGGACTACCAATGTAATTTTTTAAAGCTAGGGACGAAACCTGAAATTTGATATAAACCACAGGGACCATTTATGTAATTTACTATTTAAAAAGTGTAATATGTTGAAGACTTACGGTTAACATTTAAAAAGCTGTATTTGCCAAACGATATACAAATTTCAATGCATCACGTACAAACAATCGAGGCACAAGTATTACTGACTTGTAATCTTTTGATCTGGAAGAAGCAATTCCCTTATCCCCTGCAACTGAATGGCTGCCATTTGCACACACCAACAATCACAGTACCATAAAACAATAAAACCACAGAAGCTTTCTCTGGTATCATCTTCCTTCAACAATGGCGTCTCTGCAATCTATGGCCTTCTCTTCACCACTCTCTCATTGTTGTCAAAAACCTCGTTTTCTTCCAGGTACTACTTACCTTTATTTTTACCTCAATCCTCTTCCTACTCCTTTGTTTTTTGGAGATTTACTCAACTAGGTCAACACGAATTATGTGAAATTGAAATTCTACGGTTTGATGATGTTGTATTATGTGCATTTCATGTTTTTCGTTCTTCAAAATCCCCCTAGATTCAGTACTGATTCCATGACGATTGACGAAGAGAATTTGGTACTCATTTGCTGGCTTCTGTTGATGGCGTTTCTGCTAGTTTCTGTGTTTCCTTTTTTTCCTTTTTGGATGATTACATGATTTTTTCTTCTTAAACTACTGTGTTGTTCTTTAGGGTTGAATGCAAAGAAAGGAAACCAACTTTGTCCTGATTTCTAATTTGGTTGCTGATGTTTGAAAAGTTAACCTAGATAGAACTGAGTTTTGTAAAATTTAGGGTAATACTTAGAATGTTGGTTGTCTTTAACTCTGTTCTAATTGAACGCAAAGCAAGGCAACCAACAACTAGATGCATTTTCTGCAAAGTTCAAGCATTTTCTGGGTGATTTTCAAATTTCAGAGACCAAACTAGGAATTAGGACAAAGTTGGTTGCCATTCTTTCCAATTAATCCTTTATTGAAAAAAAAAACTTTTGATCTATAAGTCCCTAATTTTAGCAGGAACCAATACTGCATCATTTAATTATGGTGATGAATTGTTAACGTAGACACTAGAGTACTAGACAGTTTCCCTTCCATAGGAAAATAAATATATTTTGTTTAAGAAAAGAATTTATAAAACTTGATTTTCTAGTTTTATAATGTCTTGTAGTATATTGCATTTGATGCGTCTTTGCTTGTTTCATGCACAGGGATGATGATATCAGGAGTTGTTTCTCCCAGTTCGCGCTCTGCGTTCATTGGCCAAGCATTGAGTGTACCGATTTCGAGCCAAACTCCTCAAAGACTAAAGAACCCTCGCACGTTTACACTTACTATACAGATGGTGAAACCAACCATTCAGTTCATACCAGGGAGAGATGAACAGACGATTCCGGATGTGAAGTTAACGAAATCAAGGGACGGGACTAATGGTATGGCCATTTTCAGGTTTGACCAACCATCTGTTTTCGACTCGTCAGGTGAAGTTGGAGATATCACTGGCTTTTACATGATCGATGACGAAGGGACACTTCAATCGGTTGATGTTAGTGCAAAATTCATAAACGGAAAACCAGCAGGGATAGAAGCAAAGTATGTGATGCGGACGCCACGAGACTGGGACAGGTTCATGAGGTTCATGGAGCGTTATGCCAATGTGAACGGCTTGCAGTTTGTCAAAAGTTAAAGGCAATGTATATATCCTCCCCCCTCTTTCCTGTTTGTTGCCATTGTTCTTTTTTACTGTAATTAGGTCGACCGAAATGTGCAACATCTGAGATATCATTTAGTGGCATAGGTAGACCTAATGTGAGTACTATCTGCTGACCCACTACCCTCCCATTCATAAAGTTCCAAATTTTTTTGGTAAAATGAAAGAATCACTTGTACAATTCTTTGGAATCTGATGTTCTGGTGTCCATGGAGGTTCTCAATAGGCCTCAGTGCACACAAAAGCAACGTACTTTAGGCCACCATACTCTAGTTTTCTTCTAGTTTGCGCTATGTTCCTTCGTCATTTATGCAAATTAGCAACATACTTCAAATTTTCGTTAGTTGATAATGCTTTTTGTATTCATTTATGAGAGATTGAGAGTATGATGCTGGTTTGACTAAAATGGAAACTGGCTTAAAGAACGTTGTTATTGTGTGCAATGAGCCCTTTTATATATTTTGGCATATCATCTGTAACAACAGGAATGATACGATGAAATGATACATTCTTTATGTTTGAATTTTCGAGTCTTTATCAAATGATAAAGAGTCCAACAATACTACGAAACACAAATAAACTTGGCTGCTATCAATGATTCGTGCTATTGTTATCCTTGCTTCTTACTTCTTAGTTGACCTTGTGACTAGAATAGGACTTTGAACCTTGATTCCGTTATTTTTCAAGTTCACCCATGTCAATTGCCCCTGACCAAACGTAACTCTTTTAGACCCTAATGATCTTCTCAAGATGAACCAAACCCGGTAACTCAAACTCTGATTCGAACGTGAAAACGATAGCCTCCTTGGTCTCACACGGACTTTGAATCCTTCTGGTGGAACCACTTTAACTGTGTAAACTGAGTTTGGTTCTCCCACATTCGTTACATGCCTTTTGATCATCTTACTAGTCGTTCCGGAGCTGAAGGTTACAGAAATGGAAGGGTAATTGAGGCTAAAACCCTTGTTCTTCTTCATGATATCATGGCAACTCACGTTCCTGTGAGTAATGGTGAAAATTTCTGATTTTGTATAGCCGATAGCACATAAGTGAACGATGTATTCGTTTGGACTGATGTCGTATATCAATCCAGGTTCTATAGCTCTTACAGGATTCACATGACCAGATCCCATTGCGAGAATCCCGGCAGGTTTGTTTCCATCCATGATGGGTTTCCCATAATGGTCTTTTGTATCAGCTGTCGTCATAAGTGCAGATTTGATCGCGGCCGGACTCCATTTTGGATGCGCGGACCGTATCAAAGCTGCCAGTCCACCAACATGAGGGCATGACATAGACGTACCGGACATGACCGTGAAATTGACTCTTCTAGAATCTTCTGGAAGGCCTGATGGCCCCAAATTCTGTGGCCAAGCTGCTATGATGTTAACACCTGGAGCAATGATGTCCGGTTTAGGTATCACTGGGTCCATGAAGTTCGGCCCTCGTGATGAAAACTGAGCTACCGAAGGTGCTCTAGCTTTCCCTATTACTGTTCCACCGAATATGATTCGAGCAGTGGGTCTTCTTGTAGAGTTGATGTAGCTCTTTAATTGAACGGATTCCGTGAAACCGATCAACGTTGCAGGTAGGACATGGGCATCGATGGAGTCTTCCTCCATGTTTATCTCCGTGTTTGCCAGAATCATCGCGATGCCTCCAGACTCCTTGACGACTTGGCCTTTCTCCGCCCTCCCGTTGACACCTCGGTCACAAACGACCATTTTTCCTTGTACTTTATCTCTTGGAAGAGAACCCTTGAAGCAGTAGTTACTTCCTCTGTCTCCTCCTGTTAGGTAAACAACTTCTAGCCTTTTTTCAGCACTCGGGTGTAGATTCCCCGGGTACAAAGATTCTCCGTAGAGAATCTTTCCGTTGCCTATGTGAACCACAGCCGGGAATCTTCGGTCGAGTGTGCTAGCACCAATGGTAGCAACCCAGGGAGCCACATTCGCGACCGAGTTTCCAATAGGGCCATTATTTCCAGCAGCACATATGACAGATATCTTATGCTCCATAGCACGGAAACTACCAATGGCGATGCTGTCATCATAAAGCGGTATCGGAAACCCGCCAAGAGACAGCGAAAGGACGTCGACCCCATCTCTGATTGCCTCGTCCATTGCAGCCAAAATATCCGAGCTGTAGCATCCACTGAACCAGCACACTTTATAAATGGCAATATGCGATCCTGGTGCCATGCCTCTTGCCTCTCCAGCACCGTTGCCAAGCACACTCGCCATCGGTACAGTAGACCCAGCTGCCGTCGAAGCAGTATGCGTCCCGTGCCCATGAGAGTCTCGAGGCGACAAATACTCCGACACTTCATCTTCAGACGGATACAAGGAAGCGACACGATGACCTTTGCTGAAAAACCTCGCACCTATGATCTTTCTGTTACAATTCGAAGCACTAAAACCTTCCCCTTGTTGACAAACCCCTCTCCATTTCGGGGGAACAGGTGGCATTCCTCGGTCATCAAAACTCGGATTCTCGGGCCACACTCCCGTATCAAGCACTCCAATAATCGACCCTTGACCAAACCCCGACTTAACCCAAGCACCACCTTGCGCAGTCGGGCTTAAACCCAAGAACTTATAAGAGTAAGTGGTATGCAATTGAAGCACCCGTTCCGGCCTTACAGCTACAACGTCTTGCATCTTACGCAACAACTCCACCTCAGATTCGGAGAGCTGAGCTGCAAAACCCTCCATTGCCGAACGATAAGAATAGAGTAGACGTGAAGGAGCATCATCGTCTACGATTTTCTCAAGAAACGAGAGGTGCCAGTGAATCTTGGAAGCGAAAACGAATGCAGACGTGGCATGTGGATGGAGCTGGATAATGTAGGTTTTGAGAGAAGCTGTTTGGGTGGTGGTGACACAGACACAGAAGCATAGTAGAAGTAGTAAAATTGCAGAAAAAATGGTGGTTTTGAATGCGGCCATTGTTGGAGACAGGAAGTGATTGATGAAGAAGATGGTGGCATTTGAAGGGGTATTTATGTAAAAATGAAGAGAATTCAAATGTCTCTGAGAAAACAGAAGAGATAAAACTCGTGAAAATTAAGGGCTCTTCTTCACGAGGATCTTTTGTTGCATAGAGAGAGAGAGAGGAGCTGATGATGATGATTTGGGGTTGGGTCGGGTCGGGTCTTGAGGGGGAGCTTGGTTTTCACGAGATGTTTTTTGGTTGGGTTTATTACACCATGAATGATATTAAAATATGAGGGTATTTTGGTCATTTTACATCTTTTATTTTATGGGTTCTGATTTTTTCAGTTTTTACCGTTAAACAGAGGGAGCTTGGTTTTCACTTTTCGTAAGTTTTTTTTTTTTTCTTTTTTTTTGGGTTTATAAGTTTATTGCAACACCATGAACCAAAATTATGGTGAAAATCAAAGTTTTCTGAATTTTAATAAATAATTAATGGTTTTTTTTTCATCAAGGTGTTGTTTGTTTTGCATTTGAAGTTTAAGAGTTGGTTTTAAAATTTAAATGTTGAAATCTAAACTTTAATATTATTATTATTTACATGTTAAGTTAAAGTAACTATACAGTATACTTAATTAATTTATATAAATACAATAATATTATATAAATTAATTTATTAAAATAAATGAATATTTTAATTAATTACACGGAATAAGTATTTTAATGTAAATTAATTGAACTTATATTGAATTGAATTTAATATTAAAATTAAACAAAATATTAAGTTACATAAGCTAATTACTTATATATTATACGTAATTACTTTAAAGAAAATATTAAAGTAAAACAATGTGATATTATAATTAAATAAAATATTTAGAAAAACAAACTTTATGGGGTTCACCTCTTAATTTCAAAAATTTTAAGCAGTTAAGTTTGAAATCAAACAAACAGTTTAAAAAGACTTAAGATTTGAATTTTAAGATTTTAAACGAATTAAGATTTAAAAATAACCATGTCATTAATTTACACTTGTATGCTTTCTTTTATATACCAGTATTAGTTTACAGGTCCTTTTTAACAGAAAACAAGACTTACAAGCAAAAAAACATCATTCTTATATGATATCGTAGTATATTGTTTTGGTTTCTAGATTTGTTATAATTTAACATTAAAAATACAATTTTGTGGTTTTGTATAGGTGGAAAAAGAAAAACCAAAATAAATTAGATTTGGGCTTTAAGGATGTTTGTTTGGGAATGTTTTGATGTGTGAGATGTGTTATTTAATACAGTAATATTTAATTTATGGTGGAGTGGAAGGGGCTCCCCAATCTCATCATTTATTGTCGTACACCACATTAAATTTTAATCTGGCTCTCCCAATGTTTGTTCTTAGGGCATCCACATCAACGGGTTTGAAAAATAAGTTTGAGTGTAAATAGTAAAAACTTTTTTGAAAATAGAAAAATAAAAGACAGAAGAGAAATAGTCGCAAATGTTCAAAGTAGATATGACAAAAAAAACCTAACCCGACGGGGAAAACCGAAAACCGGTCTATTAAGTTAAACGGGAGATGGGGCGGGTATGTTATGGTATTGATGATACCCGCCCCGTATACTCGAATACTCCGATTGCTTTTCTAATAACAACATGTTATTTATATTGTATATATATTATATATAAAAGATGAATATTTTTATATCTTTAATATATTATACATAAAAATTATTATATATAATTTAAAGAACTTATTTATTTATACATAATTTGTTAAAAGAATGTTTTTTTTCTCGTTATCATTTGATAGAAATATGAATTTAATTTAATATTAGTATTGTAATTTTAAACACATTGACGTTTTAAGCTTAAATTATGAACCATGTGGTTAAATTTCATATCATTGATTTAAAAATGGGTTTCCCCACGTACGCGATGGGGATCCCCGTTTAACCCGCGGTTTTTAAACGGGGACGGGATTTCCATTCCCCGGCCCGAACCCGCCCCGATACCATCCCTAGTTCAAATTCCATGTCAAATCGCTTCTAATATTCAAACCTTTTTACTAAAGGGTTTGCCGATAGTAACCACATTGGTAAAAAGATAAACCCAACTCTTTGTCACATCGTTCAAACCCTTGCCAAAAAAAAAAAAAAAACTCATTTCGTTATACCATTGAAGATGTTCTTATGAAAACAAGTCTGTTTTGGATGGAATCATTTATGGAAACGAAATTGAATTGGGACTCGACCAAGTAAGGGGGATCAATTATGTTAGAATTGCGGAATCGATGTATTACCAGATGTTTTTTTTTTTTGTAAATAAGTTCTTGGTTTGATCAGATGTGGTTTTTAACTGTTTTCAAGCAACTGAAATTGTTTAAACTTGAACTAATTTAAAAATTTTAATATGAAGACAATCTAAGTACGTATGCGTTCCATGGTTTTGTTCGGTTGGAACCAAGTTACCGAAATCTCTACAAATTATTAGTTTTATAGTTGTGTATGTTGTTTTCTTAATTAATATTATTTTGGTTTTTGTTTAGCTTTGGGTTTGATTATGTTAAGTAATATTACTATTTATTACGAGTCATGACAATATCACATAACTCAATATGAATATGTTTAATGGACTTGGACCTCTAGATGAGTTTGGATATCATCGTTATCTTGACAAATGCAACCTTGTTTACGTATAATCACCTATTTATCATGTCACAAATATGAAAAAAAAAAAAAAAAAATCTAGGTTTGATTCGTATCGAATTTAATCAAATATTTGTCATGGTTCATGTAATATCTTTCGGAAATGGTTTGACTTTTGAGCATGTGCATGATTCTAAATACTAATATTATGGTTATGTTTGCCACGCAGTTTATGAGAGCTTATGAGGGTTTGTGCTTATGGTTTTTCAAAGCCCAAGTTCATAAGCTGCGTTTAAATGATATTTTCTCATCAGCTTATGAAGATCATAAACTCTTAAACGAAAAAGGTAATCTAAGTACTTTTTAGAATGAGTTTGAGCTTATGTAAAATAAAATTACAAATATACCCCTATTTTGTTTTTTAAGAATACATCAAAAAAACCTATTTATTCTTATACATCATTTTATAGTTAAATACAACTCCAGTTACATTGCCAAATACGTATATATTAATAAAGTTTCAACTACCAACTCCAGCGACAAGCTCCGGTTAAAAGCAATTTTGCATATGATGATGGGCTTTGAACTTATTATATTTGGAGAATTATTTTCTTGGGCCAATTAGATCGTGGTAAGAGTTTTGGCTGCCCAACGAGCATTGGGCTTATTGAATTTGGGCTCATCTCATCTAATCATCTATACCAAATTTGACATAAAATAAAGAGTTGATTTGTTCATGCATTATAAATTTTATGAATGATTTTAATAAAATTTATGGTTGTATTTTAACCACATGATGATTGTTAATTTGTTACAGATATTTACTTTTTAAATGATGTTTGTTATTTATAACATATCTATTATTTTTAACTACATTATTAAAAGTATTTTTTATACTAAATGTCTAATAAAACATATTAAAAGTAAGAAAAACGTAAAATTTTATTTTGTAGAGTATATTTATTGAATTTCTTTCTCATAAGAACGCATAAAATTTCATGATTGTATAGATACTTTAACCAACCAACTATTATTACAATTATTCTAAGGTTTAAAATTGTTCTCTTTTGTTCATAATATATTTTAGTTGGGCAAATAACCAAAAATAGTAACAAGTTTTGACATTTTTATCATTAATGGTAACATTATTTATTTTTTCGTTTGGAAAAAGTGAAATTGTAATGATTTATAGTATTTTTTTCCGTTCAGATTATATATAATTGTGAATAAATAATCAAATATTATCAAATCGTAAATAAATATTCAGAATATATATTACAAATTTATAAGGTCATGAAAAAATAAAAATTGTAAATAAATAAAATTAAAAAATAGTCACTAAAGATAGTAGTAATGTAATTAAATAAATTGAGTTTATTTTGGTGTTTATGAAATCTTAAATTAACTTAAAAAATAAAAAAAAGTTTGGTTTAATTTGATATGTTGTTGTTATTGATAAAAATATGAAAAGTTGTTACTATTTGAATAACTGAAAAGTTGTTGGTGATCTGTTAAACAAGTTTGCAGGTCACCAATTACTATTATTGATAGAAAAATAAAAAGTTGTTACTATAAATGATAAAAAATAAATAATGTTACTATTAATGATAAAAATGTCAAAACTTGTTACTATTTTTGGTCATTTACCCTATTTTAGTTTTATACAAAATAAACTATTAAAAAGTACTTATATAATCAAATATCCAAATAAAACTTTTAACTTTGTATTTGAATTTGGTAAATTACTTTTTTGGATTTATTTGAAATAATAATACAAGATACTACTCAAATCTCATAAAATGGAGGAAGTAAAGAAATTTATAATCATGAGTCGGAAACAACATTTAGAATAACATAATATTATAGATTTGTATTTATCATTTATTAAATCTAGTCGTTTAGGATTATTTGAAATAAGTTGAAACTTGTGAAAGTTAGATTCGATACTTAATTAACTTGTGAAAGTTATATTCGATACTTAATTTAGAGAATATCAAGACTCAACCACTAAGGCACACCGTATGAAAATACTAATAATAATTTTGTTAATATGTATGATTCTTGGGGTGTTACACACTACATTACATCAGCTTAAGTTTTAGTCTTCAACTCGTATATTTGACGGTCGACAGGATCTCTTCCTTTAAGTTTCGTCGCTTTGCATGTTTTACCATATGTATAAAGATTTAGCCTCTCTTTTATGATTTCACGAAGAATCATTCACGGATAAAATGATCTCTTAAGAGATAAATTTACAAAACCTTAAAAAGAAAAACACATGTTAGATTTTAATCGGGCAAGTCTGAATAATGGAGGCATTGATATTGGTACTCTATCTATAATTAAAATTATAAATGAGTAACTAAACTTGTCATTTGGCAGGTTGTGAGCACCTTGGCACGTGTCATTTATTAGAATTGTACTAGGTTAATACCCATGTATTACATGGATTGATATAAAAGAATTTGTTATTAATTTAATAGTTATAAAGAGGTGGAATCCCTTAAGAACCTTCAAAAAAAATTTTTTAATTAAGATACAATAAAAACCAATAAAAAGATGAAATACAGGCAAAATCATTGAATTAATGGTAAAAAATGATGATTCTATGTCATATTTAACTCAAAAGTTTATTAAAGGAAATACATTTGAAATTTGAATGATTTTTTTTTATGCGTCAAAGTTTCATAACTAACATATAAAGATTTGATAACAAAAAGTTTTTCAATTTTATTGTAAATTAAAGTATTTAATTATTATTTCATAAAATTATTTATTCTTTCGGACACATAAAATTTGAAGTTAATTATTTTATTGATCTTTTAAAAAAATTCTTTTATTTTACTATTTTTTAAAATAATTTACTATTTGAGACATTTAAACATGAAGTTTATTATTTTATTGATTTTTTAAATATTTTTATTTTAGCTTGTTAATTTTAAAAACTTTTAATGAGTATTAGTTGTAGTTTCAATTAGTTTAGTAAACAAAAATAATAAGTTTCAATAAAAGTTAAAATTAAATCAATTAAATGATATGCATATTACTTAAATTAATGTTGTTTTTTATTTTTGGAAAAAGAGCGGGAAAATGAAAAATTAGTGTATTAAGAGGATGACATGTGTCAAGTATTGTTCTGATTTATTATAATATATAGATAGATTTAATTTAAATTCAAATCAAATTCAATATATTATTAATCTGACTAATTTAATAAATAATTACTAACAGAAAGGATTGTGTTATAGGATGTGATTTCCAAAAATATAAAAAGATTTCTACAAGGTGATTATGGTTTTGGTTTTGTAGGGGTGAGCATAGGGCGATCCGGTTTTTGGCCGAAACTGAACCCAAATCAAATATTCTAGATTTTTAAATGGAGAAACCGTTCGGTTTCGGTTTTTCCCGGTTTGGATTATCGGTTTTTTGTTTACAACCGTGGGTTTTTTTGTTTTTCGAAAGCGATTTGGCTTTTGGGTTTAAATCCGAAAAATCTTAAGACATTTTTTTAACATACAATTGAGTTTTTGACTACTAAACTTATACTTTTCTTTACTAAAGTTAAACACTATTTGATAAATTATTAGAAAAATATGTGTTTACGTTTAGATTTTTAATAGACTTATGTGTTAGTTTGATATTTTAATTCTATAAAAATGGATATTAAATATGTTTGGAAAGAAGTTAGGTGGTGAGTACCCTATATTTGGAAAGAAGTTAAGTGGTATTAAGACAAGAGTACAAGCGTCACAGAATGGAGTTTCCAGTACATTTACTTTGAAAACTCTTTACATTTTTTTATATCAATAAGCAATTTTTTACAATAAATAATTGTGAACTTTTTGATTTTATGTTTTCAGTTTATTATTGTTATTGTTGTTATTACTATTATTATTCATTTATTTATAAAAATTACTATTCTTATACACTTTAAATGAAATTATGACTAATATGGTTTTACTAAAATTTATAGGATTTATTATGAAAAAAATTTTCCATTTTTGTTTTTCCATCCCTCCATACTTTTTTTCAAAAGAAATCCTCAAGTTAAAAAAAGTTTCTAGTTTTGTGAAACTTAACCATTAAAGCTAAGTTATAATTGGTAAACCAAATTTTTTAAAAACTAAAAAAGTAGGTTCTAACAGCCATATTTCACTTAACATTTAGAAAAAAAAAATCAACTTGATGACTTCTTTGGGAAAAAAAATAAGAGACGAAAACGCAAAAACGTGAAAATATGTTGGTTTTTTCGTAATAAACCCAATTTTATTTGAAAAAAAAAACTTTACATAAAACTTTGATGTATAAAGGCATACAATATAATTGTCATACTGGTTCACCAAAAACTACGAGACGGCCTGTCAGCTAAAACAAAAGAATGTATTGGTCTCATCCATGACTCTATTGTTGCAACCACCAGGTACGATTTGACCGCGACTAGAATAATTCCAAAAAACCTATCAAATTCGATAATAAGTCAAAATACGCTGTCATGATTTGATTCAATGACATTTTGTATGATAACTGTCATTGAAACGTTACAATTTTATGATGCTTGTAACCGTTAACTGAATTGAGTTGTACTAATACAGTAGCAAAGTTTTTTAGTTACTACAGTTACAAATCTTTTGTTTTTACCGTATACAAAGCTTATGTTCCATAAGTTTAAAAGAAGGGAAAAGAATCCAGGTAGAAAAGTTAAGTTGGAACCAAAGATGTGCGAAGAGTTGGACTTTTGGAGGCTTCAGTAGCAAAGTTTTTATTTTACTCTATTTTACTTTAAACAAGTTTACAGTCGGGAAACTGCAGAGAAACTGCGTTTAGTTACCGAAAATTTTCAAAATTTCCATCTCACTTTTCAAATAAAATGAAAACTTCTTTATTTAACAACAATTTCATAAATTTTCATTTCACTTTTTAAAATACCACTTTTCATATTCTCTCTCTTACTTTTCTATTACCTACCCTACACTCTCTTTCTCTCTCTTACTTTTCTATCACATATCCTATTTTTCTTAATTTATAATCACCCATATTATTTTTCTTAAAACTAAAACTTCATCATCTAAACAAGTTTTCACTTTTTATAGAAACCATTGTTTTTTCCGAAAACTATAACTTAAAAACTGAAATTGAAAATTGACTAGTTTTCGTTAACTAAACCGCAAATCTTAACCTAAGCTAGGTGTGAAATCATCCTACTTCGTTTTTACAACTCCAAGTTGAAACCCAAATTTAGCACCGAACCGAAGGTTCTAAACCTAAACCAAACAGATTAATATAAGTTTGGCCTTTCAGTTTCAGATCCGGTCTGGTCCAGTTTCAACACGATACCTACCCTTAAAAGTTGGATGTCATTGTTTGCAATTAACCCTAGATAAAATCATAGAGCTAAAGAGACAATAGCAACATGGCAAAGAACAGAAAAAAAATGATACTTTTTCACTTGGGAATTCTTGTTATGTGCTATTGAAAGAGAAACAAGAACATTCATGTAATAGCATGTGTGTATTGACATCATTACAAAGAATCAGATACGAGACATGATGAAAAAGTATATATTTAGTGGCAAAATTCTGCTTCCTGCTTCAAGAACTGATCGGGTTGTAGACCATAAACTAGATATAGTACCCTATAATATGATGTATCAAGACATTTAGCAAACATACCTATCTCCATTACATCTTCAAGCTGATGAAGGAAGTTATTCATGAGTGCTCTCTTTGCTCGTTTTTCCAAGAATTCTTTGCTGCTTCTGCTGAAGAAGCTTCTGAATCAGTGTTTCCATTGTTCGGTTTTGGTTTAGAGAAAAAGGGATCCCATTCATGAACACCCACATACTCGCCTTCATCCAATAAAGCATACTTCCAGCTTAATTCCTCAATGAAGTCGTCATTAGTGCGGCCATCAATAATGTCTTTTCTCAATCTTGTCACCTTGTCGATAATTGCTTGAACAGATACATCAAATGCATCTTTGTGAGAGTCTAATTTTGAACGAGGGTCTGCGTATATTAGCCTAGGGATCAGATTTATGACCTCCTCCCTCATCATTTTGACCTCCTCAGGAGGGATTTGACTGAGTCGTTCCTCTATACTGATATTCCTCTTACGAAGATCATCCTCTGGGATGAACACCGAATACTTTGTGTAATTTTTTGGGAGATGCCAAGTGTACTGTGTATATGCAGAACCAGGATGAAAGAAGACAGGGATGCAACCAGCCAACATTGAATCAAAAGCCGATCTTCTTGTATACGAATCACCTTGAGGTTGTAGACAGAAAACCGAGCTCTGAAACATCTGCATTATACTGCTAGGGGAATGACACTTGCTCTCCCCAAGATCGCATTCCAAAAGCTTTCCAACATTTGAATTCTTGCACTGATCGATAATCTGACCTCTAATTGACTTTGGATTATCAGGGCGAGGTGCCCCAGCGAAACAGAAAAGCCATTTCCTGTCTAAGTTCATCATCCGATCCTGCCAAGCAAACACTTCAGCGTCCTTTGATGGATGAAAATAAGTGGGATATGGAATAGCAAAATCATTCGCATTCCATGGACTCGACTCCACGACAAGCATTGACATGTTTTTTGCAGCTGGTAAGAACAAAAGCTTATTCCCCCAGTCCGTTTCCTCTTCACTTAATCTCCTAAAATCCCACGTGATCCTACCCGCAACAAGAAAATGATCCTTTCCCCCCATTATACTCCACTCAGGCCTCTTCTGTAGCCAATCTACGAGATCAAGAGACGCAGCATCCCTCATGGATATATTATATCCCCAAAGATATCTTGCAATATCAAACCCTGCATAGAAAGGCACAAAGATTGCAGCAGCAAGTGAAGAGTCCTTAGTCAAACACTCATACTGTTTCATCCGATTACTAAAAATAACATCCACTGCAAACTGATTCGTGGCATACCATCCATTATCCGAAAACACCCCTTCGGTATTCTCTAACGGAGGTCCAAGTCCAGCATTTGTCGTGAACTTACACATGTTTGTCCATTTACTAAGACTCCTACATTGCTTAAGCATATCCTCATTGAACCTCGAAGGAAGATCATGAACATATACATACCTCCCACCACATGGGTCACTCTTGTTTTCCACAGTTCTCAATGCCTTGATAAAAGGGAAAACTTTCGGCTTCTCGATATCATCATTTTTCTGTTCAATCACACGCTCTGGTTGGGGTTTCCTCGGTTGAGCTGTGACCAAAGGGACAACTTCCGGCTTCGGTTCAATTACAGGATCTGGTTTAGGGATTTTTGGTTGAGCTACAACGGAATCTCTACTCTCAGCTTTATCATAATTGTCTACACGATGGATATCAACTACTGGGCTTGGACGAACAACAGGGAAAGGTTCAGAAGTTCTAGAATCAGATGAAATGGAATTAACTTGAAAAGTTCTACCACCAATAACAACAAAATGGAAGTACAATAAAAACCCCCAAAAGAAGACACAAAGAAACCCTAATACACAAATACGCGACTGGTGGGACTTATTCGTCCCCTTTTCCATATGATCGGTTGTAGGAGTCACCGGTGAACGGCGTCTCATCAGATATCAAATCAACAAATCACAAACACACATAACATAACATAACAAAATCAATCAACCATTAACGAATCAAGAGAATGAATTCTAAATCTAAATCTAAATCAAACTAACCCAAAAGCTTAAATTAAACAACAATCTAAGCACGGAATGAAACCGAACTAAGATCAGATTAATAACATTGCTAAAATTACATCAATTAATATAGTAAATGAAGTTCAATCTTGATTGAAATCAACCAGTCAAAAGCAAACAGATCGAGGTCAATGAAAAGAGAATCAAATCATGAATGTGAATGATATACTTACTCAAGGATCCAATTAGAGAGAGAAAGAGAAAGAGAGAGAGAGAGAGAGAGAGAGAGATTCAAGTGTAGGTGATGATGATTGATGAATGAATTTTTTGCATTTTATATATGCATTTTCGTGACGATCTACCAATGAGTCCAAGGAAAATCGAACGCGGCGTAGCTTAGCACAAAGGGCGTAGGATCGCGTATTTTAGCTTAGGGAGTGTGATCATCAGTCAAAATAAAGAGGGTTTGAACCAACCGAGGAGGCGTAGGATATCATGATGTGCGTAAGTTAGCATGGTAAGACGAAAGTTCTAGCCTTGTAGGTGGGTGTTTCATGTCTGTTTGCCCTGGAATCTGAACGGTGTCGGTTGTCGGTACCGTACAAATAGGGTGCCAGGTGTATAATTTATTCATTTATGACGTCACAAAGGTTTCTTAAAAAAATATTGGGTTAATACCGAAAAAAACCCCATAAACTTTTCTTATTTTTGTGATTAAGTCCCTAAACTTTTTTTCTGATTGTTTAAGTCCTTTAACTATTTTTGTCTTATTCAAAAAACTCACTATATTTACATGTTTTAGCGATTAAGTCCTTAAACTTTGTGTTTTATTGGTTATGTTTTGCATACTCGTCTGGTAGCCAGTCAAAAATACATCCTTATGAATAATACGAAAATAGTTTAGGGACTTAAATAATCGGAAAAAAAAATTTAGGGACTTAATCGTGAAAATTAGAAAAATTTATAGGGTTTTTTCAATATTAACCCAAAAATATTTATACAATGTTATTTCATGCGTAACAATTTCATATAAATTAACCATGTTACCTTTAATATTATTTTTATCAACTTTACATTTTAATACCTTATTATAAAGGTAAAACACTAAAACAGTCGATTTAAATAAGATTATGGTTAAATCGATTGTTTTACCCTTTCCTAATGTGAATGCAGTTTAAAAAAAAAATGTGATAATGTCTTGTAACATCCCTAAATTGAGCCTGGTACGTGGATTTAATTTATTGGCTCATTTATTTTATTATTATTGCGTGTTCCAATTAAATTCCGTTTCGTGGATTTAACGTGTCAAGATTGAGTGATACGTGTCTCCGGGTTAATAATTAGCGGATTATTATTATTATTGAGATCGTGGATTTAATTGGGTTGAAATGATATTAATTGTGAAAAAGTGAAATCGGGTTCGGATTTAGCGGGTTCGGGCTTTCTAATTATAGAAAGTGTATATATGTGAGTGGATAATCTTGTTTCTCCTTTTTCCTTCCTCTTTTCAAATCCAGAACATATGTGTGTGTATGTGATCTCAATCCAGCAAGAGTTAACCAAGAAATTAGAAGTTGTTGCTGAGAATTGTTTAATCATCTTCATCCCTTGTGTTCTTGAAGATTGGAGGTAATAAATCTTGAATTTCTTGCTGAAAATTGAGGTATATGTATGTGTTATGCTAAGGGTTGGTTCTGGAAATCATTGGTATGCTATATATGTGAATTTTGTGCAATTTCGACTGCTGAAATCGAGTAGAGAGGTTGAGACCTCTGGTTTCTGCCATGAAAATCGAACAGCACAGGTCTGTAATTCCCATGAGCGCGACCACGATGGCTGCGGCGCGACCGCGTTGGCTGGAGCCTGGCTGCGATGCGGCAGCTGCTGGTGGGGGGTTCTTGGGCGTCGTCTGCTTGTTCGGGGTGGTGTCATGGGTCATATGTGGTTGTGATAATTGTGTTTGGGTTTCGATTGTGTTCGGTTGGGTTGTATTAATCTGTGGGAGTTCGTGTTAATTACAGGTTCTAGCCGGTCGCGTGCCGAGCCGCATTAAGAGTTCTGGGTTTCAAGTCTAAAGCGGGTAGTCGGTGAGTACTCGAGTTCTTTACAAAACGCGCGTAGTCTTTTATGAATCAGTTATGTGTTGTGATTGTGTATGTGAGACAGAGATATGGCGCAGGTATGAGTTTCTCTACCCTATACGTGCTATATGTGTTTGAATTGCAGGTGTCCGCGATATGTGATCGCGCAGGCTGACTGTCCCTAACCAGCACGAGATATGAGGCTGTATATATACGGCAGTGATATTGCCAGGTCGCTCCTGTGCCTATTGAGTAGCTAACCGCTGCTGTGTGCGGCCTGTTAGCTGGGGAACGGCGTCCCCTTTTGAGCAGAGATATGTGCTATGCATCGAGTTGCATATGTGTGATGAGATATGTGTGTTGTGTATGTTATATGTGTTTATCTGCAGTGTCTAACCCTCGCGTACTCACGAGCTGTCCAGCTTATGTTTTCGAGTCCTGTGTGTCTCAGGCAGTCACACTGTGGTATCGCAGCAGCAGCAGCAACAGCCGCCGAAATAGGAGCTGGGTCCGTTGCCGAGTTTTGCGTAGTCTGCTACTTGTCGATATTAGCTTTGAAAACTGTTGTATCTGATCTATTTATGTATGTTAACAGTAATCAGTTGTGTATGTGTGCCAATGTCAGTTTATGAGACGATGTTTGACTCCTGTGTTAAAGTTTTAAATTAACAGTGTTTTCCGCTAATCCTGTGACATGTGTACTTGTTAGATGATTGCGATACTGCCACCTGTGTATTGTATTGACGTGGCATTTGTGTGAGAATTGTAGGTGTTACATGTCTTAACTTTGCTTATAATAATATGATAAAAGTGCAATTTTAAAAAATAGTTTTTTTTCAAAGATTTAACCATTTGATGATAAAAAATGCTTGTCTATTTGGTCAATATGACTCTCACATTATCATATACTATAACAATTAAAATACAAAAAAAAACAAAAAAAATACAATTTCATCATAGTCAACATTGAATATACATTGTCTAAAACAAAATGGAATTGAGTATGAATATGAATATGCATTCCTCAAATATTAATCTTAACTATATTTTAACATGTGACCTTGAGTATTAATCTTAATTATAATTTCATATATTATTTACGTCAATATCATAAAATATCAATATATTTTCTAAATTTATTTTGATTTATTATAGCTTTCTTTACCTGTCTAATCACCGATTAAAATTATAGTTTTTGTTGTTTCTCCTAATCGAGATTGATGAAAAAATGCAACCATTATTTGAGGCAAATGCACATGTACCTCATTAAAATGTAGACCCCGACCATTGTGTGTGCTTTCAACCACAAACACTAAATATTGATATTATATTTATTAATGATATTGGGATGTTAAAAACTATTTGAAGTGATACTTAATGTTTTTTTTATGATTTGATTGTTCATTTATTCAAATTTTTCTTTTAATCAAATTACTTGTTTTTTTAGTTTTATAAATGAGTTTTACCATATACATATAAATTTTTCTTACAATTTATATCGAATTTCTAAATACATCTATTACTTATATGTTATGTTTTGCCCTATGTATTAGCTTACTCAAATGACCTACAAGGGTAAAGATTCTATAAATGAATCTATGATTATACTCATGTTGGATTCTTACCGATATGAATATATAGAAGAATGTGATATCTGATCTAAAACTTACAAAATGTCTACCACATGGGTTTTTAGGACAAAAGGTTGATACCGACAACCTAAGAAAAGACTAACACGAAACCCATCTCAAAGATCAATACGACTGCATTTTTTGGCTTATTCAAGAATCAAACTATTAACCTATCGAATTTGAGAACAAGTCACTTCATCTTATTACCAACTGAGTTACACGTCAGATGTTTCGGATCACATGGGTTACTCACTTGTTGTGTCATAAAAGACGATTAGGATAAAGTAGTTTTCACATGTTAAAAAATCATACACAATCCTTTTCTTAAGATAACGAAATTTAATGTTTCATATTTATGGGAATGGTAACTGCGTGGCAGGCCCACCACCTACTGAATATGGGGATACATTAATTGATTAATATTTAATAGAATTCCAATTCCAAAAGCAGTAGATTTGGACGTGCCTGCACCAACCATTCAATACGTATGCAGTTTTACAAACATAATAAACCCAGATTACGACGTGTTGGCAACTAACACCTTATATTATTCCTTATTTTATAATTAAAATATTAATAATGTAACAATTTTGAGACTTAATGTGACGACTTTTTAAGTAATCATAAAAAAATGGTAAATAAATTGACTAGTGTACTAAAAGTGCATAGTTTATGCTTACAGATATTTGACTTATGACTATACTTTAGGAGTTTGGATTGTAATACTCGACGAGGGGTCACAAAAGTATTAAGTTTGAACTATCAAAAGATTGACAATGTCGAAACAAGAAAAAAAAAAAAAGATTCCAACAATTAAACAAGTACAAAAAAAGAGTTGGTTTAATAGGTGTGTAGAAATTGAAACTGAACCGTGAAATGAAATCAACCAACCGTACAAGAACCAAAACCAATACCAAACAGTGCAGTTCTTGAATCAAATTTTCCAAATTACAGGTTCTAGCAGACCCGGTTCTTGCCAAGGACAAGATGAGTATAGCACAGGGCCCAAATTTTTATAGGGCCTCAAAAAAGATAACCTATGTATACATATTAGTTGGTCCAACCCAAAATCTATATTAATCTTTATCATATTAGTGAACTTTATAAATATATATATATAAATGGTCTTTTTTATGATTATGACCAGGGCCTCCAAAATCTAAGTGACGGCCCTGGGTTCTAGTACAGTCCGGGTTGATATGATTTCATTCTCGGTTCCGAATTTTTGTTTTTTCTAGGCCCATTTGGTTTTGTATAGTTAAAATTTACAAACCCCTGTTCATGTAAATGAGGCTAGCTAAAACATATCCAAATCAAAATCCAACTCATTGTTGGGCCTAATTCAAGAAGATATTCAGGAAGTGGAGATCAAGTCTATAAAGAACATAAATGTTATTCTCAAGGCTTAGAAGCCTAAACAAGTTAACTTGCTTCTTTCTAAATTTAACAGGAAGGATGAACAAAAAAAAAATCAGAATTATACAAACCAAATAATGGTTCAAGAAACAAGACTTCAAATCTTTTTATTCCTCCCTAGTGTGTCTTGGGGAAAAGAAATGCACCTGGAAACCTGATATTTTTAACATGTCAAAAATGATTAGCTTCAGAATCTTGCTTTACCATATTATATTAATTACTCCCTCTTTCCCATACCAAAAAAAAAATTGAAAACACTTCACTTATTTGATAATTTTTATTAGAACAAATTACCAATAAAGGTAATATAAAATTCAAAAATTACCAATAAAGGTAATGTAAATTTTCTTAGGCCAAAAAAGATGACATAAAATTCAAATTTGACCAAAAGGGGTATTGATAACAAATTAAGAAGGTAAATTTTTAAATTTATAATCACTTTATTGGTAAGAGAATAATATTTAATTTTTTTTTTGACCTAAAATTTGAATTTCATGTTCTTTCTCGACCAAAATAGAATTTTATATTACATTTATTGGCAAAAAAAAATTGTACAATACATTTATTGTCAAATTTTGTATTTTATATCATCTTTCTTGGTAATTTTTCCTTTTTATTATACATGATTAAAAATGAAACAAGTCAAATGGATTCAAAGTTGTTAGTTGTCCAATGTGTATTCAAATGAAACAAGACAAGATCGACAGTTCTGATGTGAAATCGGGTTTGCTAGATCACTTTATCTCAAAAAAATTATAATTTTAATAACATGATCGGTTTAATCATATTTGACATAGTAATTATCTGTAAGGTACATTTGACCAATCAACTATCAAATTTGTCATATTGTCGCTAAATTGTTTTTCATACACGTTTAGCCAATAAACTTTAGTTGACCGCTCTATTTTGACAAAAATGATTGAAGTTAAATGGCTATTTATGTACATATATGAAAGTTTAGGGCTAAATGTGTGCAACTTTAGTGACTAAATATGTACCAACTAAAGTTTAATGGTTAAATATGTAAATAAATAAATACAGATATGTGTGTGTGTGTGTATGAGTGTGTTTTTAAAATGTCACTCAAATATTTCTCATAAAGCATATGTTGGAACAAACATTGTTTCCATGGGAATGAGGAAGTAAGAAAGGTAGGGGCATGAAAAGAAATCTACACATCCATACAAAAAAATAGAAGTGTTACAACATACCTCTATCAAAGCAGCCAGTCGGATCATGCACCAAGTTTACCGATTTGAAGGTCCAATAAAATCAAGGATATGGCTCTGGAGTCACTCGTTCGCTGACTGTAGAGCCATAATTGGGCCCACCCTTGCGATACTGGATAAGAAACTCGATAGGATATCCCTTTACTTTATGTGGCACAATGCCAAGATCACTGAACGTTAGAGCTGCAAAGACGGTCAGATTATAGATCAGAGCGGTAAAGCTTATAATGTTCAAAGAACAAAAATGAAAGCCACTAGGTTAATTATCATGTTTGAAACACTAACCATCTCCTGAGACGAGTTTATCTGAGGAAAGAGCGTTAATCAAATCCAGATTAAATATACTTGGTGAGGGCAATGGGAAAGGGACTTTATTAAGCAATATTTCTCGAGGCGTTGAGATTGCCTGTAATAAATTGAGATCAAAACAAAAAATTCAGCAACTAAGTTGAGATAATTGACAGTTGTAAATCTTAAGCTGGTCATTTATATATCAAACAAAATGGCTGAAACTCGATGAGCAAAACAATAAGTTGTATTGGCTGCCAGAGATACAAATGAGATTTGATTGGACATATTCCATGTATAGTTGCTAAAAGCGGAAGAAACCAGTACAGCTCTATTCTCGACTTCTAAAAGTGGGGGGAAAGAGAGTGTTTATAAGAAAAGGAGAGGAACTAATAATTGTGTTCTCAAGTTTTCTCACAAGAGAAAAATGAAGGAGCGAGAGAGAATTTTGGCAAATTTTCCTTCCAAAACATCAACCTAGCTGACTGAAGAAGGGTATAATGGCAAAACTGTAAGCTTTCTATTCCCGTCTCTCCAACTCAAGAACACAACAAATACTAATTAAAGCATAAAAATCTGTTTTCTTTCTTTCCAACTCGAGAACACAACAAATAACTATAAGAACCTGTTCTCCTTTCTTTTCTCTCCAAACTCAGGAACAGAGCCTAAAAAAGATTCAACAAAATAAATGCATGCTGTCCCACATCTGAATGATCAAGCTCAGACACCCTCTTTGGTCAGTACTGCTGGTACAAGACAGGACCTCTCAAGGAACAACCGTTTTTGAAAAATGACATCTGCATGCCCAAAGGTCTCATTATAAAGAAAGAGTGAACTGCTGAATATGCATAACTTACCCACTGATTGGCATGGCGGACTTTTGAAGTGCCAAGATACCTATTCAACCCCTCTCATGAATTTTTGCTCGGTCAGTAACACAGATTGGAAAAGCCAAATGCACAAGTTAATAAGTACCATCCAGAAGAAAGTTCCAACAAGTTGTAAGTTGGATTTCCCAATCACCAATCAGATGTGCAACGAATAGACTTGAGACTCAAACAAAAGTTGGTGATGGAACAGCTGCCTATACTTTGGCAATACCCATATGAATGTACCTTTTCAGCATGCTTATATTCACCCGGAAAAAAAAGTACTAGCACAGTTAGTTGGCTAAAGCTAACCGCTCTCCAGAAGTTGATTACTAAAGATAACAGGATTAGCTTTGAATCATCTCCTTTGGAGATTTCAGAAGGCATAAGAGTGAAGTGAGAGAGTTGAAGCTCTAACTGGAATTTGATGGCTTGCATACCGAAACACTTTATTTAAAAGGCACTACTAGAAAAATTCCTAGTTAAAAACAAAATAATAAGAAACTGTTAGCAGAAAGCTCTATGAACCATAGCATTTAACATGAAGAAAATTGCAGCCTTCAATTTAAACATTTGAATGTCATTGATTCTAGATGCATTGAACTAAACATCTTGATATGTTGTTGTTTGTAGAAGCAAAAGGATATCAAGAAAATTTTATCCTCAGTTCCTCACCAAATAAAAAAGAGGGTACAACCAAAGTTGTTAAAATCTCAAGATGCAAACTTAACATAAACATCGCTCAAACTCTAAATATGATAATTTGACAGAAAGTTACTAGAACAATGAATTAACAGAAATTTTTGAACCAAATACAAAAGGACATCCAAGTTTACAGAAAAAGATAGAATACATTGACCAATATCATTAAATAATGAGAATTATACATTTATGTTGATAAAAAAAATTGATAATTCATCCTCATTATTTGCAATATTAGGATAGAAACAAGAACATTAAAAATTTACAGTCCAAGTTATAGTTATCATTGACAGAAAAGCTATTTCTTATCTTTCTGTTTCTTCAATCTTATAAAAAGTGTTAACAAGAAAGAAGTTGGGAGAATGTAGAAGGTAGAAACATGAAGATGGAAGTATAAAAAACAATAGCAATAATAATAATAACAGCACAGGAAGTCTCTGGAAAAAGTAGAAGAAAAAAGAACAAACAAGAAGTCAAGAAGTTGAGAGAAAGTAGAAGCAAGAAGATGAAAGTATAAATAACAAAAAAATAATAATAAAAGCACATGAAGTCTCTGGAGAAAGTAGAAGAAAAAATAATTAACAAAATAAACAGACTGGAAGTAGGAAGAAAGAAGAACATGCTATGCACCGGAACTCCGGAAGTCGGAAGAAAGAAAAAGAATGATGTACCAGGGTGCCTGCGGCCTAGCCCTCACAGGACCTTGAACCCAAGGCACTTGCCTACATGAGAGCCTCTTGAACGTGCCTCACTTCACATACATAAAAGCCCATGCCATGGAGCCTTGTGCGCCTCCAAGCCTAGGCGCTTGAGGTGTGCTTTTAACAACTAGGGTACAACTTTGGTTCTTCAATTAATTCTGCTGGGGTAGGAGTTTAAAGTACTATTTGGTCTAGTTTTGTCACAGCTATCCTCAACATTTCCACATCACAACATGACATCCTTCAAGTGGCAAGGATGTACAGCATGGAAAGATTCAATGGTATTTTCGATAAGACTAAGCTTAATTCCTTGGTTTTAGATATGAAACATTAATCTAAAACATGGGGCACACGAACCTTGTTTCCTTATATTTGCAATACAGAGTTTCATGGTGATTGGTGAGTGGATCGCATAAAAGTTGGCTTTAAAAAGGCATTAATATAACAAAACACAGGGCAGTCGATTCACAATTAGATGAACATATATTTAAATATGATGTAAAGACCGTTAACCAAAAATACCTTAGCAATAGGGAAAGGAACATTAACAAAATGAGGCCATTCTCGAATCATTTCATACATGATTTCAGCCTGCAAAAAATTTAAAAAAAAAATCCAATTCAACTGATAACCAACTTAACTTGAATAGAACATAAACAAAAAGTGTGGCAACAAGACAAGAGATAAAGAGATCAGAATCACCAATTGATGCATTGTATAGATATCTGGCCCACCAAGTTCATATAGTTTTCCCATGCTCGTACCATCATCTTTCAACGCTGCAACAACTGCAGAAGCAACATCCGCAACATACACAGGTTGAATCCTGTAACAACAAATATGCAGAAAATTATTTAGATGATACATCAAAGCAATCCAAATCACGTAATGGGAAGAAAATTAAGGCATACTTGGTAGATCCACCCCCAAAGATTGGAAGAAAGTTATATTTCTTCGCAAATTGAGCCCACGGATTCAAGATTCGATCTTCTGTACCAACCATCACTGCAGGCCTTAGTATTGTGGCCTGAAGACAAGCAAATCAATAATCCGTAATGAGCGAAGAATACTACCCGGATAATTGTATGACTACAGCCTAGTAAACCTAGGACAGACAAGTAAATCTGATTACAGCAAATAGAGTAATAAGATAAGTTGGAAGACAAAAAATTACTCCAAGGAAAGTTCAGTCAACCAGCACTCCAGCAGTAATTTATTTATTACATAAACAAATGTAATGCATCACCTCGGGCAATTCACGTAAGACAGATTCTTCTGCAGCAGCTTTAGCTTGGAGCATTCTGGATGGAGATGATTTAGAGGCTCCTAAGCAAGAAAGTTGTATAAATCTCATTATTCCACCATGTTCTTTGGAAATCTGCATATGGACATATACGCTATGTTAGGCAACAATAGCCCATATTAAAGAAACCTAAAGGACTAATCACTAAACTCTAGAGATAAGTACAGAAAAAGTTGTCACAGCAAACAAGACAAAGAAAACACAACAATAACAGCGTCATTTAAAACTGAAATGAAATTTGCAGACATGCCTTTGCAAGTTGTTCAGCCATATGATGGTTCACTTCCTCGAAACTATAATTTCTAGTTTCATATTCCCTACCTGGAAAAAACACATTTACAATGTCAAACCCCTCAACATCTATATACGAAAAACACGACCAAAAGTTGATATTAACATGTACCTATGAGATTGATAACAACATTTGCCTTCGCCATAACTGCCTTAATTGAGTTTTCATCTCTAGGATTATATTTCATGGGAACAATCTGTGTGAGTTAAAAGGGAATGAATGTCAAGCATAAGCAAGCAATGACAGTTTCTAACACCAAACAGAAATCAAACTATAAACAATGAACGTTCTAAGTTACCTGCCCCAAATCACCCATCAGTTTGAGATGACGAGGTGAATCCTCAGAACCTCGAAACGGTACGAGCACTTGAGAACCCATTTTAGCTGTAAATAAATACAAGTGAATATCGATATGCCTCACATAATACGACTTTATCAAAGTTGTTACGGTTTGCAATTTTCCTCTTCACTCAATAAGAACTTTCGGTTAAAATAAATGTTAGATGGTTCTGTGGTATGCTACTTAATAATATTATCAATAAAACTACATTCTCTGGTTATAGATTTTCAACAGAAGTATGAATCAACACAAATATTCCTATAATCTTCTAAAAAAGTAAATGGAAGTTCAGCATTTCACTAACCAAGCTGTTGCACCAAGTAACGCCCAAGGAAACCAGTAGCTCCAAATACTGTAGCAACTATACCACTGCCAATCCAGAACACTAAATCTCATTAACATGATCGCTGTGATGTAGGACATTAATTGGTTTCACCATTTAAAAGTCCTCATTGTTGGAAAGTAGCAAATGAATCACACCAAAAGCAACCCATTTTTACTTTGATATAAACTAAAAATGGAGATCCCTTACAAGAAACACACATTGTCGGTTCAAAATCATAACCAGCATTTAGTCCTTGCAAATAATATGAAGTCACCCGTTCAAGTTTCATATTTTGGTCATCCCTTTGTATCGCCTTAAGAATGCAATCTATCCATTTTCTTTATTATTTTAGTGTCTACTTTTACAGTTTTACAAAGCATTTCAAAATGAAGTACAACTTTAGAACAATAAGCATCTATTTCTAGACTGCCACCTAAATTAAATTGAACTGACGACTATAACTGAAATTGAATGTTAATTCACATCACATCAAAAATAAAAAAAGATGCAATTTGACTACAATGCCAATTGAAATATGTTCAACAGCAATGATCGATTAAAACCCATTCAAGAAAAGAAAATTACTAACAGTGGCTTACATTATAACAAGATTTCCAAAGAGTAATAACGTTTGTATTACATTCGCAACTAACTTCTGTTTTGAATTTTAATACTACTACTTTGACATCAATTAAGAGCTACCTTTCTCGTAAATGCAAGGAGTATGTTTTACATACCGGAAAAAAAAAATTAGAACTTCATACTGTTTAACCAAGAGTGAGCTACTAAACCCAATCGAGCTAGTGAGCCAAATTCGCAACTGAAGATTTACATATCTCCAACTTCCACCAAATTCAAAACCTAGTATACCAAACTCAGAAACTAAGGAGATTAGGACTATTAGCATAATAAAATTAGAAACAGAACATATGTCCATACACCTAAATCAATTATATACTGATCCAAAACTGCCGCTAAACCAATTACAAATCTCCAAACTCCGGTAAATTCAAAACCGGATACAACATACTCATGAACTGATTAAATTAACATATTTAACGAATAAAATCAGAAACAATAATACCTAACGGATGATCTTCCACCAGTACCCTTTCGGACCAAATGTCCCACGCCTTTGGTAGCAAGCGTAGACGCGTACCTCCGATCATAAGCACCATAATCTGCATTACATCAGTTGAATGAAGTTTTAACAAAATCTGAAACCTAGTTGTCTTAATCCCTATAAATGGATAGATGAAACGATAGAAAAAACAAATTACAGTGATCGGAAACAGAGTAAAGAGATTTGAGAGAGTAAATCGCCGCCGGCTGAGAGTTGAAGGAATCACGAGCTAATCTCCTCGAAATGGTCTGCATCGTTCTCAATCCAGAGAAACGCAAAGGGGCAGGCAGACTGATTTGTGTGATACGGTGAAAAAAAAAAATAAAAAAACTTTTAGAGGCCCTCTTCTAACTTGCGCCTGTGAATAAAAAAGCCACCTTCTCCTGCCACCTAGAGGAAGGGTATGGTCCCTTTTCCTATACCCACCTTTCTCCGCACCTCATACTAGATCAGTTATTCTCTCTCCACATTTTCTCACCTTTCTAACTTGAAAATACTCGTCAATCTAAATATTTTCATCTTTTTTACCTTTTTTTAAAAATAATTTCATTCTAATTAACAATAGGGGTGAGCGACGGGTACCATTTCCCGAACCCGAACCGGTACCGAACCGGTACCGAACTAATATATTCGGTTCGGTATTCGGTTTTTAAATTAGCTAAAATTCGGTATTCGGTACTCTCGGTTCGGTATTCGGTTTTTAAATTAGCTAAAATTCGGTATTCTGGACCGAACCGGCACCATATAAAATTATACGGTTCGGTATTCGGTTCTTTCAAAACTAATAATTCGGTTTCGGTATTTTCGGGATCGGTACCGGTTCGGTTCGGTCCGGTACCGAGCTCACCCCTAATTAACAACTAGTTATTTGCCCATATCTTAAATGAAATATATTTATAAACTAATATCTTTTTTCAAAAAAATTTAATAATTAAATGATAATATTAAAACTCAAAATAAATTTTCTAAATGATATAAACTATAAAATTAAAATACATAATATACGGATAAATAAATAATTTACTGATTGTATTAAAATATTGATCCATAGGTTTTTAATATATATAAATTTATTAAATGTTTTAATTAATATGAAAATAAAATATGATAAATAGTTTATAAAAAATTAGAATTATTAATTTACTTTCCTAAACATTTAAATAGAAATTATGGTAATAAAATAGGCGGGAAAATGAAATTAAGATCCTACGAAAGATTAACACGTGGCAAAATCATTGTGTTTTATTAATAGATATAGAATATAGATTTACTTAAGATCAATAACATTTGACATTAAAAAAACAATATTCAAACAACCGCCATACAATCTAGCTATAACGTAAACATATATTCAACATTATATTATTATGAACACATATCAACACCTAATGACACATTTCGTGACGGTGTCGGTGTCAATGTCTTCCCAAAAAAAAGGACCATATGGAGAAATATGCCAAAGAAATCAAATTTACTTTCCTTATGTGTGTGTGTACATACAAATGTTTATTCATGAACTTGTAATCAAGTTAAAACTTGTCGTACTACTAATAGTTGGAGGCTAAAAACCCCCTATGTGCTAAGTTGAGAAAATTGTTAGACGTCATTGTCTATATTAATTGTAACACCCTCCCTGATCCCGGAAATGTCACGTCAATACAATATACAGGTGGCACATCGCAATAACTCAATTATACACATGTCATAGGATAAGCTGAAGTCACTGATAATTTAAAACTTTCACAATAACACTATTAACATATAATCCGCTAATTACATAAGCCCAAAGCTGCTAACATAAATAATACTGAACAGATCACTACACAAAACTAGCACAAGCCTTCCCGATAACTCTCGATCCCGGATCAACAAACACGGCTACTGATCTCGTCGTTGATATCCTGAACATGGAAGACTCGAATACGTAAGCTCGAAAGCTCGTGAGTACTCGAGGGTTAGACTCTGCACAGTAACACATAACATGCATACACGTAGCACATACACACAACACAAGCTCAATCTCTGTCCCTGGCAATCAACAGTATAAAGCAGGTATGAACACTCAGCAAGAGATCCGAAGCCCTACACACAATATCACTGAAGGGGGACCCTTCCCCAGCTAACGACCGTGTACACCGGTGGTTAGCCACAACCCTGTAGCACGGGCGCGAACCGGCTACAGGCCCTGCCGTGTATACACGCCCCAAGGACTGTTAGGGACAGTCAACCCGTGCGATAACCCATCGCGAATCACCATCCGTATGGAACTCATCACGGACCCCGGACTGGATCTCATCTCATGCACACATAAAACACATATGTGGGAAATAGAATCATACATGTGGTTTGCGTCCCTGTCTCGCACACATTGCACAATATACACATACAACAACAGCTATACAACTACGACTCGCAAACAATCCCGGGTTTGAAAAGGAACTCGGGTACTCACCTGGTCGACTCACTAATCCCGAAATCTCTGACTCGGCTCAGCTCGCTGACCCGTCCCTGAAATTACACAAATCCCAAAACATTAATCCCGATAATTATTTCTCATTTCAACTAACGCATATAATTGAATCACAATAACCCAACTAATTCGGACTCGAAACACTCTCTACCGAATCCCGAACCCAACCGAAACTTTAACCAAAATCTCAAACCGAAACCCAAAGTCCCAACAATACCCGACCCGAAAAGAAACTCATAAAACCCCGGAAATTTAATCCAAACCCGACTCAACAATTCCACACTAAATCCGACCCTTAAAACCCCCAGATCCAACCCGACAGCTCCCAAGGCTTGCAAAATCGCCCCTCCCCTTCTGCCCAAGAAGCGCGCCCGCGCCAGCCCAAGCGCGCCCGCGCCGGCCCTGCATCATCGCGACCACGACCACGCGTCGCGACCGTGGTGACTGGTCTTCTTCCCTGTTCGTCGATCAGCCTGCCCAGGAGTATTTTTCACTCCCATAACTCAATTATCAGCTCTAAAAACCCACGAAACACATATATAATTAACCCCTGCAAGCTTATAAACCTTCCCCAAGATGAGAACAATAACCATAACAAATTTAAGCTACCAATTGCAAGATTCTTACCTCAAGATCTCAAGAACACCTAGGTGGAGAAGATGATCAGATTCAGCACCCAATTTTCAGATTTAGAACCCTTTCTTGCTAGATTCATGTCACATACACACACATACACGAACACCTTCACACACACACACTAGATAAGGAAGAAAAGGAAAAAGGAGACGCACGTATATAATTTCATCCTTTTTAACGGGTTCCGTTCCCATAATCCGAACCCGATACCCCATTTTCACAATTAAAATCCACTTAACCCATTTAATCCCACGAACTCAATTATATAATTAATCCACTATATTAATTACCCGGAGACACGTAACTCATAAACCCGACACGTATAATCCACTACTCGGGTTCTCATTGGTCCAACACAAATATACTTATTTAAACATCCACTAAAATAATTCCACGCAATCATCTCGAAAAGGAGATGTTACATTAATATTATTAAATGACAACATGTATATATACCTTTATACAACCTACTATATTTTATCTACTATAAAATAAATTTATCTAAAATTAATTTAGTAAATTAATTAAAACATGTATATCACAGAGGATACCACTTGGTCTTATAAGAAGATGACACATGACAAATAGTTACTCATTTATTAATAGTTATAGATTATTTGCTCATGGATTACATGGAATATATTTATAAAATAATATCTTTTTAAAAAAATTTAGTAATTAAATGATAATATTAAAACTCAACATAAATTATCTAAAAATATAAACTATTAAATTAAAATACATAATATACGGATAAATAAAAATTTTACTGATATATATATATATATATGGAAGGTTTCTTTTGAGAACCTTAAATATTGTGGGAACCTAAGAACTAATATCAGTCTTTGGACTAATAGAATCAAAGGCTGGGATGTTGGATGTCATTTTCAAAATAAAAAAGTCTTCAAGGGGTATGCTTGTTGTAAAAAAAGGCGAGGAGGGGTAAAAAGGAGAAAAAAATTTGAATAGTTGTCATTGAAAAAGCAACTGCACGCGTTTCCAAACAATCATTTCCCTCCTCGATTTTCTCTTCATAATTTTTTCTTCCAAAAAAAAAACCATCAGAGTTTAGATTTTATACACTGTATTCTATGGATAATATACAACTTTATATGTAGATTAAAATATATTTCTATGGAGTATACATAATGATCTATGGTGAATATACAACATTCTGATGACAGAGATACAAAGCAACATAATCCGATCGAACATCCGACAATCACAATAAATTGTGCTTATGATGGAATCTTTTACAATTTGCATCAAAACAATGGATTCAAAACTATGATGCAAAAAAAAATGTAAAACATTTCTAGTTACATAGAATAGCAATATTCTATGTAGAATATGTGAACAATCTACGTAGATTAGTGGTATTCTATGTAGAATATGTGAACACTCTGCGTAGAATAGTGGTATTCAATATAGAATATGTGACACTTACCTAAGATCTATATAGAATACAGATTAAAGAATCCAAAATCTATAAATGTTTATTGAATATTCATTCAAACAACATAGAATAAAAAAATCGACATAGATTTACAGACAATAGAATACAAAATAATCTACGTAGGTATACCATAGAATAAAGCATCTGAGAAAAAGAAAAACTTCAAGTAGACAACATAGAATACAATATTTATGTACATTACATACAATCTATATAAAAACTACGTTTAATACAAAATAATTTATACAATGTACTTTTTTGAAGCCACAGATAACAACTTGATCTTCACATAGGTGCCACATTCTGCTCGACCGCTTTTCCCTCTACGGAGTTTTTTCTCATAGGCAGGGTTACCTTATTTGTTGCATAATATATATTTTTTTATCGTTCCTTTCCTAGTGTCAAAACCAGATAAATCAACATACTTTTCATACATTCCAATAGCATATTAAATAAACCAGAATCTATATATGCTTATAGAATACTTATCCAGACAACAAAGAATAACAAATCTATATAGATTTGAAGACATTCTATAAAACTCTACGTAGAATTTAAAATATTCTACGTAGAATACATAATATTCTACGTAGAATGCATTATATTCTACATTGAGTACAAAATATTCTACGTAGAATGCGTACAATCTATAATAAAACTATGTGGATTGCATATAATCTAATAAAAGAAAGACTTCAGACAATTATCTGAAACTAATATTGATAGTAAAACTACTATCAAAAACTTAGAATAATCATAGGATAACGATGAGAATAATACACTAATAGAAAAACTACAATTTAAAACTTATTATGAATAAACATTAAATAAAGCAACGAATACTCGAATAAAAAACAAACATGACCTGGATTAGCAAAAAAAACGATCATCGACCTCCTCATCGGCTGCAAAACCATTTGGAACTACATTACATGGGGTCTGTTGAAATATATCGGTCGACTCCATGGCTTCAGGTGAAAGAAAAAAAATCACGAAAGGGGTTTTCGTGGGCAAAAAGGAAATGAGCTTCTTCTTGCCGGAAAAAAAATGGAAGAATAAGAAAAAACTTAAAAACAAACTCATTAATTAATGCAGAGTTAATGATATGACAGAAGCATGTAAGTTTACTTTTCTGAAAAGTCGCATGAAAGAATGAAAGAGAATGATTGTTTTGCCCTTACTGGGGTCTGCCATACTTGATAATATTTACAACTATGTCATTGATTATCCATCATTGATCCTATTAATCCAAAGGCTGAGATTAGTTCTTAGGTTCTCACATTATTTAAGATTCTTAAAAGAACTCAATCATATATATATAGATTCATGTTCAAAAAGGTACCTCTCGAAATCAAGTGCACCCGAAGGTACCAACCTTAAAAAACTTATTTTAAAATTTTTTTCTCATAACTATGTTTAATTTAATGTTATACGCATATGAATTTCATATACATTCACACTTTCTGTGTCATTAAAAATTATGTGAATGCTCAATGCATATTTATGTGAATCATTTTATGTTATTAAGTGTATTTATGTGAATCATTTCATATGAAAATCATTTTATATTATTAAGTGTATAAAATTTATAAATATCAATTGGTGTTTAGCTTTTGTATAGTTTGAATTGCATAAAGTTTATAAAAAAATCATAGATAAATCTGTATACTTGTACTTTTTAAGAAGAGTTAATGTTAAAAAAACTCAATCAACATTTCTTATTTTCTCAATTAAGTTCTTAAAATTTTTTTTTCCTCAAAAACAAAATAGTAGAGACAATCTTATAATTTTACAAACCCACTAATTGCAGAAATTTAGGAATACAACTCCCAATTCCCATTATAAAAATGGTCATCACGGTAGCTTGTGAGATATTTTCTGCATCCTGAAATTAATAAATAACAAGACCTATGTTTTTGCATCATGAAATTCAAGAATACGACAAAGGTACAAAGTCAGTCCTACAATCATTTTTTTCATCAACTTTTTCTTTCAACTTTTATAATCATCTGTATCTCTTTTTCTCTAATTCTACTTTTATAAATTTCAGTCGTCTATCAACTCGACAACATACGAAAACATTCTAATATTACCATGTAAAAAATTTCTAGAAATCATTACTGGATTTATGTGCTTACGTCCTCTCTTTAGTAGAAATAGATTTAAAACAGATTGACATCGGCAACCATGTAAAAATTTTTTGAATCAAATATCACGTTTACTTATCACTACCATTCCCATTTTTGCATATCTTTTTTTTTTTGTTTCGATCTTGACATTGTTAATTTATGTTTCATAAACTCTGCTTGAAAGTCTATATTTTTTAATAAATTAATTTTTCAGAAACAAGCTTTAAAAACCAAACCAAGCAACCTAAAGAACATACAAAGATTTTTTTTTTAAAAAAAAAGCAAGTAACTTTGTATTACAGTAACAAATATATTTCATCAATATAATTAAACATACTTCATCTTATTTAATGGAAACAAAATTTGTTGTCTTTTTTCTTTTTCTGAAGTATCACAAGATGGAAATGCAGGAAGAAGAAATGCAAACTATGAAGAGCAAGTGTGAAAGTAATCATACTTTCTAATTCGTAATTATTGCTATTTGAATTTTGCTATTTTTATGTTTCTAATACATTCCTAATTTCAATTTCATTGAATATATTGCTTCAAAGTAAATATTTTTTAAATTAAATTACATAAAATAATTATATATCAACTATATTGGGAAACTTTGTTAATGCAAAATGTACAAGTGTTGGAAGCATCAACCAGTTACATAACCAACCACTACTAACTTTTAAAAATACAAATTCCACCATTTTTCTTTCAGGACTACATTTACGTCATTTAATTAAGAATTTGTCAGTTTTTAAAATAGTAGGAAAGTTACCAGTTACTTTCAACATAGTTAGCAAAGAAAAGTCATAAATCATAAAATAATATTTTGTATTATAAAAAAACTAATTTACATAAAAGTTATAAAAGACGTACTCAACTATTATTCCGTAAAAAAAAAGATAATCACATTTTAACTTTTTTCGAAAACGTAGCCAATATTTTGTATTGTAATAAAAGATATCTAAATTTTTGTAATAATGAATAATAATCAAGTAACAAAAAGAAATATAAGTATGAAATTTGATTTTTAAAGTCCAATTTTAATATATAATTAGAAACATATTCTTTTAAAATGACACATTAAAAACTAACTTTTACTAATAAAGAATAAAATCAAGTAACAAAAAGAAATATAAATATAAAATTTTGGTATTTAGAGTCCAGTATTATACATAACTAGAAACATATTCTTTAAAAATGCGACCTTAAAAACTTTATGATGTATTTAGAATTTAATTTTTTTTACGGTTTATGATACAAATTATACATTTAAATGTTTTAATTTATTATAACACACATGTATAAGCAATTTTTATTATATATCGTAATGACATACATAAGACTTTTAAAGTTTTAATACGGTAAATCCGGTCACCGACCGGGTAAAAAAAACTAGTTGTTTAAGTTCCTAAACTATGTTTGCCTTATTCAAAAAATATATATCTTTGACCAGCTACTAGATTTGCCGGTAAAATGCAATTTAAAATTATAAAATAATATTTTTTACAAATATATATATACAATTAAATTAGTATATTATAATTATAAAATAATAATAATTACATGCTAATATTAAAACTCAATAGATAAACTATCTAAACGATATAAACTATGAAATTAAAATATATAATATACAGATAAATAAAATTTTACTGAGTTAGAATGTTGATCTATAGTTTTTAACTATATATATAGTAGGGGTGTTCAAAAGAAACCGGAAAACCGAGCCGGACCGGTCAATCCGAAACCGAAAAAACCGAAATCCGAAAAAACCGATATATGACGGACCGGTTACGTTTTCATTTTTAATAAACCGCGGGTAACCGAACCGAACCGAACATAAACATATCACAAATATTTACATATAAATAGATAAAATACAAGCTAAAATATTATATTTATAGTTTCATTTTAATTAAATATTTGTTTGTTTAAGTAGTTTTATGAAATTTTTAATGTAATTGTTATATTTATTACGAATAAACTTATTTTAAGGAACAATCAAAGTTTAAAAATTTATATTTCTATACTTTTATATTATTTATAAATAGATAACAACTATCCGAAACTATCCGCAAACCGAACCGCATATAACCGAAACCGAAACCGTAAAGCGGGTAACCGAACCGAAAATACGGTTCACACTTTTGCTACTAACCGAACCGAACCGGTCCATGAACAGCCCTAATATATAGATTTATTAAATGTTTTAACTAATATGAAAAAAATATCATAAATAATTTATAAATGATAACTAGAGTTATTAATTTACCTTCCTTAATATTAGAATGGAAATTTTATGGTAATAAAATAGGTGAAAAATGAAATTAAGATGTCACGAAAGAGTGGCATGTGACAAATTTTCTTGTTTTATTAATACACTAGGTTATATATTCATGTACTACATATGTTGAATTTAAAAAAAATTAAGAATAAATATGTATGAAAACACATGAAATAATTATAAAAAATTGAGTTTATTAGATTTTAGTTAATTATATATTAGATTAATTAGATTAGATTATAATAGATTCAATAAAGTTTTGACACGTGGCGAATTAAATGTGGGGTCGACACGTGCCAGATTAGTTACTAATTTAACATTAAAGATAGATAGAGAGGCGAGAAATGAAATTAAGATGTCATGAAAGAGTGACATGTGACAAAATTATATTGCTTTATTAATATATATAAATATAGATTCTGATATAACTGTTATCACATTTTAAAAAACAACGTATTTTTAATCTCTGGATTTTTAGTACCTTAGTTGACTGAAATATATTTCTTTTCAAACGGTATTTATATCATTCGAAATTTCTATGTTAACTATTATCATTTGTATCTATTTTGTTTATTATAATTTTGTGTTAATGATGTATAACCATTTATGAATAATGTAGTCATATTTATATATTTCAAGCTACTATTTTACTTTTATAAAAAATATATTAATTTTTTGAATTCGTCGTGAGAAAACTTGATATAAATAATTAATAAGCATAAATTATATTTTATTTATTATAATAAAAATACTACAATGAAAAAAATTGAAACTTGCACTTATCATTATTTTATCCAACTTTTTGAATATAAAAATAGAAAAAAATATTATTTTTTCTGCATCTATATATTGATAATCGATGATAATATAAATTTTCTCAAAGTTTGTTACATATAATAATCATGATATATCATCTCAAAGTAGTTTCAGTTTTGAAAATAGCCAATTAATAGATAATTTTGATGAATTTTTAGCTATTTTGATCTTATTCTTATTTTTTTATTTTTCAACAACTTTGTAATGTTATCCCTATTTTTTTTATTTTCAACGGTTGTGATTGTGTCATGTGATCACAGATGCGAATATTTCTGATTTTGTCGTATTTTTTTTTAATCTGGGTAACATATTAAAAAATTTTCAATAAGAAGATTATACTAGTAAAAACATACCAACTAAGGTAATATGTTGATAATCTTTAAATATACCATGCCAAGTTTCCTAGTCAAATGACACATCACAAAGTTCTGCTGACTTGATGAAAACTATTATTTCAGCACACTTTACCTATTATTATGGTAATATTACTTAAAATGATATGTTTTCATTAGTATATATTATCTACCCAAATTACATAAAATAAAAAAATGATAATATCTTATTTTTTTTCATGATTAACCATGTATAAAATAAGTATTTAGTATTTATTTGTTTGTATTTATAAATGTAAATACGTATATGTGTTTGTATGAGTACTAGTAAAAAGGTAATATTAAATACAAATATATTTACATGAAATGAAACAAATAAAATTAATAAAATTAACATTTTTAAAAAGTTAACCAAATCAAATATTTGTAGGGACTATTTGTCTAATTTATTGTTTTTAAAAAATGCAATTCAAAAACAAAAAATAAAGATGGAAAGAGAAAAATGATAACAATTATATCTCTATCTATCTATACGTACTATAAGTAACTAATTTGACATTTGTCGACCTCTCGTTAATTCGTCACGTGTCAAAACTCAAAACTTTAATTTGTCACGTGCCATTAGTAAAATTAATTTTGAATTATAATCTAATTTAATATAATTCCCTACCGTCCCTCCGACGACGGCCACCAGCACCGGCCGAAAACCGAAAAACCATTTACATTTCCTAAAGACAAAGTGATCGACTCGTGTGAGACGAGCCGCACATACGCTCGACGACGAGTATATAGCCAAGTACAAAGCCTGCGTCGTATTTGTTTTACGACGAGAACATGGATCTTGTACGTGTTTACAACAAAGACTGCGTGTGTTCGGAGAAACTGAAATACGATTTCGAATTCTCACCAATCCCATGGTTGAAAAGCCGACCGACGGCACGTAAGAAGAGATCAAAAGTTGCAAAAAACGCCATTGGAAAGGTGAAAAAGGTACAGGAGGTGGAGTTCCCATTGAAACTAGACAAGATCGTGAAGGTTCTCGTAGAGAGACCGGTTAAAAGCCGAAGCAAAGACGATAAGGAGAAAGCGAACGAGTTACTTATGATCAAAGGAATCAAATTCGACGCAGAAAAGTACGTAAGGTTTGATGTGTTTGTGGATGATCAAGACGACGTTAACTCGAGTTCTGCGTTCCAAAGCGAATTCGCGGGTAGTTCTGCACAGGTGGCGCATAACAGTAGGAAGAAAATGTTCATGAAAAGCGGGGCAAGATTCGGGTTAACGGAGCTTTTGGAGGATATAGAAGCGGAGGATGATGAGTTTATCTTGGTAACTTTGGTTCCAAAAGCTGGTTGTGAAGAACTCACCAGTTCTGATATCACTGTGGAGTTAGTTCCTATTGTTTAATTAATTGATAAATTAATTAAACATATAATATATATATATATATATATATATATATATATATGTATATATGTATGTATAAATAACCCGGTGCAAATCCGTTGCAACTATCAGTCGCAAAGCTATTTACGATGAGCCTTTTTGGGTCCGCCATATTCCTTTGCAAATCCGTCGCAAATAAGCTTTTGCGATGGATTTGCGACAGATTTGTCCGTCGCAAAAGGTTCTGGTTGTAGTAGTGCATGCATGCATGGTTAAGACTTTGATGTATGAATTTATGTTCATGGTGCAATCAGAATTTTAATGTTGTGAATTTTTATTTTAATAGTATATATTTGATTAAATTATCATAGTAATATTACATAAATTAAAGTTATGCCTGTTATTTTATCTTGATAACATTTTAATTTATTTTCTATCATTAAAAAAAAGGTCTCTAGCGACGCATAAAAAAATGTTGCTGATTTGAGACATGGTTAGCGTTTTAGCGACGACTTTCAAGAAATTTGTGTCACTAATGTCATTAAAAATGTCGTTATTTGCATTTTCATACGATGATATCGTCGTTGATTTCGTCGCTAAATATGCGACTTGAGAAATCGCAAGTTGGTCATTGATTTTGCGACACCATGCATTTGTCGTTAGATTCATCGTTATGTTTGCAATGACAATATACACGTTGCTATCTATGTGACTTTCAGTCACACATGTAGGTTTGGTCGTTGATTTGGACGACAATATACGTATTGCAAAATGCGACGTTTGTGTTTGCGACTTTCAGTCACACGTCGTAGGTTTGGTCGTTAATCCTGTGACACGATACATGTGTTTTGCGACAACATTATCCACGTCGCTATATGCATCATAAATTCGAGATTTCTTTTAAGGGTGTTCAAAAATATCCGAATAAGGCAATCTGATCCGAAATTTCGGACTAACTTACTTTCGAATATCCGATATCCGAAAATTGATTTAATCCAAATTTCAGATTGGGATTTGGACAGTAAATTTATACGTTTCCGATAATCAGATTATCCAGAATATATAACTTTTTATTTTTTTGGTTTTTTTTAGCATTTGGGCTTAATCTACAATCTTTTATTGTCATTGGGCTTCTATCTTTTAAATTAATTTACTGATGGGCTTGAGACATATCAAATATTAACCCCTAATCCTAAACCTAACACCTGAATAGGAAATTATGGTGGCAGGGTGTTCAAATAAAACCGAAAACTGAGCCGAACTGTTTAAATCGCTTGATCCGAAACTGAAAAAACTGAAACCGAAACATAACAGGACAGTTTAAGTTTTCTTTTTTAGAAAACTGTAGATAACCAAACCGAACCGATTATATATATTTATAATTTCATTTACATATTCTAATACATGAAATATTAGATTTTCAATTGATTTTTTTTATTTTAATTGTTTTGTTAAATACATTTAGTGTAACTTTTATGATTTATAATCAAATAATTTATAATGATTTTATACTTAAAAATAATTCATGTTTAAAAAAGATATCTATAATTTTATTTGCTTTTAAGCATGTAGCGGGTAACCGTAGACTAACGGTAACCAAAAACCGAAAACACCGTTAACATTTGAACTACAAACCGAACTGAACCAAATCGTGCACCGGCTCTTCCACTCCATCACGCACCCAAACAAGCGATTAAATTTTCATCTTTAATGCTCCGGCAATGGCTACCAGCTTACCGCTTCTCTGCTCCGTCCACCCACCCTTAAGCACTCTCCAATTGTACTCATCATTATCTCGTCTACTCGAACTCGATCGACTCCGACCACCATCTTCACCGCAAGATTTGCTCAAACTTCATTCTTTCAGACCTGCTCAATCTCGAACGCATTTTTCTCAGATCTGCTTGAGTATGTTTTGAAATTTGAGGTGTATTTGATGCAAAAAAACAAAACGATGACTAAACCTTGCTCAAAATCATTCAGTATTTGTTTTCCATGTTTAATTGATCATGGTATATGTATTTTCTCTATGAATATGTGATTTTGAATATTGGTTACACATTTGTTTAAAACATTTTGGATATTGGATGATGTTTTTTCTTACGTTCTCGAACCAATTAAAACGGAATAAAGAGAAAGAAACCAGAAAAAATGGGAGAAAATAAAAAAAAAATTAAGTTTATTTATCACATTCAAGATAGGAAAATAAGAGAAGAAACAAAGGTTTTATTTTCAAAAGTTTCCTCCCAAGCATTGGGGAAGAAACCTTTCCAAAAGTTCTCCTAAGCATTGGGAAGAATGTGTGGGAAACGTTTTCAAAAGGTTGATATAGAGTTGTCTATGTAAATTATGAACATAATTTTTCTTTTTTTTTCCTCCCATATTTGGGAACAAATTATGAGAAAGAAATGTTGATAAAGAGCTGTACAAACATAATTTCTTTTTCATTCCTCCTAATTCAAGAATACAAACACAAATATTATTTTCTTTAGAGTAAATTACAAAAATAGTCCCTGTGGTTTGTGTAAAATTACGGAAATGGTCCCTCAACTTTCAAAGTTGCAGTGGTGGTCCCTCAAACCACTTTTTACTTGCAGAAATGGTCCCTTTGTGTCTGAACTTTTTAAAAATGACGATTTTGCCCTTTTATTAATACAAGTTTACTCCCTCAACTATTTAATTTACTTTCACTTTTGGTCTTTTTCCTTAAATTTTTAATTTTTTGTCTATTAATTTAACAAACTATTATTTAAATCTTTATTATATTATTATTATAATTATAATTATATATACCTATTTATTTTTAAAAATAAATTTATATTTATTTATTAACAAATTTTTAATACTCATATTATTTAATTTACGCGTTTTTTGATTTAAAATTTTTTTTTACATATTAATTATTTAAATATTTTTTTTACATATTTTTTATTTAAATCAAAAGGTATTAAATATTTTTTACGCTAATATGTTTTTAATTAAATTTATTATTTTATTTGTTTTGATTTAGATATTTTGTTATGCCCATACATTTTGATTTCTATTTATTATTTTATCTGTTTTGATTTTAAATTTTGCTACGTTAATAATTAAATGAAAATTAACAAAATATTTAAGTGAAAACGAATGAAACATATTAATATACAAACTTGTAAATCAAAAAGATTAAAATACTATATTGAAATCAATACGTATTGACATAACAAAATATTTAAAATTAAAAAAAAATAGTAAGTTTAAAATCAAAACGTATTAACGTAACAAAGTATATTATTTTAATTAAAATAAACTAAAATATAAATATATTTCATTATTTCTAATATCAATAAAAGATAAATATAATATATTTCTTACATATTTAAATGTGAATAAATATATAAGATTTAAATTTACATCCAAATTATATCTTATATATACTTATCAATGTATCTAAATAAAAATATATAAACATTATAGTTTACGTAAAATTAAAATTTCAAATTATATCGATTAAATATATAAAAATTTAGGAATAAAAAGTTTAAAAAATGTAATTAAAAAAAAATAACAATTGTTCATTACTATTTAAAAAAATAGATAAATAATATATACTACTAATAATTGTACTTTTTTTTTATTTTTTATAAGAATTAATATTAAATTATTCAATTTAAGTTTACATACATTTCAGTTAACCAATTATTTGTTAAAAGTTATTCACGTAATACGTGGGTTCATAAACTAGTTCCTTATTAAATAACTTGAATACATAAAAAAGTGCGTAAAATAAATACATTAAGTATAAAAATTTTGTTAATAAATAAATATAAATTTGTTTTTAAAAATAAATAGGTATATATAATTATAATAATAATATAATAAAGATTTTAAATAATAGTTTGTTAAATTAATAGTCAAAAAATTAAAAATTTAAGGAAAAGGACCAAAAGTGAAAGTAAATTAAATAGTTGAGGGACTAAACTTGTAATTAATAAAATGGTAAAATCGTCATTTTTAAAAAGTTCAGACACAGAGGGACCATTTCTGCAAGTAAAAAAGTGGATTGAGGGACCACCACTGCAACTTTGAAAGTTGAGGGACCATTTCCGTAATTTTGCACAAACCACAGGGACCATCTTTGTAATTTACTCTTTTTTTAATACTTTCTTTCCTCCTTTCTCTTGTTTTCTTTTCAAATGGTCTCGGATTTGTTAAAAAGTCACGTACAAAACATGACATCCTCTTATTCACCGCAACATATAGATTTATATTCTTACGGTCACAACCGTTTTGAATTTCACCATGAAAATTGTTCCTAGTTTCACTTTCCTTGGCTGATTGCTTCTTCATCTTCCTTCTCACATTCAAGTAAGATATGTTAATTAAAATATGTTTCTATTGTTAATTAAAATATGTTTCATGAAAACTGTTCCATCATCCATTTTAAACAAGTTTCTATTGTTTTTTAGTCTTCATTAAAATATGTTAATTTTCTGATTCTTTAGCAGAGTACCAAAGCAATCGCGCGATTATTGAATTCCATATTGTGGTTGTGTGCAATTGGTTCAATTTTACATATACATTCTTACTTATTTACTTTCTTTTTTGCGATCATTGTTGATATGTCTTGGTTGGGTGTTTTTCAATGGTTGCATTTACCTCTATTTTTCTTTAGTTTGTACCATGTACACCAACCGTTTGATGAAATGTTTGTAGTCATCATGCTTCTACTATTGTTCCCAGTTATGCTTTGTTTACTAGTTGGGATCATCTATGAAAATATAATACTTATGTAATACATGAGTTAATAAACTAACTACAGAAAAACTAAGAAAATTTTTTTATTATGAGTTTTATATCGAATATATTTATGTATACATCATTGTATTACTAAACCGTTTAAGTATAATACATGTACACATACTGATAAACAAATACATACATAAGTTACATGCCAAACCGAAGGTTCCATGTTGCGGGGATGGATAATGACTTTTCAAATAGGGACGAGAGACTAATCATTTGTCCGTTGTCTGATAAATTCCCCATTCAATCCGTACTTTATAAAGGAAAATGATGACATGGATGTTCGTATAAGTAGGCTTTTCATAGAAGATCGGGTGAATAGGTAGATCAAATGTTGCATGTTTTGGTAATAAGTTAAAACTTCATTTCACAAATCATGTTAAAAATAATTTTATTGTGTAAATTGGTAAAAGAAGGAAAACACATTTTTATATTTTGGTAATAAACACTGATCTCTTTGAGTAAATCGTGTTAAAAAAATTACATTATATAAACCGGTAAAAAAAGATAGGCTTGTTCATGCAGTTTCCCTCATTAATTTGGAAAAGCAAAAACATGTGTGTAAAAGTCAAGTCTAAATTGACAAAACTGAACCAGTTTTGTTCAATTTGTCTCATAATGGGGCGTTTAGTATCATGGAATATTGGAATGGAACGTAAAGAAAATGAAAATGTTTGTATTGTTTTTTTTCTAATCATGAGAATGAGAATAGATTACAAAAGAATTGATTTCCATTTTCTTTTTCGATTTCTAGGTTTTAATTGATATTTCACATCTTGGTGGAGAATTGAGAATACATTATCCATTGGAAAAGAGAATTGATTCGATTTTTTTAGTGTATTACAACTAAAAACATAATTTAAATTTCTTCGTTTTTATTTCTTTCCATTTTACCATACCAAATGCCACCAACAATTAAACTAGTTCTTTTATTATTTAGAAAAAAAGGGCACAAATCTTTGTATATATTGACCTCCCATTGTTCTACACCAAGATAGAATTGGTTTAGACCGGTTTAGTTTTTTTCTCCATTGTTTATGAATGAATAATTTATGGTGTTAATTTTAAAAAAAATAACTGTCTTTATATTTTTTTATTGTTTAAGATAATCAAATTGCTAACCAAGTTTGTTTGTAATAGCAAAAAGAAAAAAAAAAGAAATCAAACATTAGTTTTTATCATTTAAGGTAACCAAATTTATTTATGATGAAAAAATATCACACTTTTATTTTTTAATCATTTAATATAACCAAGTTTATACATTTTTTATCGTTTAATATAACCAAACGCGTGTTTTTAATTGTTTAAGATAAAAATTACTTTAAATGACTAAAAAAGAAAGTTTAATTTTTTATTCTATTGTGTTAAATAATGTATAGTGTAGGGGTGTCCTCTGTAAATATGTACTCTATTTATACTAATGAGATGAATGCAATACCCTTCAAGGGTTTTCACATATTCTAGCATGGTATCAAGCCTAACCCTAACCCTTCACATTAGGGTTGTTTTTTTTCCGGTCTACTGACCTCCGGCAACCTCCCTACGCCGGCACTGCTTCCGCCACCCCACCATCGCAACTCACTCCGGCCGCCGCTCCACGCTGCTTCCTCCTGCGCCTCCGCCTGCGGTCTCCCTCTTGCGGCCGTCCTCCTGCGCGACACCCCTAGGCGAAACCCTAGGCGCCGCTGTGACTCTTGCGCCGAAACCCTAAGAGCCGCCGGCCTCTCTCTCTGCGCCGCTGTGACTTTCTTGCGCCGAAACCCTAGGCGCCGCCGTGTCTCATTCCTGCTGCTGCGCCGTTCTCCCTTCCTCTTCCTTCTGCCGACCGCTGCTACAGATCGTGCCGCCGTCCAGTCGACCACCACTGCTGCCGCGCCTTGCCGCTGCTGCCCGTCTCCTGTCCACTTCACCATCAGCCGCCGCACAGAAAACCCTAGGGCTGCCGCCGCATCACAAACCCTAGGGCCGCCGTCTTTGCTTAATACTGCTGTCCGACTATTCCTTTTGGCATTACCCTCGGTGAGCACGTTCCTTTTCTTTCTTTTTCTTTACGATTATATTTATTTTTTCGTGAGCATTATTATTATTAGTCATGACTGGAAATAATCCATCACCAACCAACCCAACCGCTTCCCAACTTGTTTTTGCTATTGGTAATGTCTACCCTCAGTTCAGTTTCAAATTAACAACTGATGGGTCTCGCTATAAACTATGGCGACGTATTTTTACTGATGTGTGTAAAGGGGCAAAAGTCATGGGTCATATTACTGGGAAATCCCAACCAACAAGTGTTGATGATGAGGATTGGGAGGCCATTGATTCTCGCATTAAATCATGGTTCTACTCTACATGTGAACCAAATTTACTTAATCTCATCACAAAAGATAACTGCACTGCACACGACCTTTGGGAAGCCTTGGATGCTCATTTCTTGAACAATAAATTATCCTGTAGCCTACAACTTCAAACCCTCTTTCGAAACACCAAAAAGGGAGCTCTTTCTATTACTGATTATTGTCACACTTTAAAAGACATTGCTGACTCCCTTGCTGATGTTGACACTAAAATCACTGATCAGGATCTTGTCTTGCAAATTCTACAGAATTTACTATCATCCTATCAAAGCTTAATTGATGTCATCACACACACCAAACCCTTTCCCTCTTTCCTTGAATCCAAAAACATGTTACTTCTGCATGAGTCTCGTGAAGACCAACCCGAATCTACCCTTGAACCTTCACCTTCCCTTCCCACTGCCCTTTATTCCTCGTCTAGCACTAATACTAATGGCAAAGGGAAAAATAAAAATAATCGGGGAAACAGAAACACGGGACGGGTTACATCTAAGGGTAACACGGGAGGGGGGTCTTTTAACAGCAATAATTCTGTTACAGGTTATTCTCGTGATGCAGGTCAATCAAGTGCCCCACCGGCATTAACAATCAACTACTTCAGCTTCTTCAGAATGCATTACATCAGCAATCTCAGGCTTCTCAGTTTGGAGGCAACTATCGTCAGCCGGTGTCTTCCACACCAAATCATGCCGGGACTCACACTCCATCGGCACTCTATGCTGCACCTCCTCCAGTCTCGCCTGCCAATGCAGCTCCGCCCCAGTTCACAGATCTTGCAGCTCTCTTCAGTTCAATGTCCGCTCAGCCGCCACAACAGCATCAGGACAACAACTACTATATGGACACTGGTGCAAGCTCCCACATGTCATTCAACCAAGGTAATCTACTTTCTCTTAAACCTTGTGGCAAGTCAAAAGTAATCATGGTTGGTAATGGTGCTTTACTTCCGGTTTCTTGCATTGGTGATACATTTCTTCCATTATCACAAAATAAATTGGCACTGAAAAATGTACTTGTTTCTGATCAAATGGTTAAGAATCTCATTTCTGTGCGTAAGTTCACTCTTGATAACTGGGTTTCTATTGAATTTGATCCTTTTGGTTTCTCCATAAAGGATCTTGATACAGGGCGCCTTCTTCATCGCTCTGACAGTACTGGTGATCTCTACCCTGTCCTCGAGCCTTCTCCGCCTTCTGTGTCCTCTGCCACTGCTATGGTCTCCCTCTCTCCTGATGTATGGCATCGTCGTCTTGGTCATCCGGGCAGCTCTACATTTAATTTTTTACGTTCTCGTAAATTTATTTCCTGTTCCAATACAATGTTACCTACGTGTCACGCTTGTCAATTGGGTAAACATTGTCGTTTGTCTTTTTCAAAGTCGACAACTAAGACTTCACGTATTTTTGAACTGGTTCATTCCGATTTGTGGACATCTCCTATTTCCAGTTTGAGTGGTTTTAAATATTATATTCTGTTTTTGGATGATTATTCTCATTTTTTATGGGTATTTCCATTGCGTGTAAAATCTGATGTTTTCCAAGTATTTACTACCTTTCGCGCTTATGTTGTAAATCAGTTTAAAACAGATATACAATCTTTTCAGTGTGATAATGGACGTGAATTCAATAATAGTAAATTACTTGAGCTTTTTAAAAAACATGGCATTAAAGTTCGCTTTTCTTGTCCATACACGTCACAACAAAATGGCAAAGCTGAACGAGTCATTCGCACAATCAACAATGTGCTCCGTACTCTTTTATTTCAAGCCTCTCTTCCACCAACATTCTGGGTCGAAGCTCTCAACATGTCTGTTCATCTCCTGAACATTCTTCCCACTACTACTCTGGACTCCAAAACTCCCTGTGAGATTTTGTACGGCACGTTCCCGGTCTTTACACACTTGCGTGTATTTGGTTGCCTCTGCTATCCAGATCTCTCTTCTACTGCCCCAAACAAGCTTTCTCCTCGCTCTACTGCTTGTGTCTACCTCGGGCCTTCCCCTTGTCATCGGGGTCATCGATGCTATGACCTAGTCACTCACCGTATTCTTATCTCACGTCATGTGATCTTTGATGAAGATCATTTTCCGTATCCCTCGTTCAATACCCCACCCTCTCCCTCTGCGTATGATGCCTTCATTGACGACGTCACCACATCCACTGTGATGCCTAACGAACCTATTGCATCCACCACTCCCTCAGATAATTCATCTACTGAACCCACCTCGAGTGACTCGCTCATTCCCTCTAGTGATGCTCCTACAGACGATGACCCACCTCATTCGTCTGTCGAACCTCACTCTTCGCACAGGTCTTCGGAATCACTTCAACCTGAAGCTGTCACTTCTTCACCACCTCCGGCTCCTACATCCGCTCATCCCATGACGACGCGATCGCGTACTGGCAGTCTCAAACCTCGTCAAATTTTGAATCTGTCAGCTGTTGAATCTCTTTCCCCAATTCCCAAGTCCTCTGCTCAGGCAATTCGTGATCCCAATTGGAAGGCAGCCATGGACGCTGAAATGTCTGCCCTCCTCTCCAATCATACGTGGGATCTTGTTCCCCCTCCTCCAAAAGTCAACATTGTTGGGTGTCGTTGGTTATATCGCCATAAATTCGATAGTCAGGGTCTCCTTGAGCGTTACAAGGGCCGTCTGGTGGCTCAAGGCTTTTCTCAAATGCCTGGTTTTGACTATGACGAAACTTTCAGCCCTGTTGTCAAACCAGTTACTGTCAGAATGGTCCTAAGCATTGCCCTCTCCCTAAACTGGCCGATTCATCAGCTTGATGTTAAAAATGCTTTTCTCAATGGTGAATTATCGGAGGAAGTCTATATGAAACAACCCACTGGTTATGTTCATTCTTCCTTCCCACAGCATGTCTGTCGTCTTCGAAAAGCCCTCTACGGACTCAAACAGGCTCCTCGTGCTTGGTTTCATCGCTTTGCTGTCTTCATTACTTCTCTCGGTTTCCATTCCAGTAAATCTGACAGCTCCCTCTTCGTCTACCACCACGGTCGTGACACAATCTATCTTCTACTCTATGTCGATGACATTATTCTGACGGCCTCCTCCCAATATCTGGTCAACCATGTCATCTCTCGGCTTTCATCTGAGTTCAAAATGACTGATCTTGGTGCTCTCTCCTTCTTTCTAGGGGTCTCTGTCATACGCTCTTCTTCGGGCCTTTTTCTGTCTCAATCAGTTTTTGCCCAAGAAATCATCTCCCGTGCTGGCATGGATACTTGTAATCCCTGCTCATCACCAGCTGAGACTAAGTCCAAACTTCCCTCCTCTGGCAAACCAGTCGATGATCCGACTCTTTATCGCAGTCTTGCAGGTGCTTTGCAGTACCTCACGATAACTCGTCCGGAAATCGCATATGCTGTACAGCAAGTATGCCTGTATATGCATGATCCTCGCCAACCACATATGAATGCTCTCAAACGCATTCTTCGTTATGTGAAGGGTACTATCACTCATGGGCTTTTTCTCCGTCCATCCTCCGTAAATCGTTTGGTCTGTTACACTGATGCCGATTGGGCCGGCTGTCCTGAAACACGCCGGTCCACTTCTGGGTTCTGCATTTTCCTAGGTGACAACCTTGTTTCTTGGTCTTCTAAACGCCAACATGTTGTGTCCCGTTCTAGTGCGGAAGCTGAATATCGTGGTATTGCTAACGTGGTTGCTGAATCTGCCTGGCTTCGTAATCTTTTGATTGAGTTACATCTACCTCTTTCACGTGCCACAGTTGTTTTTTGTGATAATGTAAGTGCCATGTATCTAGCTAATAACCCAGTACAGCATCAACGAACCAAACATGTGGAAATTGACTTACACTTTGTAAGAGAACGTGTTGCTTTGGGGCAAGTGCGTGTGTCGCATGTGCCCTCCTCTCATCAGTTAGCAGATATATTTACTAAAGGTCTTCCTACACAGTTGTTTTTACAATTTAAGTCCAGTCTTAGCATTAGTCCTCCTCCAGCTGCGACTGAGGGGGGTGTGTTAAATAATGTATAGTGTAGGGTGTCCTCTGTAAATATGTACTCTATTTATACTAATGAGATGAATGCAATACCCTTTCAAGGGTTTCCACATATTCTAGCATATTGCAAACAATTTTGGTTATTTTAAATAATAAAAAAGAGACAATTACTAAAATACCCAAAATTGCAATATCATTATTAAGTTTTACCTAAGTTTAAGTCACCTAACCAAATTTCAAGGTTGCGTTTAGTTAACGAAAATTAGTCATTTTTCAATTTCAGTTTTCAAAAAAAAAAACAAGGGTATCTATAAAAAGTGGAAACTTGTTTAGATGATGAACTTTTAGTTTTAAGAAAAAATAAGATTGATAATTATAAAATAAGAAAAATAGGATATATGATAGAAAAGTAAGAGAGAAAAAAAGAGTATTATAAAGAAATATAGGGTAGATTATAGAATAATAAGAGAGAGAGAATGAAAATTGGTATTTTAAAATTTAAAATAAAAATTTATGAAATTGTTGTTAAATAAACAAGTTTTCATTTATTTTAAAAAGTAAAATGGAAATTTTTCATCAAATTAAACGCAACACAACCATTTCTGTTACCATTAATTTTTTACTTTTTATTAGTTTTTTAATACTTTACGTTAAATAAGGTAAAAAGTAACGAAAAATAACACACATTTTCATTTCAAAATACTTTTTTCGTCATTTCTATTATTTAATTTTCTTAATATCACGTCAAATATTAAAATTATGATATTACATTTCCTTACTAATATTGATATTACATTGGTTATGAAATTCTATTTTCTGTAATTTTTTGAATATTACGTTTCTATTTACGTTACTAAAATTTTTTGTAACGAAATTTTAGTTTTTGTACTTTTTTATATGTTATGTTACCCGTTACTTTACAAAAAAATTTGGTAACAAAATTTCATTTTGTGTGTATTATGTTACCACTTAAGTTACTAAATTGAAATTTTAACTTTAAATATTTGATTCTTTATACTAAAAATTTTGTAAAAAAAGTACAAGTAAAAATTTTTGTAAAAAGAGTACAAGTAATTCTACTTTTATATACTTTTTTGTATGATATCTTAGAACTTATGTTACCAAAATTATTTACATTACTAAACTTTTTGGTAACGAAATTACTGTTTTTGTTTATTTATATTTACCCACATTACATATTTAATACACAAAAAGTTTGAAAACATATTACACAAAAAATAAAATTTCATTACAAAAAAATTTTGGTAATGTAAACGGTAAGATAATAATACAAAAAAAGTATAAAAAATAAAATTTTGTTACCAAAAAATTTAGTAACTTAAGTTGTAACGTAATATACAAAAAATAACAAAAAATGAATTAAAAAATAGCAATGTAAGTGGTAACACGTGTAATATACAAAAAAATTAACGTAATATATAAAAAAAGGGTTTATTAGAACCCAGTCTTTTAGTTTTTAAAAACCTAGTTTACTAATTAAAAACTAACTTGAGTATTTTTCTAGAAAAAAATAACATTAAGGGACGAAAACTCAAACCCGTAAAAACATGTTGGTTTTTCATAATAAAACCTAAAGAAAATACAAACAATGAAATTTCGTTACTAAAAAACTTGGTAACGTAAGTGATAATGTAATACTCTAATTTTCATCTTTAATATAATATTAGAAAAAAGTAAATAATAGTAATTATGAAAGAAAAAAAAACATTTTAATTTGACATATAAATTTGAGTTACAATAAACATTAAAAATCTCTCGAAAATGACAAGAAAAAGATTTGGCAACGAAAGATAAAATATACTTTTCGTGACTTTTCACCATTTGTAACGGGATACGTTAGAAACTAATAAAACATACATGTAACGTAAATAGTTGTTATAACGTAAATTTTGTAACGAAAATAGAAAATATTTTGGTTAGGTCATTTTAATCCGGGTAAAATATAAAAAATGATTGCAATATTGACCTTTTTAGTATTTATCCCATAAAAATAAAAAGTTTGCAAATATTTTGACAATCAACCCTCTAATTTATTTTGATTCCTAACTTTAACTTAATTTCAATCAAATTCATTATGTCCTACGATAGTACTATTTTGGTCCATGGCCTAGGCCCACTCATTGGTGTAGTGGGTCTGACCCGATCCATTATTTGTAATTGTATTAAAGATATATCAATTAATATGTGGTAGGTAAAGGAATCTTCAACTTTCATTGGGCTGTCAGCATTATTGAAGGGTTGTACGTAGCACGTTTTAAATTTGTAATTTAAGGGAAATATTTTTTATATTTTATAGGGATAATAAATTAATAATACCACAAAAGGTAATGTACTTAAAGTTGATTTTCAATTTTTCATTTCATATAACAAATTAAATTTGCCTTTCATAGAAATGTATCACAATTTTTATATTTTAAAAAGTTAAATTTGATCATTAAATAAAGTCGCTAAAAGGAGTTGTTAAAAAGCTTAGAGATTGTCAACTTTTTGATGTCATTATCTTAAGAGTGTTCAAACAAAAGTAGAAAATTGAGAAACCGAATCAAACCGTTTGATCTGAAACCAACATGTCATGTGACAGATTTGATTTATAATTTCATGTATTCGTTTTAAAGTAGTGAATGGTATTTTTTTAAATGAATTTTTTTTATTCTAGTTGTTTTGTTAAATACGTTTAGTGTAGCTCTTTAGATTTAGGGGTCGTTTGTTTACTTTTTAATGGAATCATTATTCATTAGGAAGTCATTCAAAAATAAAATGATCTCTTAATGATTCCATTAAAAAGTAAACAAACATGGCGTTAAGTGTAACTTCATTCAGATTTCTTCAAGTGTACTTAAAGTTGGTTTTCAATTTTTCATTGGGTTATTATCGAAAAAACCATCCGAACTGTTATGATTTTTTCGGTTTAACCATTCAATTTTTTTCACAACCGATAAAATCACTACACTTTTTATTTTCTATTAGTTTAATCACTGTACTTTCAAATTTATTGTTTTAGCCATTCATTTTTGACCGGTAACCTGTTTGACCGGTTAATTGTTGTTATGAATTAAAGTTTTTATCAAAAAAATCATTCGAACTTTCATAATTCTTTTTCTTTAACCACTCTATTAGTTTTTTCAACATAAAAACCATTCTTTGTTTTTCATCATCATATTGTTTTTATCAACAACGATATTTCATTGATCTCTTCTGCTTCTTTATTATCATCCTCTTCTACTTCATCAGTTCTTCATTATCATTGTGTTAATCCAAACATATTCTAATCAATTTGATTCTCTAAGGTTTTGTAGTGTTCATCAAGTTTGTTAGGGTTTGAATGTTTTAAAGGATCGTAAATAAATAAATTTTATAATTAAATAGTAATCACTAACGATAGTAATAATATATTTTAATAAATTTTTAAAAAATAAATTATAATAGAAAATTAATAACTAAAACTTTATTATAAAATTTCATAAGCAATTCTGAAACTTAAATTGGGTTTATTGTTGGTGTTTATAATATCTTGAAAAACTTAAAAATAAAAATGAATTGATTTTAATTTGATATATTACTGTTCTTGATAAAAATATGAAAAGATAAGTTTGATTACATTGAATTATCGGTTCTCGGAGTTTTAATTTTTAGTTTAAGAGGATGGTGGTCGAACCAAAAAAATCTTGGAAGTTCGAGTGGTTTTTTCAATGATAAAAAACGTCACGTAAGTGCCACGTAAGCAAATCACCTGTGATAACAGGTAAAATGGTCAAAGCAATAAAAAATGAAAAGTTTAGTGTTTTGATAGGTTGGAAAAAAATTGAGTGGTTAAACCGAAAAAATCATAAAAGTTCGGATGGTTTTTCCGATAATAACCCTTTTTCATTTCATATAATACCATAAAAGGTAATGTACTTAAAGTTGATTTTTAATCTTTCATTTCATATAACAAATTAAATTTGCCTTTCATAGAAATGTAACACAATTTTTTAATATTTTATAAAGTTAAGTTTGATCATTAAATAAAGTCGCTAGGAGTTGTCAAAAAGCTTAAAGATTATCACATAAAAAAGGATGTCATTGTCCTAGACTCTTAGCAACGTTTAGTTTGTAGATTTTTCTTCATGGGATTTGTATTCTGTCAAAAGATTTGCATTATGTAGGATTTTCATTTATCATGATTTTGTCAAAGAATTTACGTTATCATTTAGGAAAAATTTGTTAATATGAAGTATGCAATGCAACTGAGATTTAAAATCCTAAAGGGGATGCTAGGTTTTTAAATAACAAAGAATGGCAAAGTTTGTGAAACACTGAGATTTTAAATCCTTACTAAAATCTGTGAACCAAACACAGGACTTCAAATGCAAATCACAGGAAATTCGCGAACCAAACGTCCCCTTAGGGGTATTCAGACAAAACTAGAAATTTGAGAAATCGAACCGAACTGTTTAATCTGAAACCGACATATCACGAGACAAATTCGATTTATAATTTCATTTAGTCATTCTAAAACAGGGAATGATATTTTTTAAATGAATTTTTTTATTTTAGTTGTTTCGTTATATACGTTTAGTGTAACTCTATAGATTTAGACATTTAGTGTAACTTCATTGAGATTTCTTCAAATGAAGTATATGGTTGGAATAAAAAAATTAAAAGATAAATATTTATAATAAAAACTTTCCTTTTATTTATATTTGAAAACACACTTTTCCTTCAAATTTAGAGTATGAAGTACTCGTTTTCTATTCCAACCATTCTCATTTACGAAGGATTGGATAATTCCTTCAAATACGAAGAAACACTGTTCATTCAATCTAATTTTACATTTTAACTCTTTTATACATTTATCTTATATGAATTACTTAATATAATTTATTATATTTATATAAACTATATATTTATTTATTTAAAAAAACATAAATTTATCATAGTTTCAGAAAACAATTAAAATGGGTTTATTTAAAAAAAAATTAATTTAAATTTAGTAATAATTGATACATGTTATTAGTAAGTATTATATATGAAATACTATTGTTCAATTAGGTTATCATGTATATAAAGTTTAATTAGTACATAAGACTGTTAAAGTTAAAGTTTTTAGAGTATATGTTCGGATAAGGATAGAGTTTGGTTTCGGAACCAAACCGAACACGAAATACTCGAAAACCAAAAATACCAAAATGTTAGAACCGAGAACCGGATCGTTGTTAAACTAATCGGTTCCGGTTCCATACCCGAATGACCCGAAACTATAAAAAAGTTTATAACTTTTATCAAAATTTCTTAAACATAAACATCATCTTTTCTTTACCCAAATTATTGTTAACTTTTCAAACATAAGCATCATCTGATATGTTTAATGGTCATAAATATTTTAAATACGTAGTTGATTAGTAAAGATTTACAGTGTGTTCTATCACTATGAAAATTCCATATCCATGCCCAATTTTTATACAAAGGGTAATAAAAAAATTAGATAATCCATGGTTATGAAAACTTCATATCAATGATCAAGTTTTTTTTATATAATTGACGATGAAATAAAGTAGATAATCCATGACCAAATTTTTTATGCGAATGGATACATACATGAGCATGAGATTAGGAAAATCTTGTTTTTAACTTAATTAACTTTTGAAATTTCAGTCCGGTTCCGAGTGACAAACCAAACAAAAAGGAACCGAAAACCGAATTATAGGAACCGAGAACCGGTCCGAAAATAAAAAATCCGGCCCGGTTTTGGTTCGATTCGAGTAATTAGATTTTTTTTTTCATCCCCTACGTTTGAAGATGAATTTTTTTTTGAAGAATAAATATTTTCAAAAGATGTTTTTTTTTCGTACATTTCTAATGGTTGGAGATTGACTAAAAGACTCAAATTAGAGGGTCCATTAACAACTATGAGTGTAACTTTTATTTAAAAGAATGGCAAATTACCAAGAAATGTAATATAAAATTCCAAAATTGACAATAAAAGTAATGTAAAAATTTTTTAGGCCATGAAAGATAACGTAAAATTCAAATTTGACAAAAAAGGATACTGAATACCAATTAAGAAAGTAAATTTTTAATTTTATGCTCCATTTTTTGGTAAAAAAAATAATATTTGATTATCTTTCTTGATCTAAAAATTGAATTTAATGTCCTTTCTTGGCCAAAATATAATTTTACATTACTTTTTTTGGCAAAAAAATATTTTTTTTTACAATACCTTTATTGTAAAATTTTGTATTTTATATTAACTTTCTTAGTAATTTTTCCTTAAAAGAAATAGGACTACCATATAATATGTTGAAAACAAAATCATAATTCTACAACTTTAACCGCTCATGGATCCATATAGAAAGTACCAGTATCATGCGACTCCAGTAAATTTTTATTGGCAACATGTTATACATATTACATATATGTATGTATATCAACTTTTATAAATTTCACATAATATACATGGTTGACGGTAATTATTGTTATATTTTTTAACAAAGTATTGTATTTAAAATTTAAATTTTGAAAACCTATCTCTACAATTTTGAAGTTGTATACATAAGGGTCCCCTTAAAAACTTACCACGTTTATAATTTGTTTTCAAATTTTAATGAAATTAATGGAATTGATGTGTCAAATAATCCACAAATTCATAAATGAAGAATTGAATATAGTACGAAAATGTGGGTCTATAACTCTTTGTAAATAAGGTGAAGATTCTCCCACCTAACAATATTTGTAATTTTGTCCCCTTACATTTGCTTTATTGCTTTTTAAAATCACTCATTGAGTAATTTTTTCATGTTATCTACACGTAATTTCCATTTATAAATGTTGAGGTCATGTAGGATCGGATTTTAAGGGTTCTGTATCCTAATTTAAATTAGGCTTTTTTTTAAATACAAACTTTTTAAAAGGTATAAAAAAGTATTACTAATACAAATATTGGACTACTGGTATAATTGAATATCCAGAAAGTAATTTACGTGTTAGCGAAATGTATTCATTTAATTTATGTGACATCTTCTATAAAATAAAGTGTGTTTGACGTTTTCATATTTCACCAGAAAGGAACAATGAAGTAATTGTGAAGCCCTAATAAATCGGGGGCTCTGTCGCCTCCCCCCCCCCCCCCCCCCCCCCCCCGCCTCAAAAATCGGTCTTGGTGCCTGACGTATAAGGACCGAATTTTATAAATACTTTAAATCATATACTGTGTTATTACTCACGTGTAAACATTTAAAAATCTCATATTTATATGAATATTTAATTTAATTATCATATTGCTGATTTATAAAAATTATATGAACAACAGTTGAATTGATTACCGTTGTTTCAAAATAGAACTACAATAAATTGAATGATATCCCCAAACTCGACAGATGCTCGACGAATGACGCTATGACCTGGGTGAGCCGAATGACTTATTGACCAGGTGTGTCTACCCGCACAAAAGGCCACCACATCGGGATAACAGTTCAAGAAGGTCATTATAGGGGAACTATAAAGGATAATCGTAAACAAGATCTTCAATTGATGTACCAGAATTGATGGCGATCCAAATGGTAACAACCTCATGGGAGAAGATATATTCTCCAATATAGAGATTGTAGGGATGAGGTATTTATATAGGGTTGAGAAACCCACAAGGTATGCTATTTCTCTCGGATACATAAACACATGTTAACCTTAATTTCTTACTTAAATGTCGAAGTGCTTTCCTTAAGAGAACCTTCTTGGGGATTTGCTGGTGATCACGTGATCCATCTTCAACACATTCTACGGTAACAATTTAATCACTCATCATTATCTGTCACAAACCTTTGATGCCAAAACAAATCAAAAGCATTTAATGACGAGAATGGATTAAAGTTAAAAGTTTGTACATATGTTATATTGTTATGACATAAACAATCTTGTTTGTAGGGGTGAGCTCGGTACTGGACCGTACCGAACCTGTACCGAATTATTAGTTTTGAAAGTACCGAATACCGAACCGTATAATTTTATATGGTGCCGGTTCGGTTCCGATTCTGGGACCGGGCACGTATTGGGACCGAATAAGGAAAAAATACCAAATATCAAACATACATCACCAAATATTGCACCCGAATACCGAATTCCTAATACCGAAAACAGAATATCAAATACCGAATACCGAACAAAGTTTAACGTTTTAAAGTTACAAATAACGACTTTTAGCTAATTTATATATTCGGTTCGGGATCGGGATATTCGGGATAAATATAGTACCGAAACCGAGAGTACCGAATACCAAATTTTAGCTATTTTAAAAACCGAGTACCGGACCGAATATATTAATTCGGTACCGGTTTGGGAAATAGTACCCGTCGCTCACCCCTACTTGTTTGTTTGATAACTAGGGTTATGGTTCCCCGCGCGTTGCTGCGGGTTTCCGTCATAAATATGTAGTTTTTATCGCTTAAAATAAACTATGATGTTAAGAAATAGAAACATGTTCAATACTTCAATGATAACAACAACGTTAGTGGATTTGTGTGTTTAAGTATTAGTGAGTTACATGTTTTTTTACGAATTTGGTTTGACTCAATTGATGATGTCTAAAGTATATTTTTAGGAATTTATATGAACAAAACAACATGTTTTTTGTGGTTCGTCTCTCCATGTTATTTTTTTTCCTAATAAAGTCCCTTAGGTTATTATTTTCTTTCTGGTTTTTGAAAAAAAAAATATCAATCCTGTATGTTCCACAAAAAAACCAACATGTTTTCCATGAAAAGCTCTCAAACTTAATGGCTTTGTTGGAAAAAAAGAAAATTTTTAAAAATCAAAAACAAATAAATATCATGAGGATTTATTGATAAAAAATAACACGAATAGGCTATACCGCAAAAACAAAAAAAAACATGTTGCTTTTATATATATTAAGCCTCTTTTTTACACAAAAAATATGAATAAAAAAAAGTTGATATTTTATATGAATCTTGTGAGACAAAACCAAAAAAAACAAAACAAAATGAATCACGGTCATTTAATTCTTCAAATTGAGGTGGAAGCGAAAATTTTCAGTATTTAAATATGTAACATATTGAAGAAGTCGATGTACAAATGAATAACTTTTATTTACAAATAAAATATAAAAAATGTTGAATTCAATATTTATTATTTAAAGAGTTTCATATATAATATAAATAAATTTTATGTATACATATAAAAACATAAAAATAATCAGATATAATACTGTCCAACAATAATATTTTTTATTTAAAATAAATAGAAAAGACAATATTACCTACAATGTAACAAATATTTCTTATAAACTAAAAATACATTTAATTAATTAATTTATTTATTTATTTAAAAGACTATTTTGAAGTATAAAATGAAAAAAGTCAAAATACATATTAAAATTTATATTTAGTTTTAATAAGTTTTCAATTTTTAGTTTTAATAAATTTTCAATTTTTAGTTAGTTATAATAAGCTTGTGAAATATTATATATATTTTTTACTTTGTTTGAAAAAATAAGTTTTTATTCGGTTTACATGATTACTTTGTTTGAAAAAAAATAAGTTTTTATATATATTTTTTGTTCCGTTAAATTAAAAATCTAAATGGTTCGTTGTTACATGAATTTCATCTATTCAACAAAAATTTAAAAAGTGAAATAATTCATATTTTTCTTCTATCGGAATAATTTATAGATTGATTAATTGTATTTACGTTCGGTTAAATTAAAAATCAGAGTTTCTCGTTTTTTCCGAGTGAAAACATTTAAAATTAATTCAGTTGACTTTATTTCCAATCGTCTAAATTTAATATGGTTCATCGTTTTTTGTGAGCAAAAGCAGATAAAACTAATATGGTTAGCCGTTTTTTTGTTTGGTTAAATCGAAAATCGATGTTGTTAAATGTTTTTTCCAATAAAAAATGCTAAAAATTAGATTACGCGATTGTTTCTGCCATTTGATTAGATTGAAGACCGAAATGGTTCGTTATTTTTTCGAGCGAAAACTTTTAAAGTTGAAACGACGAACCATTTCAATTTTTCCAACGAAATAGTTAACCAAATGGAAAAAGCGACCAATCAAATCTATTTTTAAGTATATTCGACGGAGAAAAAAATGAATAACCATTCCAATTTTCGATTTGACCAAATGTAAAAAAACAACCAAATAATCTAATTTTTAATGTCTTATAAGAAACAATGATTTACCATTCCGATTTCCAATTTAACAAAACGGAAAAACGACGAACCAATTTAATTCGAATTTTTTCGGTGCAAAAAAATGGTATGTGTGTGTAGGAAAGTCGTCTTAGAAAACCACAAGAACATTTCTGTATAAATATAGGATACCATAGGACCTTAAATGTAGGAAACCAAAAGGAGTTTTCTGTAATTATTTATTAACATACAAGTACTTTTTTTCCAAATATTAAAAAGTACAAGGTCCTCTTTGCAATTTTGAAAATCATCAAAACCAAAGCACCAAAACGCACAAATGTAAGTTATATAAATTTAATCCTCAGTAGTCCTCAAACTGTGAAATGTAAGAGCTTAAACAATATAAGATCGTTTATTAAAAATAAGATACAATGGCTTTCAGTAATTTAAGTATCCTCTTAAAAATAAGAGGAAACTACAATTTCCTAATTCCTCTTATACCTATTAAGTTAAATAATCTCCTTATATTAACCCTCTTTATACCTTTATCCTATAAATTAACACTTCAAAGCACTATTGAGTTAATTTAAATTAACTAATTAATTAAACTAACTTAATTTATAAATTTATTTATTTAACTTCATTACAAGTTTTAATTAATTAAATCTTAAATTAAAACGTACTTTACATTTTAAATTAAGAGAAACTTATTATTTTATAATTATCAATTTATTTTATTAAATTTAATTGCAATTGTCTTCTAATTTAAATATTTTAATTATTTATTAAAATTAAACCTCTTATTTTTAAATATATATTATTTTAAACGTTTTAATTACAATTGTAATTTTTTATAATAGTTTTTGTCATTTCTTTAAACTACATTAACATTATTTTTATTGACTTTTATATCTATATAATTTTTATATTTATGTGTCTAATTTTAAGCTACCAACTTATAACACATTGTTAAATTTTGTCCTCTTTAAAGATTCTGTAACATCCCGGATTTGAGCCTGGTACGTGGATTTAATTTATTGGCTCATTATTTTAATAATTATTGCGTGTTCCAATTAAATTCCATTTCGTGGATTTAACGTGTCGAAACCGAGTGATACGTGTCCCCGAGCTAATAATTAGCGGATTAATTATCTCTTTGAGATCGTGGATTTAATTGGGTCCTATTGATATAATTTATGAAAAAGTGATATCGGGTTCGGATTTATCGGGTTCGGGGTTTGTCTAATTGAGGAACTGGATATATATGAAGGTCTGTGACCTTATCTCCTTCATTCTTCCCTCATCTAAACTTAGAAAGTGTGTGTGTGAATTGTGTAAACCCTCCAGCAGAAAAGTGAAGCCAACAGTCGAAATTGAAATCAAGTTGGGTGCTGTACCTTGCTTCATCTTCTTCCTCCTCCCTTTGTGTTTTTGAGATCTTGAAGGTAAGAATTCTTGATTTTCATAGCTAGAGTTTGAAATATGCTTGTGTTATGTTGGGAAATTTGGTCCTTGTGGTTGTATGGGTCGAATATGATTGAGTTAGGTGTATATTTGCTGTTGAAATTGAGTTTGGAGGGGTTAAACCCCTGGGTTCGGCCATGGTTATCGAAGAGCAAAGATGAGTGCAGGCGCATGGTCGCGGCGCGACGCGCAGGGGGCCGCGGCGCGACGCGCAGAAGGAATTGGGCGCGGCGCGAGTGCAGGGGGGCTTAGCGGCGCGAGCCGCAGCCTGCTGGGAAATCCGATTTGATTCAATTGGAGAGGTTTGGGGTAGCTAGTGTGTCGAATTCCTTCGGGATATTGCCGGATTGAATTTCTTGGGATTTTGGGTCTCGATAGGAATCCCGTAAAAGAGTTTCGGGGATCGGTTATCCGTTCGGGAATATGTTTCGGGTTTAAATTGATTGCGATAGTTATGTTTGATTTGGGTTGTGTGGGTATTGAGCTTGCGTTAATATGTGGAGTCCGTGGTGTTTACAGGTTCTAGCCGATCACGTGCCGAGCCGCATTAAAGTTTCGGGTTTCAATCCAGTTTCGGGTAATCGGTGAGTACTCGAGTCTTTTACAAAGCGCGCGTAAACTTTTATGAGTCGTGTATATGTGTTGTGATATCTTGTGTATGAGACTGAGCTTAGCACGCAGGTATGATTCATTCTACCCTATACGTGTTATATATGTTTGAGTTGCAGGTGTCCGCGATATGTGATCGCGCAGGCTGACTGTCCCTAACCAGTCACGAGATATGAGGCTGTATATATACGGCAGTGATATTGCCAGGTCGCTCCTGTGCCTATTGAGTAGCTAACCGCTGCTGTGTGCGGCCTGTTAGCTGGGGAACGTGGTCCCCTTTTGAGCAGAGATACGTGTTATGCATCGAGTTGCATATATGTGACGAGATATGTGTGTTGTGTATGTTTTATGTGCTTACCTGCAGAGTCTAACCCTCGCGTACTCACGAGCTGTCCAGCTTATGTTTTCGAGTCTTCTGTGTGTCAGGCAGTCATACCGTGGGACCGCAGTCACAGCTGCAGCAGCCGAAATAGAGATCGGGCAGTTTAGAGTTGTGTATGCTGATTATATTTTGATACTGAACTTCAAGAACTGTTGTCTGTAGTTTGTTTTGATCAGTGTTATGTTAGCTTCCAGTAGTCGGTGTTTATCAGATGATTCAGTATGTATGTATATCAGTTTCAGTCTATGACATGATGAATGCGACTTTCGTGTTAAAGTTTTAATTAATAGTGATTTTCCGCTAATCCTGTGACATGTGCATTAAGAAATAATTGCGATATTGCCACCCGTGTATTGTATTGACGTGGCATTTGTGTGAGAATTCTGGGTGTTACAGATTCCAACTTATATTTGTGTATGAACAAATCTAAGTAAAATAAATCTAGAGATCCAAGACATATGATATCATCTTCCAATCTAATTTCAAATCAAATCTATTCTAATCTTACTAATTTAATAAAGGGAAAATGACATTAAATAGCTCTGAACTTTCGACTTTGTAAACATTTATGTAGTGAACTTCTTTTTGTGCACATTTGGTAGTCAAAGTTTCAAAATTGTTCTAATTTGGTAGTTGGCGTACCTGTTAACCAGTTGCTTCCGGTTTCGATGCCTATGTGGACAATTTTTTAATGACGTGGCTACCCGTTTTTATATTATACCCTGTTTTATCTATGTGGCAACCCGTTTTTTAAAATCATCCGATTATAAACCTGGTTTGTTTTTCATACGATCGATCCAACTTGTAAGAATCGGGTGTATAACCGGGTAATAAAATTGGGTGATTTAAAAAAACGGGTTGTTACATAGATAAAACCGGGTATGATATAAAAACGGGTAGTCACGTCATTAAAAAATTGCTCACGTAGGCATCGAAACCGGAAGCAACCGATTAACAGGTACACCAACTACCAAATTGGAACAATGTTGAAATTTTGACTACCAAATGTGCACAAAAAAAAAAAGTTCACTCCATAAATGTGTACAAAGTCAAAAGTTCAGAGCTATTTGATGTCATTTTCCCTTTAATAAATTATTAACTATACTAGTTTAACATTTTTAATAAAAATCATTGTAAATTACTTTTCAATTTTAATTTTAATATGTTCTAAATAAATTTATTAAACACAAAAAATAATTTTTAATTAGATATATATAAAATATAGATACGCTAAGATTCAGATTTAGATTTAGTTAATTTTTGAAGAGTGTTCTGATTTATGTGATTGAACATGAAATATTTTCAATGGTGACAAATGAAGCTTCTATGTTCCAAAGTATGAAAATTCAAAGAAAGCAACTGTGAGAGATAAATTCTTAATTTAATAACTTATATTTCATAATAAATTGTATGTTTATGCAATATTTATTATTCTATTATTTATTTTAAGATTACATGTTTAATTTTAAATTATAAATATCTATGTGTTGACACGGCCCGACCAAAATAATCAGTTTAATTTTCAAACAGTGAACGCGACAAAAAATTGTGCAACGGATCCATTCGGTGGCTGGGTCCGCCACTGTCCGTTGGGTCAAAATTGTCACCCCTAATGCACATTATGGTTATTTAGTAGTTTATCTAGTTGTTTACCATTGATAATGATATTACATCAGGTGATGTATACAATATGTCCTACATGGTATTAGTATTAAAAGTGTTGTATATTAGATTTTATGTTAAATAAAAGTTTGATGTTTATTTTAACAAAAACACAAATACTAAAGCAAAAAAGAAAAGAGATAAAAATGGAATGAATACACCGAACACTCAATGTAACCCCCAAACAAATCTTTTAAGTTGTACACTTTGTTGTTTGTTTTCACTTTTTTTCTAATAAAGTCCCTTATTTTGCTTGTATTTGCATCCATAAATACATTTTTGTTAAAAAAATTATTTGTTTTGAGATAATTAAAAGACCATTTTATTGTCATTTCTTTACTTTTTAAAGATAACATCTTATAAAATTAATGAACTTTATTTTTATTCTTCGCTGTGTCAATTGGGTTGCGAGACTTGTTCTTTTCTTCGCTTTTCCCGACAAACATTTTATTGTCTTTTGTTTAACTTTTTTTTTTATCCAATTAATGAAATGTCAAATGTTTGGTTATGTTATATAAAATAGTATTAAATAATTTAGAATTTTATTTTAGATTTTTTTATATAAAATTGAACAATCAAGTATTTTTTTTAAATTATTGCATTATATTCAAACAAATAATTATTTGATTTATATACGAAACAATTTTTTTCATGTAATTTGCAGACATTTGACCATCGTTTTTACGGATATGAAAATACCATACACATATATCATATTATAAAAAACAAACAACATATAAGACTATAAACAAACTGAACAAACACTAACAATGATATGTTCATGTTTGTTCGTTTAACTTTAACTGAACAAACTAATGAACACAAACATGAGATTTTATGTTCATGTTTGTTTGTTAATGAATTACAATGTTTTTTCAAAAAATAGATAATCGAACATAAACAAATGACCATAAATAAATAAACAAACAAACACAAACAAAAAACATGTACGTTTGGAAAACAACATCATCCCATAAAACATGATTTATAGTAATCTTCAAATTAATGTTCACACATTAATAATTGTAGCATCCTACATCAGTGAAGATGAGAAACTAATATGCCTATATAAGGTTGATGTCTCTATCCAACAAGACTGTGTTTTGCGGTGGGCATATGGCTTGACTTCCAGAAATAAAATCATGTGGCATTTGCCAAAGCAGATTATATTTTGTCTCGGGGTGGTCTGAGCTATTAAAGTTGGTATCAGAGCCAAGTTTCGATCGTGGGACCTGTGGGTTATGAGCCCACCACGGGAGAGGGATTGCAGCATCCCACAACGACGGAGAGGAGAAACTAATATGCCCCTATAAGGATGAAGTTGTCTCTATCCAACAATACGCATTTTGGGGCGGGCCTATGACATGGCTTCCAGAAACAAAACTGTGCGCCGTTAGCCAAAGCGAACAATATCTTGTCTCGTGATGGTCTGAGTTGTTAAAATTGGTATCAAATCGAGACACCAGGTCGATGTGCATAGCATGGACACTATGTTTGTTTTTGTTTCTAAATTTCAAAATCTATTTTCGTTCTTAAATATTTTTATTAATTTTTGTTGAAAATTATATTACCAACCGTAATCAATTTAAAATGTTGCTCGTTGATATTGTAATTAAGCTAATGACTCTCTTGCCCTTTGCATTTCATAGATATAAAATATAAATACAAAGAGATCAATGGGCCTTAACCCAAAAGACTAAACATAGACTAAACATCTAATTATTATAAAAGGTCCGTTAATAGTCCTCCGCAGTTTGAGGGGGAGAACGAAATTTAATTAAGCTAATGACTCTCTTGCCCTTTGCATTTCATAGACATAACATATAAATACAAAGAGATCAGTGGGCCTTAATCCAAAAGACTAAACATAGACTAATCATCTAATTATTATAAAAGGTCCGTTAATAGATATCAAACAATAAGCATTTCTAATGCATGAAAACATGAATTTAGGTTATTTTTTCCTAAAAAATAAATAATATATTTAAGGAATAACTGCGCAAAAAACCCTAAACTTGTCAGGTTTTTGTGATTAAAACCCCAAACCATTTTTCGTTGTATAGAATACCTCGAACTAACTAAAAATCAGTAAATCAAGGTTTTATCAATAGTTAACCGATTGAAACCAGTTATTAATCTTACGTGGACTGATAATAACCTACGTGGAATAAATTTTAATTGGTTAAACCGGTTGCCAAGTATTACACATCATTTAAACACTCGTTGATGATGTAATCCGGTTTAAAAATTACAATTAAAAATCATCAACGGGGATTTAAATGATGTGTAATACTTGGCAACCGGTTTCAACAATTAAAACTTATTCCACGTAGGTTATTTACCGGTCCACGTAGGAATAATAAACGGTTTCAACATGTTACTCATCGATAAAACATTGATTTACTAATTTTTTATTAGTTCAGGGTTTTTTATGCAACGAAAAATGGTTTGGGGTTTTAATCACAAAAAGCTGACAAGTTGATGGTTTTTTGCACAATTATCTGTATATTAAAAGATGAAAGGATAACTATATAATAATTTTCATGTCTATATATATTAATTAAAGAAAATCTTAGTTATCTTAATTTTTATTTTCCGTATGTTTTTCCTAAAATAGCTCTCTATATTTAATTAGCTGACTTTTAAACAATATAATAAAAACTAAGTTATATTTTTACCTAATTCAACTCTAAGAGCCAACCTATTTAAATGGCAATAAATACTTATTGAACCGTTAGTTTACCTAAAATGGAAAATGATTCTACTCGTGACCTCTCAATATCATTTTCCCGTTTATTTCCTTAGCATAATTATCTCTTTTAATGACTACCTTTTTATATTTAAAATATCATTATGTATCTTTCCTAATTATTTGTAAAATTTCGTGTTTCCATATTAATTAAACCTCTGATTTATATATTGATCTCTCTCCTAATAAATAATTCATGCAAAATTTTAAAAACAATATTAACATTTCTCATCAATTTAATATTTTTTTATTTACCAAACTTACAAAAAGTAATTAAATATTCTAATATTTACCATATTAAATAACAACTGTTACTTTTTTTTAGTATTTACAAAAACTATGAAATAAATCATAATGATGTCTTTTAATTTCATTTTAATTTTTTTTTTCATATAACTAAGACATCTAATTAGTACATTGATATCTCTTTATAAATCACACACCAATTAAAAATATCATCGTCAATTTATCACATTAAAGTTTTATTTATCAAATAATCAACAATAACCTTTCTTTATAAGAAAGTATAAAATAATTTATAACCATCTCTTCTAATTATGCTTTTGTTTTGTTTATTTCCATATCAATAAATCTCTCTCTATTAATACATTGATCCCGCAATTTATAATTCATGCAGCAATCTATATAAATACTAAAAGGGAGAATTTCATGTATATCCTTGTAAACCTTCAATATTACATTTATATATATATATCCTTACAAAATTCCTTATTACATATATATGCTTACAAACTAGGGGTGAGCTCGGTACCGTACCGAACCGAACCGGTACCGATACCGAAAATACCGAAACCGAATTATTAGTTTTGGAAGAACCGAATACCGAACCGTATAATTTTATATGGTGCCGGTTCGGTCCCGAATACCGAATTTTAGCTAATTACCGAACCGAATACCGAACCGAAAGTACTGAATACCGAATTTTAGCTAATTTAAAAACCGAATATATTAATTCGGTACCGGTCGGTACCGGTACCGGTTCGGGTTCGGGAAATGGTATCCGTCGCTCACCCCTATTACAAACATTTAAACCTCACTAATATATCCAAATATCTAATTTATAATTATTAAATCATTTTAAAAATATCAAAAAACCATTTTTGTAATTAATTTAATTAAAATTCCCTAAATACCCCTCTTGAATGGGAAACAAAATCAAAATCAAAATTGCAGAGGAATAACTGAATGAAATAGCTACCATAATTAGACTCTTATACATATCCGATCCATAAATAAGCGCAAAAACAGAATTCGGGCGTGTGTTGTGTCACCAACAAGGAGCGTTCACAGACAGCAGATTAATCGTTTTGAATTACATGATAATTACTTAAATAACAATCGGATTAAGGCGTTTTATGCGTACTACAAGATATCACTTAATGTCGGCGTCATCGAAATCATCTTCGAAGGAGTTGAAGAAATCGGAATCAGTCAAGCGGTGGTGATTCATTGTAACACCCTCAAACTAATTCCCGAATGCATACATGCGGAAACCTAATAATATAATAGTCTCTAACTATTCCCAATACATACATGCGGAAACCTAATAATTTTAAAACTTTAATTTACAAAAGTAAGTCACAGAAATCCCTGGTTAATCACATACTATCCGAAGTAAATGTACAGTCCCCAAAATATAACTACCTCTACAGAAGGTAGCTAACTCCTCGATCACGGTAGATGTAAACCTACTTGGGTCCAGCAGGCCTACTAGAAGTCCGGTCACCTGAGATACACACATATAAACACACAGGTCAGCTAACGCTGGTGAGAATGCAAGTGTTAGTGTACGATTATGAAAGATCAATAAAATAAGCAAACTCGATAGTAAAACGTTCAGCGTTCTCTACTGAACAGGTATATGAGATCCCACAAAGTAGCTCAGTCAACTCGTGTGGACGAATCCACGTACCCAAATCCCTAGACCGCACAAAGCAGTCGTTAGGACTCAAAAGGGAATCGGGAGCGACCCGACCCGTGCCCAGCCGTACGGTTTAGTATCTCGATAGCTCGTGTGTCTCAAATCTCATATAAATAAACACAGTTCTCAATTAAACACAATAATACAAGCATGATAATAACTCGGTAAAAAGCTCGTAAGTAAAACTCATGATATCTCATAAACTCAGTAAAAGATCATGCAAGTATTAATAACAATCGTACAAGTATCACAGAAAAGCATGGAAACTCACCTGCCCTGAGACACACTACTAAGTCTCGGTTCCCTGCCCTTTCCCTACCCTATCAACACGAGACCTTGAAATCACAACACAACAACTCGATATCACAATCTCGACCCAACAACTCTATACACAATTCTCAACAACTCACGCAAGCCCAAATACCCGAATACATAACTCACTGGCCGTCGCGGTCGCGCCCACCATATCTCGGCCGCGCTCATGTCGCGACCCGCGCCCAAACCCGAACCGCCAGCGATCCACTCAATAACACCGTGGCCCGCGATCGAGGGATCGCTGCCGCGCTCACGGACGAACAGGTCCAGTGAGCTCTGTTTTCTTAACAACAGGGGAGTTAATCCCCAAATCAATTCCCAATTTGATATCAGTCCAATTATAACATAATCCTATGATCTTAAACTTACTCAGAAACACATTTAAACTCAATTAAACCTCCCCTTTAACAACCAAATCAGATTAAACTCATAATTTGGGCTTAAAGCTTACTTGAGATTGAGAGAGAAGATGATGGCAAGATTTGAAACTTTAATCTCGCTAGCTTCGATTGATGCTACTGTCCACAGCTGAAATCCACAAGTACGTACACACACCTTTAGTCTCTGGCTTTTGGAAATGAGATGAAGCAGCAAAGAGTATTAATATATATACGTTTTGGGTATAACTCGGTCCAATACCCATAATCCGATCCCGATACCACAAAACACAATTTGGATTGCCGGGTCCCAAATTGAACAATTAATCCAATCAAATAATTCCACGTAACTTCCTCAAAATCAGGATGTTACATCCATAGTGGCCAGAGGGCCTTCTAGTGCTTCGATGTCATCGACATCCATGGCCACCGTCGTTGCTTGCTCTTCCATCTCGCCGAACAATTCCACCGGCAGAAAGGTAATTTAGGGATATTTGGATATATTAGTGAGTTTTAAATGTATGTAAGGATATATATGTAATAATGAATTTTGTAAGGATATATATATGTAATAATGGAGGTTTACAAGGACATACATGAAATTCTCCCAAACAAAAACAGGTGAGTAAAATTTTCGTTTGTCATTCGTTAAAAGATGTAAATTGTCATCTTTTACATTTGAAATTTATAAATTATAGTCATTCAATTTATAACAGCCTTCCAAATTAAAATTTTAAAAATTAAAATTTGAATTTATTACAACTAAGTATAATTATCGTTTATTATTATAAGGGTTAATTACTAAAATAGCCACATATCTCACTCTTTTATCACTTTTTAGCCATTAAAATTTCATTTTACCAAAATAGCCACACTTTACGTTACCACATTTACGTGATATGTACTTTTTATTCATATTTTAATGCATTACGTTACAAAAGGTGTTTGGTAACGTAAATGCTTGTACTTTACGTGATCACTTTTAAAATATGCTCATTCCCCATAAAAATGTAATGATTAAAGTTGGTCACGTAAAGTACAAACATTTATGCTACCAAATATCTTTTGTAACGTAATGCATTAAAATATGAATAAAAAGTACATATCACGTAAATGGTAGCTATCACGTAAATGGTGGCTATGACGTAAATGTGGTAACGTAAAGTGTGACTATTTTGGTAAAATGAAATTTTAATGACTAAAAAATGATAAATGGATGTTATATGTGGCTATTTTAGTAATTATCCTATATATTTTTATAAAAATAATTATTTATTATTTAACCCATGTAATAATGCATTACAAAATCCAAACGGAAAAGGTTGGAAGTTCCATTTGAAGAGTACGACGGCAAATATCAGTCAGTCGTATATATAGCACATTTATGTTAGATAATGTTCATAGCAAATCACATTAAAGGCAAACGTTTTCCATGTATTAGATCATTTTCCGTGGAAACTTCGCAAGAATCATCAGCAAAATGTAAGCGTTATGGTTTAATTTTCATCTTTTTTATGATGCACGTATGGTGTTTGATGATATGTCTGAGTGATTCTAAATACAAGAATTGAGGTGTTTGGTGAATCTGTGGCAGGGAGAATGGTTTGAACTTGAATCTGAAGCCAATGAATGCTGAACAATTAAGAGAAAATGGTCACAAAATGGTGGATTTCATTGCTGATTACTACAAGAATATCGAGACTTTCCCTGTTCTCAGCCAAGTTGAGGTATGTGACTACTTTTCTTTCCATAAACTACGTTTGTAAGCACCCAAACACAAAGTAATAGGCCGGCTAAATGAACTGCAAAACAATTAGAAACCATGGTGGAGTTGTTATTTTTAGTAACTTTTATGGGGTTTCAAAGTAACAACATATTGTTCTCAGTTTTGGTTGGTTATCAAGAATTTAGGAAGTGTTTTGTTTTGTGATGAAAATTGAAATTTAGAACCCATCTGATGATTTTGAGGCAGCTTCTAAATTCTGAAGATTGATACCATTCAGATTGTCTGAGAAGTGATACGAAAGTTCTCTAAATTTATGCATTTTTCGATTTTATCATTTTGAATTTACTGAAAAACTGTTATGCTATCAGCCAGGATATCTGCGGAAGCTTCTTCCTGATTCTGCACCAGTGCATCCTGAATCCTTGGAAACGGTTCTTCAAGGTGTGACACATCTCGGTCGATACTTTTCGATTATACCATCTCATTATAAGGATGCTAATGTGTTGTTCTACCGAAATAATTGATATGCCTTCATATGCTCTACGAAAATAAGGAAAACTGACATGTTGTCTTTTCACTGAAATCCATTTGTGATCGCAGATGTTGAAACAAAGATATTTCCAGGGGTTACACACTGGCAAAGTCCAAACTATTTTGCGTACTTTCCGTCTAATAGCAGTGTTGCAGGCTTTCTTGGAGAAATGCTGAGTGCAGGAATTAACATGGTGGGGTTTAGTTGGATAACTTCTCCAGCTGCTACAGAACTTGAAATGCTTGTTCTGGATTGGCTTGCTAATTTGCTCAAGCTTCCCAGTGATTTCCTTTCCAATGGTAAGGTTTTGAATTGTTTTTCACTCTTTCCAAGGGTAAGATTTTGAGTTTGGCCCTTTTTGGAAAAGGAAATAACAACATAAATTGAAGTTCCCTAACTTCTAGTAACACTATGAGATCTAAGTATGGAGTTCCGTTTGCTCACCTTCGATTCTATAATTTCCTGAATTAATGCGATTCAATAATATTATCATATTATAATAAATGAAGAATTTGTTCATAAATTGATATTCAAACATCATCCTTTACTTTTTACCCCTGGTCTTAAGAAGTAAAGAACAAATGCATTGCAATATGGAAGGACTGAGACATTTGTGCCATTAAGAGGACTATTTTGTGGCTCCATAATTATCTGTTTGTTAATACTAGTTCCATTAACCAGGTTTTGTATAAATATTTTCGTTCTTTTCAAATTGCGGTCAGAGTTTTCAACAATTGGTTTATCACGTCACAGGTCCAGGTGGTGGTGCAATCCAGGGCACTGCAAGTGAAGCACTTCTTGTTGTGCTTCTGGCTGCTCGGGATAAAGCTTTAAGGGAGGTTGGTAAAGAAGCCCTTGGAAGGCTTGTGGTCTATGGTTCTGATCAAACTCATGCTTCTTTACAGAAGGCATGCCAAGTATGTTCATCACCCTTCCTTTACATATTGTACAGAAAAATAGAATACTTATGTATTATAAAAACACTAATATGTCAGCTGTGTGCCATGCAGCTAAACAAAAAAATTTAGTCATTTTAATAATAGTTTGAACGGTAATAAATTTTACATTGGAATGTAGATAAAATAATGCAATCATAATGGTATGTTCAATTTGTTAAAAAACATAATATATCAAAGTTTATAACAGAATAAACAAAACAATTATATATTATAAAAAATAATAATGTAGATAAAAATAATGCTATCACAATGATGTATTCGAATTTTTATAAAACGTAACATATCAAAGGCTATAACAGAAAAACAAAACAGGTATATATTATAAATAAAATAATAAAGCAAGTCAGCTGTCTGCCTACCTACTTCAACTGCCTGACTGAGAGCTTCACTATTCATCCTGTTTGTAAATAAGAGTAGTTATAATAAAACTATGCTTCCTTAAATGCTTCAGGATTATATTTATATGATATAAATGGCTGAATCTTCCCACTCTATAATGTGTCTAATGAATTTTGTTTACAACTCAATGTGTTGCTTGTTCATTGCATATACAATTTATTGGTGCAAGAGATTCACTAGATTCGTAATTTAATGAATATTTAAGGTAATCTTCCCCGTACTCATTTTCATTTTCACCCTTACATATACAATTTATTGGTGCAAGAGTATCATTTTCATTCGGCTACGAATGCCGTCATTCCATCATGGATACTAAGATACTTAATTATGCATTTTATAAGTGGCAAAATTGGTACAGATAGATTTTTTAGGTTGGGTTGGGTTGATCCGTCCACACATGATTATGTCATGAATGTGCCATTTCGAACCCCATAGGGGTGGCTTAGTGGTTGAGCCTCAAAAGAGGTCCTGAGTTCGATTCCCACAGGGTTCAACTTCTTGGGGTTAACTTACATTTCAACAAAAAACTTGTTTGTGCCATTTCCTTTTTAGATAGGCTCATAGGGGTTTTTAATCTTACTGATTTCAATAGCAACAAAATATACACTATGTCAACCTGTTTTTAAATAATATAAATGGGTTGAAATTACCCCCTTTAATCTTGTGATATTGTTCATCTCATAGTTCATGGGAACCTTTCTTAAAGCCAATAGTTCACCATAGCATGTTAAATGTGTTCATTATTTTTCATCGTGTCAAGAATGATTTTGACTTATGAATCACCTTGAATCTTTCATACTGCAGATAGCAGGAATCCATCCTGAGAATAATAGGCTGTTAATAACAGAGGCTTGCAATGATTACGCTCTCTCTCCAGAAGCAGTCACTGAAGCAATCTCACATGACGTTGCCTCTGGTTTAATCCCTCTTTTCCTTTGTGCTACAGTAAGAAACGATAAGACTTGTATATCTTGCTTCTCATTTATCCATGTCATGTGTTTTCTTGTTCTACGATGCATTGAAATGTGTTTACTGCTAGTTTTTTTTATATAGTTTGAGCCAAAAACAATGTCACAATTTGCTGTCAATATGTTGGTGATGTATTGTGTGATCCTAGCTTGTTTTCATATATCTGAATTCTGTATTTGATTTTTTATACAAGAAGTGATACAAATTTGCTAAATACAAGTTTATACACTCAGGTAGGTAGCACGTCATCAACGGCTGTGGATCCTTTGCATGCACTTGGAAAAATTACCAAGGTGACATATAAGCACCAACCTACGCACCTACTTACATACGCACACATACATTTACTTGATGCACACACACACACACACACACACACACACACACACGTCGAAAGCACTCTTCCATAAAGACAAAGGTTACAAAGTAGAGGAATCTTGTGGACCAAAACAAATACCATCTATTTATCGTTATGTAATGAGCAACTTATAGGGCATCCCAAAAAGGAAATTTTGCAATTTTCATATAACATAAAGGTATTTATTTTTGGGAGTACCTAACTGCCTATCATTTTTTTGTGTTTGATGTGCGTTTTGGTAAGTGATTGTTTGATTATTGCCACTTTAGTCCAAATATTCAGTTTTTAGTATTCAAGTAACACACTTCTGCTTATAATTTTTAATCTTATTATGGATTATTTGGTTTTTAGGGGTCAAAAAATCAGTTTTGCTTAATTGGCAGGCTGCAACAAAACTTATCATCAAAGGGTAGAGGAAAATTACTTATATAACCCTTATTTTATCTATTATCTCCTTAAAATAATTATAATTGACTAAACCCCCTAACACCTCAAAAGTGATTGTTACAACTTCAAGGGAAACACATTCAAGCACCATCTATTGCACCATGTATTATACAATTGAGTATCTGATTCTCATTGATCATTTAATCACCTTGAAACACACATCCAAATACACCAAACATCTATCTAATCTAACCAAACTATGGTTTTTATTAACACTTTCATAACCTATCACCTTCATTGCTCTTTTATGTAAGTTCAAAAACTTATTTTCATCTAGTATTCCATTTTTTGTTATATACATACATATGTGTATATGTATGTGTGTGTGTATGCATGTATAGTTGATTAGAAGTTATTTGTTATTTCTTTGACAGAGGTATGGAGTATGGTTTCACGTCGATGCGGCGTATGCTGGAAGTGCATGTATTTGCCCAGAATATCGCCACCATTTGAATGGTATTGAAGAAGCTGACTCATTCAATATGAATTGCCATAAATGGTTCTTGACCAATTTCGACTGTTCAGCATTATGGATAAAGGTGTGTACACCATTTACTTTGTACCAATTTAAACTTGTGTTTTTACAATCGAAATTAGTGCATTTGCACATCCAACTTCTATTAGTAAGGGTCAAAATATGTCCGTAGGCTGGAAGTACACGAATTGCAACACACGTTTTAGAAGAACATGATGCCTTCTAGGACTACAAAAGTGTCCTTTTCATACGGTGTGCAATTTTGTCAACTTCAGCCAAAATATTGTAATTTATTATGAACCATAAAACAATGAAATTGGATACCTAAGGTAGAGTGTGATTGTAGGAAATCTATGAACTCACTCGACTTATATCAAAACAAACTTTGTAGTTTGGGTGAAATTCAAGATAGGATCCCTGAACGATGGAATTTGGGCTTTGATGGTTGGGCCAAACAGCAGTTAGCTGTTTGCCAGGTGTGCGGCGTGTCGAGATCTATACATGGGCTGGTCGTGGGCTGTGTAAATCTTCCCCTAATTCAAAGTTATGGTCAATTGAAGTCCACACGATTTACCAAGTGACTGTCATGATCCCATTGTTCCATAAATATAGTGTTCGGTTGATCTATTTGCTTCCCCTCCGTATTATTACATAGTTTAATGTATCATCTATCTGCTTCCCCTCATTGATTTCTACAATAATTCATGATCTGAGACTTTGTGATTCTGCAGTTTATTTCTACAGTTTCCATATATAGAAAGGCTATTGTCTGTTTAATTCTTTAAATTTACCTGTTGACTATAATGATTTACTGTATAAAAACAGGACCGAAATGCTCTCATTCAGTCTCTGTCAACGAATCCAGAGTATCTAAAAAATAAAGTAAGCATATCCACTCTACTACATTCGAGTAAGATACTCAAATTGATGGTATCTGTCGTGTTATTCGGATGGTTGGATCACGAAGACATGTAAAACCTTGTTATTTCTTGTTGTATATCAGGCTTCTCAAGGTAATACTGTTGTAGATTACAAAGATTGGCAAATTCCTCTCGGACGCAGATTCAGGTATGTGTGTCTTCATTTGTTCAGTTTTCACCATAATGGTTAAAGGTAAACAGATGTCTTTTGCGTGTTCTCGAGTTTACAAAATGGAGCAAAAGGAAAAGATTTGAAAAGAAATAACTCAACCTTAATATTTGCATGTTCTCGGTTCTGTATCATGGAAAAGAAAGGACACACCAGGAGTTAAGTTTAGCTAATTTCACTTCAAATCTTTCATCCCAAATGTGGAAAGATCTAGAGAGAAGGAACCTTGATACTAATATAAACTTTTTTAATGACAAAACTACCCTTTCTCTTCTCTCCTAGCTATTTTAATGGCTAGATTATTCATGAAGGGTGTAACTGTAAACAAAATTTAGCCTTCTTGACCTTTCTCTCCAAATCAATAACACAAAAATAGTTGCAATATTTCCCTATTTTTTTTCTTTTTTCCAACCCAAGAACATGCCAAGGAAAATAGGTTACACTTCCTTTTCTGCTCTCTCTCCTAATTTACTCTTCTCTTCTTTGTCCCAAGACTACTCAAAACCAATTGTTTTTTGTGATTATAATTCGCATGATTTGACAGATCTTTGAAATTGTGGATGGTGTTACGACTTTATGGGGTTGAAAATCTACAATCTTACTTAAGAAACCATATCAACTTAGCCAAACATTTCGAAGATCTTGTAGCCCAAGACTCAAGGTTTGAGGTAAGACTAAAATCTATAAGTTCTCTCTTTTGTAAAGTTTCAAGATACATATACTAGTATACTTATTTGACTGTTTAAATATTGATTTGGCCCTTAAAGTGATTTTGTTATAATCAAGGGTACTTCAGATACTGAAATTGCATGTTTTTTTTACATGAAAAATATATACAAAGTCAATTCTTAATGACTTTGAGATTTGTTAGAACAGACAAAATTGCAATTTTCATAAATAGTTGATACATCAAGCATTTTATCTAAGTTATATGTTGATCTAGATGTTCTATTTTCTCAAACAGCCATATCTTATAATCACTGTCCATTTTTCAGATTGTTGCCAAACGGACATTTTCATTGGTATGTTTTCGCCTTCTACATGCCACCAAAAGCGAAGATCATATCAGCAAACTGAACCATGACCTCTTGGACGCTGTCAACTCATCGGGGAAGATCTTCGTATCTCATACGGTATGTCTTCATTGATAAGAATGGTTCCAATTTGTTTTAGAGGTAACAATTTTACACATTCACCTAAAATGGGACTTGGCATATATATTTCATATCCAACCGGTTCGGTGAACAATTGAAAACTTTGTTAAGTATGTAAAATTTCGGATGCCTACAACTTTCTAAACCACCTTATTAGAAAACTTATATTATATTACATTAATATTATATCTTTTGCCATCATATTTATTACATTAAGTATATATAAAAATAAAAAGAGAAAAAGTGTTAGATGGGTCAACCCAGCCTGATCCTACCCATACTACAAGTTACCCCATTTGACCTAGGCTCGTGACCCAATTTGCCCGAAACTTTCATCTTGCTACACTAGCATGTTTAAGAGATTTTACTATTCATTTGCAAACAAAACATCGTTCTTGCAAATGACACTTTACACTTTGCACACTTTGCAAAATCAAACTCAAACTCTCGAGTCCTGACACGAATTGCCAACTAATAATATTGCCTTTCGCGCCCAAAAATGCTCATTCTTGCACAAAATATATCTTTTTTAGACATTATTACTAAAACTATGATCAAAACTCAAAAGTGAAGTAGGATGATGTGGATTTGTTGATTTCTGGACAGGTTTTATCCGGCAAATACATCTTACGGTTTGTCGTGGGTGCTCCATTGACAGAAAAGAGACATGTTGTTGCAGCTTGGCAACTTTTTCAAGAAGCAGCCTCTACTCTTTTGCAGAATTTATAAATCAAGTTTTCATGGCCATTGGTGAAACAAATTATTATTGTTGCTTGAACATTTTGATCTCTACTATGTATGTACTTTGACAGTGTCATGTGATTGCTATGCACTCTATTCATTCTTCTAAATGAATTCTTCTTATATTTATAAAATAAGTTTTAGATCATTAGAAAACTTAAGTTTTGATACCATAATTGCTTAAATCTATATCTATATATATTAATAAAGAAAACCTTGGTCACTCCCTCATCACTCTAAATTTTGGATTGGACATTGCTACAGTACACCATCTCTCCTTAATTTTTACAGATCATACCCCTCCTTGCTCACATGATTTGATGACATGAGATCTAATGATTAAAAGTTAATATCCTCTCACGTAAGAAGAACGTGTGTGATTAACAATTGAGATTGTGTGCATGTAGAATTACCCTTCTGATTTCCCGTATTTTTTCCATGATTAAACTTTCAATTTTCCTAGGTATTATTAAAAAAATATATAAAATCTATTAAAATACTTCTATATTTAATCCACATCATTAAAAAAGTAAATATTTAGTCTTCTAATACTAATTTCAAATTACTTTATAATAAGAAAAAAAACTTAATATTTTAGTATTTAAAATTGAAACATATAATTATTTTCTATTACAAATGTGATATTTCGCATAAAAGTATCAAATATAATTCATTGTCTGGACTCATGTTTATTTATGTATGATGATATCAAAAGACATTGAGAAATGATTTATAATTGTGAAATATATAAGTTAAAAGTAATTGTTTATGTTATTTTTAGTAAACTAGACATATTTTAATTTTTTCTTATTAAAAAAATAATAAAATTTGATTTTATAATATTAAAATTTGGTACTTATTGAATTTATGTTTAAATGAGTCTAATATTAATATGTTTAAATTCGAATCGTACACATAATTTATTTAGTTTTCTTTATAACGAACTAATTTCACATGTGTATAGAAAATAAATTTAAGTTTGAGTTGAAAATATATTTTAAATCTTTTCATGATGTCCTATAATTTGATTGTATAAAGAGCTTTATAATTGAGAAACATTATGAATGTTACAATTTAATTTAATTTTTTTATAAAAATAGATATATGCTATATCTATTGGGTTTTTTTTTTTACAAAAAGTTTAATAAAATTATATTCATTAAAAATAATTAGTTTTAAAAAAAATACTCATGTAATATATGGGTAAATAAACTAATATATATTTAATATAAACTACAATCTTTATAATTAGATCAAGATTGTTTTTTCAAATGGTTCACATGTGATTCGTGTTTTCCTAGCGATTAGTTCCACAATAATTCTTTGAATGTGTTTGTTATTTAAAAGGTAAATATCTTGAGTCTGAAAACCACGTCTGAAAATTAAAAAATGGTCTAATATCTGAATTTTGAAAATCACGTTTGAATTTAAGACAAGTCTGAAATTAAGAATTGACCTTAAATTTTTTAATTGATAAAAATGTTTTTAATATTTTTGTTAAATAAAATATCAACATCCTCTTAAATTAAGATTTCAGACGGAAGTCCACAACTTAATTTCGGATGTGACTTTTAGACGTTTTAACCTCATAAGTCTGAAATGTAACAAATAATATATTTTGAATTAAGATCCTGAAATCCACTTAAGTCTGAAATGTAACAAACAATCTACAGTTAAGATCTAAATTAAAACTTTAGAGGTTTTTAAAAGACAATTAAGTCAAACAAAGACACCATAACATGGCTACCAATTTTAACGATAAGAGTTTAAATTCAGTACTTTGAAATAAACTCTTACCACAAGATGGATTAAATAAGAAAAGCATTAAAATAAGGGAAAAATGACATCAAATAGCTCTGAACTTTCGACTTTATACATTTTATGTAGTGAACTTTTTTTTTGTGCATATTTGGTAGTCAAAGTTTCAAAATTGTTCCAATTTGGTAGTTGGCGAACCTTTTAACCGGTTGCTTCCGGTTTCGATGCCAACATGGACAATTTTTTTAATGACGTGGCTACCCGTTTTTATATTATACCCGGTTTTATCTATGTGGCAACCCGTTTTTTAAAATCACCCGAGTTTATAACGCCGTATGAAATTAAGAAATCACCCGGGTTTTTTAAAATCACCTGAATTTATAACGTCGTCTTTTAAAAAACCCGGGTGATTTTAAAAAACGGGTTCCACGTAGATAAAACCGGGTAGCCACGTCATTAAAAAATTGTCCACGTAGGCATCGAAACCGGAAGCAACCGGTTAAAAGGTACGCCAACTACCAAATTGGAACAATTTTGAAATTTTGACTACCAAATGTGCAAAAAAAAAAATTCACTACATAAATGTGTACAAAGTCAAAAGTTCAGAGATATTTGATGTCATTTTCCCAAACATTACAAGATCCTTGGTTTTAAATTTAAGTAGAGGAGTGGATTTCAATCTTTTATTTATAAATTATTTAGAGTACTTCTAAAAATAATATCACTCTTATGGGTTTTTTACTTTTTAGTTTATCAAAACCAATAATCAAACAAAGTTAACCATTCTTACATATACATACACACACACACAAATATTCAATGGAAAACCACTATGCACGTGAAAACTGTGGAAACCTACGCATACCGTCCGATTTGGTGCATTTCATGAAAAAAGCGGTGGCATGATCGTAAATAAGATGATGCATCATGTGGGATTTTGATGCATCGCGCGGGAAATTTGATGCATCACGCGAGATTTTGATGCATCGCGCGGAGAATTTGATGCATTTCTGGTGGTGCAGTGCGGTTTTCACAAGTTTTCAGGTGCATGGTGGTTTTCCATTGAACCTCCCTCTATATATATATATAGGGAGTGGATCAAATGAGGACCGTGCTTAAAATGATGACGGTAAGAACCAATAAAAAATCACCACATAAGCAAGTTTATTCTCTCTCCTTGAAGGGCATTATGGACATTTAATTGATTATTATATATGGTAACTTGATTAATTTTATTATTTAAAAAAACTCTACAAATCTATTCAAATCTCGGTCAAATTTTTTCAAATCAACATAATCCTAATCCACAACTATTTGAAATCTTTGTCAAATCTCCAACCATTATACACCACTCCAACATATATATATTTGGAAAAAAAATTTCAAATTTCTTCAAATATCAGTCAACATAAAAGTATATATTTCAATCACCCAAATCAAAAAATTAAAAAATCGTATTTTTATTAAGTTAGTTGTTTTTATTTATAAATATCATAACTTGTTTTGTTTATCAAGATTCCGCAATTGAATATACTCGAGTATTACAAAGAACTTGAACAATCATGGATGAATATGAACGTAAGTAATTTTTTTTCCACATTTCAAATCTTTTATTTGTTATAGAAATAAACGAGATGATTTGTTGCTTTACATGTACGCCTACTATTTACAATGTCCATCATCCAATATGTCGTTAACGATAAATGATTCACAATTTTTCTTGGTGAACAATCAATGTGAACCACATCGTTTTTTATTGTAAACGAAATTGTGAATCAGAAATTGAATGGTAAACGAAATTGAATGGTTCATGTGAAACATTCATTGTGTTAATGTCTAATTTGATAACCTATAAAGTCTTTATGAACCACATGGTGAACCGTCGTGAACCACTTCACAATCCAATCTCTGACCGTATACTCTCCTACACACCGTGAACCGTCTTCTACAACTACCAAAACCCCTCTGCCTTCTACTCGCCTTCTACCGTGAACCACACCCACCTATTCCATGCATGTCCCCGTGAATCACACCCACAATTACCAAAACCCCTCTCACCGCTGTCCGTCGCCTGAAACCCTTGATTCACCAACCTGCCGCCGTGACTCGCAAACAACCAGCCCGCGTGAACCGTAAGCCAGCAATGCTATCGTGAATCGCCACCCACCAAAGCCTACGTGAACCACGAGTGCCGCCGTGAACCACAAACCCACCAGCGCCGCCGTGAATCGCAAAACCCTATTGCCGCCGTGAATCCCCTCTCAAACCATAAAACCGTGAATATAACTACTTAGCTAATTAATAAGATATATTTGCCTAAATTATAATGGTGCACAAATTACCATATTACCCTCTACATGTTTTAAAAGGGTTATAAAAGTCTAAATAATTACAAATTTGCCACGTTGAATCCTATTGGTTGATTCACAAAATCCAGCGATTTCATTGGTTCTTACCGTCCTCATTTTAAGCACGGTCCTCATTTTATCCTCACCCTATATATATATATATATATATATATATATATATATATATCAGTGAAAGTTTAATATATTTTTAGATGTCAACGTAAATACACACGCACATATATTAAAGATAAAAATAACAAATGTCAATATTAAATATATGTTTTTTAATCGGTCATGTATCGGTACCGAACCGGATGGTAACGAATTTTTTTGAGACAATATTAGTACCTAGTACCGAACAGATTATAGAATTTCGGTCCCGATACTGTACCGGTTCGGTTTCGAGAAATCGGTAAAAAATCTCACCCATAATCTTCGGTCCAACTTCAAGGATCCTAAACATTAGAAAACTAGTTGAATGTGATGTAATATTGCTAATTGTAAATATAAAGTAACATGTATGATAACATTTTTACAAACCAATTCCATATCAGGCTAAATTAGTATATGGACTAGTTTTTTTACCCGCATAATTAATCCACAGTCGCATGGGTCGAAAAACATGTACAATGCATTTTTATTCTAAGAAAATTAGTACAAAACCCCCTAATGTGCCTCTACTTTCAACAAAACTGCCTTTCACTTTACTATGATACCGAAAGAAGGATCAAAACGTATATTTATCAACAAAGATTATGATATTACAAGAAAATAAATGGGTTAATTACTAAAATAGCCACATATCACACCATTTTATTACTTTTTAGCCATTAAATTTTCATTTTACCACACTTTACGTTACCACATTTACATGATAGCCACCATTTACGTGATATGTACTTTTTATTCATATTTTAATGCAGGCCAATTGAAACCTTCTAGGAGTGGAGCACTGCAATCAAATTTTAAGCAAAAATGATATGATTCAATCAGATTCATTTTCCTTGAATTGAAAATGCTTTTTACAGTTTGGGTTCTTAAATTATAGGAATCTGAACTAAAAAACCAACAAAGCCTTGTAGAAAGAAACAGAGAAAGTTGCTATTCTTGAGTGGACTAAGATCAATCATAATGGCCCATTTGGCATGCACAAAATTTAACAAAAATCTCTATTGATAATCTACTTCAGGCATGCCCAAATGAACCTGAAATTATTTTAAAGTTAGTCTGTACTGACCCATCTTTGATACTTCAGGCCAAGTATGACATGTATACATGGGCGTCTTTTAGGGTGTGCGAAAGACTCGACCGCACAGGGCCCCCCAATTTCGTAGGGTCTCACGGTCATAATAAAGATCTAAATTTAGACCAATAAATTTTTTTTTTTTTTTTTTTTGTATTTCACATGTATACATTGTGCATCGGTGCGTATAATGGAGTTCATGTCAAATTCAATTTGATTCGTATTATTTATTATAACTTCTCAATAATCAGTTTTTTTGTTATTCACGAAGTTCACTTTTCCTATTTAAAATATTTAAGACACTATGTTGTAATCACAAGCACAGAGAGCCTCCAAAATCTATGAGACAACCCTGCATGTATAAATACAAGACTCGCTTACTATTTTGAGAATTCATCGTATTAAGTTCATGTTTCATGTCACTTTTCAACTTCAATCACCCCGAAATAAAATACAAAGAGGTAAGATAAATAGATTGCTTGTTCAGTTACGTGACCCAAAGATCACTCGTATAGAAAATAGGCAAATAAATTAGAGAATTTGCATTATTGTAGCATAGGGAACGTCACATTGTAACCACAAAAACAAGGGGAACATGAATTCTTTACATTGTAGGCTTCGTGGCCAATTGTTGATGATCCATCCTTTCATAGTATTGCAACATAAGAACTATAACATTAAAGTATGTTTTGTTAAAAAGAGTAACAAAAAAAGGCTAAAAATGATCTTTAGATGAAGCAGCAAGTGTTAATTTGCAGCCTCGTTAGGTGAGGTGACAGAACCGATTGAAATCAGGTGAAGGAAGCATGTTAGATTGGTTAAGCAAAAATAATCAAGTAAATACACCAAACCCCATTTGCCTTTCCTAGCACACAAGAACAAAGCTTAAGATAACTAAGAGTGTAAAACTTGCCTGTAGAATTCACAACACCGTAACCAATGGTGATATCCCACGGGGCTTATCGATGCCTAATTTGCCACATAAAAAGAAATCTGTAAGAGTAAAATAACATAATAAGGGCTAATTTGTAATAGAGTAGTACATAAATTTACAAAAGAGAAAGAAGAAAGCAAACCCCATGAGTCTTGCCTAGCACACAAGAAAAATCTTTTAACACTTGGTTAGCATATCGTGTAGGTCCATTGTAATGGATTAATAGATCAAAAAGCAAAGAATAACGTTAAAATAAGTTGCCAAATGTTTCAATTTTCAGGATATGGAATTCAAATGTATGAATGCATCATTCGAAGTAAGAAACTTGATTGAAAAGACGATGTAAATTGAGTTGTGTGTAATCAAGTCAAATAAAGTGCATCAAAGTATTGCACTAAAGAGCCATAAAGTTTTAAGGATCTTTTGTAAAGATGGTAACAAAACGGCTTAAAAAAAGATCATTTGATAAAGCAGAAATTGTTAATTATCAGCGTCATTAGATGATATGACAGAACCGCTTGAATCAGGTGAATGAGGTAGCATGCATTCCCGCCTTTCTCAAATATTAAACAATAAATTTTATCTCCCATGTGGCCATGTACCAACCAACTTTATATAGATTGCCTTTCAGAACATCAAATAGTGAAGCCGAATACATATGAAGTTATGCATAACTGCATAAGCATAAATCGTCCATAAAAAGTCTATAATCCAGGTTTAGATACTTGTAATGCACATTTTTTATAGGAATTGTTTGTCATGTTTCTTTTATAAGTGATTATATAATATTGGACAATCAGAATGACATAACCAGATATCATAGCCTTGGTTTAGAATTAGATAATCAGTTTAGAAAAAAAAACATATGAATATATGTAAATCTTATAATCAGATAATCGTTAGTAAGAACAGTCTATTACCATTTAGATGCAATACAACTTCCAACTATCTTTGTTATACCCAAAATTAAAATTATGTCTGCTTGAGGATGCTTCCAAGGCTTATCTATCTCTGAATCGTCGTAGTGGATATTAGTGTTTCGAATGTTTCCCGATATAAACATTAAATAAATGATGAGATACAATATTGAATATTAAGGACTAGGGATGAGCATTTGGATCAAACCGGCCCAGACCGAAAAAAACCGAAATTAGGGAATTAAGAAAACCAAAAACCGGCCCAATGCTTGTAATACGGGTTTGGTCCGGTCCAGTTTTTGGTCCGGTTTTTCGGTTCTTGGACCGGTTGGAACCGGTACAAGTTTATAAATATTTTAATGTTTTGTTTATCTTTCTTTCTCAACAATTTTTTTTCTTTGTGAAATTATCAAGTTTAACACTTTTTTTTTGAACAAAACAAAATATCAAACATACATTGCTTATGTTAAGTTTTTTATATATTATCTCTATAAAAAAATATTTAAATCGTTATATATATACGAAAGAGCTCAATAACTATTACATATACTTTTTATATGATTTATAAATAATATTTAGAAAATTTGTTTCTTTATGGACAACAAAAAATAACAATATGACATAAACTATAAAATTGATAACATAAAGTTTAAATTTCGGTTGGGCCGGGTTAAAAACCGAAAACCGATGGACCGAACCCAGAAAACCGAAAACCGAAAATAGTGATTTTAAAGAAACCGAAATCGGACCAATTTCATTAATAACGGTTTGGTCCGGACCGGTTTTTTTGGTCCAAATGCTCATCCTATTAAGGACATGCACCAAAAACTACAATTAATTCTTAAATATCATTAATTTGGAAAGGGTCTCCATATTTCGCCCCATTAACTATATAAATATCTAAAAATGATAATACGTACATCAAAGCATTATGCTAATATCTTCACATATATGTAGTAGGAAGCGAGAAATATAATTGATTTATAGACTAATCACTCCCACTATGCGTACTTCAGCAAGATCCTTAAAAACAAAAAGAAAGAGAGAAAAACTTATCAGAAACGACTTCAAATATTTCGAATGAAAACTCACCAAAAATGATATGCTTGTAGTTTCATAACCCGAAACTCTACACAACCGAATAAATTGTAAACAACTGGAATGTGTTTTTTTCCCTTTGGAACCGATGCTCAATGGATTGTGGATGGTTCTCACTACAAACCAGAATGTATTTCAAGCACAAGGTATTCATCATTTCTGAGTGTACTTTAGAACTTTTAACAACTAAATATACATAACATCAAATAAAAATAGGGAGAATTGCTTAAAATAGCAAGCAACTTTTTCATTTTTTCTTATTATAGCAATTTCGTAAATTATGTACCAAATAAAGGAACCAACTCTTTGTTTATTCCCGATTATAGCATTTAACTGGTAAACAACAAAAGTTAACCGGTAAAAAAGGGTTATATATAGGGTTGATTGTTTGAAATAACAACCCATTTTTTATTTATTTTCCGTATTATGGCAATGAGTTTATTTTTTACCATTTAATATATTGTTTGAAATAACAACCTACTTGTTGTTTACCGATTAGATGCTATAATCGGAAGTAAATCAAAAGTTGGTTCCATTATATGGGACAAATTTTATGAGATTGTTATAATAAAAAAAAAAGGGAAAAGTTACTTGCTATTTTAAGCAATTCTCCCAATAAAAATAACACATCCACATACAGATAGAGATACAGGAAACATTAGATCTACAAATTAACAGATCCAACAAAAATGAATATAACATGTACTTGTGTAACAATTGGATAAAAAAAAGAGCAATCCATATATAGGTTAAATTATGAAGAAATCAACGAATTAATAAGAAAACAGTTAGAGAAAAGAAGAAATAACAACGAAGATGAAAATGGCTTACCAAAATCAGCTCCAGATTCACCCCATGAGATGAGATCTGCCATTAGAGGAACCCTAAGAAACTGTGAGTCAAAAAATAATGAGTGAAACTGGTGACCTAATTCGATGGAATTCAGGGAAGAAAAGTAAAAAAATATAAATAAAAACGACTCTGCTGGGGATCGAACCCAGAATCTCTGGTTCCGTAGACCAGCGCCTTATCCATTGGGCCACAGAGTCTTTTCGATGTTAATTGAACGGAGACAATGCTTTTAATTCCACCACAAAACTTATTTCCTTCCTTTTATAGCATAATAACGCAAATTCATTAGAAATGAATCAAACAATGATTCACATTATTTATTACATAACCCTTAATACGAAACGAAATGAAGATTTTTAAAATCATTTTTCATCACTTACAGAATATTTTTAGGAGTTGTTTGTTTTTTAAGAGTTAAGTTTTTTTCCGTCTGTAAATGTTTACAATCTGAGGAGATGGTTTAAAGGTTTCAGTCCGTAAAGAAAAGATAGTTTATATATGTAATTAATTTTTTTCCAAAAGGGTATTTGTGAAATAAACCTTCAAGTTTGACCAATTTTGTGATTAAAACCCCTAACCATTTTTCATTGCACAAAAAGCCCTCAACCAGCAAAATCTCATGGAATTGAGATATTACCGATTGAAAATCGTAGGCCGCCGTTGACAAGTCATCAGTGATCACCGGAATTTTCGCCGAAAAAGTAATTTCAACAAAAAAAAACCCACATATTTAACACAACGAAATGAACAAGAAATGTGGAATTTGAATCATAAAACACGCACAAATAACTTTGCTAGACAGAAGGTTTGTTTGAGACGACTGATTGGTGTCGGCAGATTGCAACAGGTTAATCAGGTTGCAAGTGATCCCATAAAAATATAAAAAATTTTAGAAATTGGATGAACGCATTAGAAAGAGTCGGGTCAAATATATTTTGGAATGTTAAAACATTTTTGTAACACCCTCGAACTAATCCACAATGCCACGTAAATAACACATCATCCGTGACATAATATAATAATCCCTACACTATTCCCAAGATACATACATGAAAACCCGATAATTTTAAAACATTAATTATACAACAACAGTCACAGAAATCCCTAAATATAATACAACCTATCCGAAGTATATATATATCAGCCAACAAAATATAACTACCTCTTCAAAAGGTAGCTAACTCCTCGATCACAGATAATGTAAACATACTTCGGTCCAGCAGGCCTACTAGCAGTTCGATCACCTGAGATACACACGACAACACACATAGGTCAGCTAAAGCTGGTGAGAATACAAGGGTTAGCGTACAATTATAAAACTCAATAAATAAATAACTCGATGATAAAACGTTCAGCGTTCTCTACTGAACAAGTATATGAGATCCCACAAGGTAGCCCAAATAGGTACTCAACTCGTGTGGATAAACCCACGTACCCAAATCCCTAGACCGTACAAAGCAGTCGTCAGGACTCAAAAGGGAATCGGGAGCGACCCGACCCCTGCCCAGTCGTACGGTTAGTATCTCAACAGCTCAAGTGTCCCAAATCTCATATTTAAAATAAAGTTCACAATAGCCCAGTAATACAAGCATGATAGTATCTCAATAAAAGCTCGTAAGAAAACTCATGATATCTCATAAAAAGCTCGATAAAAGATCATGCAAGTATAATAAATAATCGTACAAGTATCTCAACAAAAACATGCAAACTCACTTGCCCAGCTAGCTAAACTAAGTCTCGGTTCCCTGCCCTTTCCCTACCCTGTCAACGCGAGACCCTGAAATCACAATATTACAACTCAATATCACAATCTCAACCCAACAACTCTATACACAATTCTCAACAACTCACGAGACCCTAAAGACCCGAACACAAGACTCACGGAACCAGAAAACCCGACCCGAAACCCCAGCCGCATCGCGGCCGCACTCGCCATCGCGGTCGCGGCCGCGCTCAGGCTAAACCGCCTGCGATCACTTAAGAACATCGCGGCCCGCGATCAGGGGATCGCGGCCGTGCTCACGGACGAACAGCAGCAGACATGCTCTGTTTTTCACAGCCAGGGGATTCAATCCCCAAACTCGATTCTGCTCAATTTTAACCACGATTACAAGCTCGAATTTACTCAGAAACATATCCAAACTCAATTCGACTACTTATTCATAATCAACAACAATTAATCCGCGAATTTAAGCTCAACTTTACCTCAAATATGGTTCCAATCTCAAAGAAAGAAGTTGAGGTTGAATCTAACAGCTTGAAGCTCCAATTCAGTCTCTAAATCTCTGATTATGGTTGCTGAATTCACAATACACACACTCACACTTTAGCTTTGGCTTTTGGAAATGAATTGAAGAACAAAGGAGCCAACAATATATACGTTTTGGGTTTAACTCGGTCCGATACCCAAAAATCCTATCCCGATACCCCAAAATACAAATTTATACTCCCGGGCCCCAAATTAAATAATTAATCTAATGAAATAATTCCACGTACCTATCCCAAAAATGGGATGTTACAATTTTCAATTGTGATGTTTATTGGGATATTTGAACATTATTATGGTTGAGATGATTTGTTTGTAGTACGTTATTTTTGGGATGGTTTGTACTTAAGACTTTCAATTTGGATTATTAAAGTTTATTTGATGTATATCATATTTTATAAGATATATTGACGTGGATGATATGCTTGTTTATAAATAGGATAAAAAAAATTAACGGATATATAATGATGTTTATAAAAACATTTTATTTAAAATGATAATTTATTCATATATAGAATTCATAGAAAAAAATTTACATGTAAAAGTTATAAAACAAACAAAAACTCAACAAAATTCAAGAATGGTAATTCTGTCATTTGACATTATTTAAATACAGTTCTGCTGACAGATTTATAAACCAAACAGAATAAGGAATTGAATTCCAATTCCTTTTCCTTTTCCTACCAACCAAACATGTATTGGATTTCAATTCTAATTTCTGATAGATTTTAATTCATTGACAGATTCCAATTTTCTCAGAAATATTCTACAAACCTAACGTCACCTAATGCTTTTTTTTGATGAAATTACATAAGTACTTGATTAATAATAGTTGTAACATTATAGACGTGCAATGAATTTTAAGGTTTGTTCAATATGTGTAATATAGTTTTGAATTAATTATAGGTCATTGAATTTATAACAATTGGTGTAAGTTGTAATCTATAATGATTAAACTGCTTTTTTATCTAATAAATTATATTCCATGGTATAAAACAGGATGTTACTTAAAATGAAATAGTAAAGAATGTATATTGTTATTCGACGATAGTTGTATATTTATTTTACATGATGAAAGAGTTTTTTAAAGTTTCATAACCTATTATGTATAAAAAAATTGCTATAAAGCCAAATCAACATGAATTTCAAGTGCATTTCTACGATAGTTTATTAGAAATTTTACTCACCTCCAAAAAATAATTATTGCAAGATATCTAAGTTTTGATGTTTTATAAACTACAAACTTTTACATATTGGAAATTCTTATATACATTTATACGTACAAAGCATTTATTTTGAACTTTTGAAGTGTTTGTATCCGTTGATGTTGCGGAGAGGTTGTGTTCAACTGGATTCAAAGAAGTTTGATTTGTCATCCATCCATACGGAAGAACATGTGTGACCTTTGTTAGAATATATGCCTACAGATAGCAATACTACCCCTCCAACCGAACTCCTCCTTCTCGGCATCTCATTCACTTTCTTGGTTGGGAACCGAAAATTACATACAAGGGAAAACTAGCATATTGTTCAATCGTGTCATCATAAATTCCATATTAATAAAGTTTTATAGTTCATTTATTATAAATCAATTCCCTTGTTTACATACTATAATATTTCCATATCAATAAAGATTTATTATGGTTGTGTTTGTTATTTTAAGAGATAAATGTTTGAAGTCTGAAAACCACGTCTGAAATTAAGATGTGGACTTAAGATCTGAAGTCTGAAAACCACGTCTGAAATTAAGATATGCATGTCTGAAATTAAGAGCTGATCTTAAATGTTTTAATTAATTAAATTGATTTAAATATTTTAGTTAAATAAAAATATTAATATACGACAACCTCTTAATTAAGAGTTTAGACTTCAGGCGGAATTCCGCAACTTAATTTCAGACGTTATAACATCTTAAGTCTGAAATGTAACAAACAGTCAATTCTGCATTAATATATGAAATCCATTTAAGTCTGATATGTAACAAACAGTCTATTTTCAATTAAGATCTGAAATTAAGACTTTAGAGGTTTTTAAAAGACAATTATGTCCAAACAAACACACCCATAACTGAACTTTGAATAATATTATCTAACTCATATTTATCTCAATTATAATTACTTTACATATAATTACAACTTTTATCTTATAATTAAATATGAGTTAGATGATATTATTCAGAGTGACAATATGTAAAATAAATAAAAATCTTATGATAAGAAAAAAAAATGCATAAGAAAAAGAATGTGACAATATGTAAACTTATAATTAAAATTAAAACAAGTAAATAAAAAAATAATGACAGCTGTGGGATTTGAACCCACGCCCTTTCGGACCAGAGCCTAAATCTGGCGCCTTAGACCACTCGGCCAAACTGTCTGTTTTTTTCTGTGAAATTGAAGAAAACAAACTAATCTTTTCGATTTTGGCAGAGAAAAATGGATATCAAATTGCGTAGTTAGTTTGGTTTTTGTCTCTCGAGCCACCACCAACTTACCATAATTGAATCCAAGGTAAATCCCTACTTTTTCTCCCCTGTTCATATCCAATTCTGTTTATGTGTGTGTGTGTGTGTGTGTGTTTAACGCAATGGAATTGTAATTAGTTAATTGATTTGTATTTTGTTTAGTATGATTGGTTTTGACGTGGGCATTAGAGTTGTCTTGTTGAAAATAATGAGGTTGAAGCCATGTAAAACCCTAATTTTTCTCCACAAAGCGAATCGAATTATTACTATGTGTGACTGTTCCTCAATTCGAACTTGATTGGGCCCTAATTTCTTTGATTCTAGTCGATGAACTCGATTATATATATGAATATTAAACGGATAAAGCATTTTATGCTATCGAACCTAGGCATATTGTTGATATGTTTGTTGGATCTGTCGCTTGGTATGCATATTCGTTTGTTAGCCAGGGGGATTTTTTTTAGGAGAAATAATGTTGGATGATTCAAATGGCTGAATACTTGCATCAAATTGAATCTTTTGTTCTACAGAATTATGGATACAAGTACTAGGTGTTTGCAAATATGCAATCACCACAAAGAAGTTTATTATCGAGGCGTTATATTTTGTCTCTGTTTTTCAACTTTATTTACGTGTTATAATTATGCTTAAAATGCTTGTGAACGAAGATTGGTTTTTAGCTCTTTATCATGTTGTTTACGTGTATATATATGTGAGCATGTTGAATTTGATTTGTTGCAGAGTGCGAATGAGTAATTATGTATGTATTTGGAGTCACTAATACATAGCCTGTTAGTATATTCAACACCAAATGGGTTATCCTAGGGAAGCTCGATGATTTCAAACATTGGAGTATGAATATAATATGCCAAATTGTTAAATAGAATCATGAACTCCAATTTTTAATGTACGAATAGCTTTTTATGGAGAATCTGTATTGTTATGCAGAAGAAGCTTCAAGGTTGTACCTTGGTGCATGAAAACATTGTATCTTTTAATGAAAGCATAGACAACGACAATGCATGTATATTTGGTTGCTCTTGGGTAGGTTCTCTTTCTCTTGACAAATCCATGCTAAAGTGCAAACATTGTTGCACAGGGCAAGCTGGCACAAGTCTTAATCATAAGGTACATATTATTTCTTTGCAGGTAAAAGCAACAAGTTTGTTATGCGTGCAGCTAGGTATGGATAATGCGTTGTACTTATACTTGTTGCATCTTTAGGGAAGGGCCATAAGTTTTAGCATCAATAACCCATGGTTGAAAATTTTTTAAATAAAAATTGTTACTATCATCGTCAACTTATTTTGAGATGCTTTTAAATGGTGGATTTAGTCGGCTTTTAATAATCATGCCGGAAAAAAAACTCTCTTGGCCAACTTCCCAATGCTAATGAACTCGTATACTTGCATTTCCTGGTCATATCTAATGAACTGATTTATAATGTTCTTATTTTGTATATCTTTCGATTTTACATATATTTATATCTTTTTGGTGCCAAAATATATTAATATAATAAATAGTTGAAAGGGTAATAATGAGATTAAATGCATTCCCATAGCCAAAGATAGTATACCGAACGTTAGTTTGGGAATGATAGTCAAATTCGATGCATAGATTAAACAAGTCTTCAAGTAATCATACTCATGCCTATGGCATTCCACCTTCCTATCAAACACAAACCCTAGTAATTTTGTACTGCAAATAAACACCACAGTAGTCGATTTATTTGGATTCTCTTGAGTGATGATTGGATTTGACATTGAGAATTAGGGTTATTTCATTGAAATTAGTGAAGTAAAAGCAAGGTGAATCTCTAATCCTCCACCAAATTAGAGTTCACACACACACACACACATATGTGTGTGTGTGTGTGTGTGTATATATATATACATATATATATACATATATATATACATATATATATATATATATATATATATATATATATATATATATATATATATATATATATATATATATATATGCCTGTTTGACACAAGAGAATATGAATTCATTAATTTATTTGGGTTTGTTGAGTTCTTACTAGCTTTGACAATAAGATACTAGCATGTGTACTAGAGCGGCTGAGTATGAATTCCATAAGGGCTGTTTAGTAATATTTTGCTGGAATGCGCAGTAGGTGTTTGATATCTTGCCTATTAGGAGTTCTGTTTGCTTTCGATTCGTTTTCTCTCCCACATGTTTTGTAAGCAGCAGGCAGCACATGGCCTAGCAACAAAGTAACATGCAGTGCAATCCTAAAGTGATGTGCTCCCATGAAATTTAACACAATGTTCTATAACAAAACTATGTTTCTGAAATAAAACATAAGGCTCGTGTTCTAGGGTGAAATTGTTTTTAACTTCTGTGTTATGAATCTCCTTGTTACTTTCGCTAAGGTATTCGTTGTATGTGGCTTTGTAATTATGATATATTTGGTCTCTTCATTTTCATTGTTAGAATTTATTCATGTCCTACCTTGGAACTTGGTTTAATAGATGACAGAACTACAATCGAGTGATGTGTTTAAAGTATGATGAACATGTGGTGTGTTTTAGGTGGCCCGTGTATGCATATCTGGTTACCTTCCCATGCTTCTTCTTCTTATTGTTATTATTATATATTTCATACAGTTATATCACAACAGGTGAAAAAACTGGACTGTAACTCTATAAACCTTGGAGTTGAGGGAAATGGCAGCCACACCGATGTTTCCACCGAACTTGGTGCCTGGGAATGCTAATGTCGACGGAAATGCTGCAGCAGCTCCACCAACACCAGGGACAGACATGACAGGAATATGCTTCAGAGACCAATTATGGTTGAACACTTACCCACTGGACCGGAATCTTGTCTTTGATTACTTTGCTCTTTCTCCTTTTTATGATTACACATGCAACAATGAACAATTGAGGATGCGCTCAATTCACCCGTTGGACATATCTCATCTTTCGTAAGTTGTTCCATCAAGTTTTCTGACATTAGATGTGCCACTATTTATATACTTATCATTTTTTCCATGTAGTGAAAGTGTCTTATCACGTGTGTATTTTTGCAAGAACTGCTCAGAAAGTATGATCTGTTGATTTGGTTATTCATTGGTTGTTTTGTCATTTGTGCAACATGAAGTGAAAGTGTCTTATCATGTGTGTATTTTTTCATTGTATCATGCCGCCGAACTTTTTAATGCAATTTTCAGTTTCTTGACTTTGTCCTCTACTCTAGCTTTGGTGTTCTTTGTTATATTTTCTGTTTGGTGTGTGTTAACTGTTTGGGTATTGATAGTTGATGCCTCTAGAGAGGGCTAGCCAACAAATGTTATTTTTTAATATACTTCTGATGTTGTTCATTAGAGTGTTCCAATCCAGAATCATCACTCATAAGTTTGTAACGGTTTCATAAGGTTGTGCTCTTACTTTTTTCAAGCAAAATTAAGTATGAAAATGTTTCAAATAACAATCTACTTTGCTATTATAAAAGATTTGGAGTAAAATGAGATTATTGACTCTTTATATATAGCAAAATGACAGGAATAGAGTACATGGTGACTGAGGTCATGGAACCTCACCTTTTTGTCATGCGTAAGCAGAAGAGGGATGGTCCTGAGAAAGTCATTCCAATGCTTACCTACTATGTGCTCGATGGTTCAATATACCAAGCACCACAACTTTGTAATGTCTTTGCTGCTCGTGTTGTATGTGCTTCTTCCCTTGTTTGTTAATGTAGTATATACTATATAGTTGTTTATAATGTGAACTATATGCTCCATGCATTCCTTATTGCGGATTATAAATTGCATATTGCATAATCCATGCCCCATTATTAGTTACTAAGCAGAGATTGGCACACAAAATCGGAACACGAGTCTAGACAACGTGTGCCTGTCTAGGTGCTTGTAAATGTACCTCCAGATATGCATGTACCCTTCGATATGGTTAGTTAAAACCAACATTTGGAATTACTTGCTATCTCTTATGATTTTTGTTAGAGTTCATAGTTATTATCTTTATGAATAACATGTATCCAAGACTGTTGTCCTCCATGAGGGTTTATTCGAAATGGATTCCACAGTGCTGTTTGTCTCTAAGACTACTTTGGACTTTCAGTCTAAGTGAAGTCTCCTCCAATAAACATTGAAAAGTATCACCCTAACTAAGTTATCAGGATTTGGTTTTATGATGTCTGAATGTGAGAAGAAATATTTTCTATTTTTTTTTTTTTGCATTCCTCGAAAATAAATTAAGAAACTAATTTTTTTTTTTTTTCAAATTTGATGTTTTTGAGTTTCTAGGAATGTTTTTGATGAAGTTTACATTCTCTTATATAATTTGAGTTTCGAAGAGTGCAAAATTTTTTAAAAGAAATTTCCTTTGACATGTAGACATCATGGAATGAAGACTTGTACTTGACTAATCTCTTCCATGAACGTAAGACTTTCATCTTCCCGATGATGGATTTCTGTATTTCGACTTCCACCGTCGTCCACAATTGGGGTGATGTGAATATGTGATATGCTTCTACGTTGATTAGTGTCGATACTTGAGCAATGAATCTACCGAGTGAAGGAGGATGCTGAAATTGATCATAATTTCTATTTTGGTGTGCAAAAAGTTTTTTACTTGTGACTTCTATATTATACTACTTGAAATTATCAAACTACATTTTTCGTGGTCCCCCTTCCTAGCTCCCACACTGATTATTTGTTGCTTACAACCAACGCTAAAGCAAAAGGGCAGCAACAGGCATAAGCTGTGTTGAGTAATGGCACACAGAATAGTAAACAGATACGAACACGTAGAAAAACAGAACAAGGTATTTACCATGGACTGGTCCAAAGAATGACTTACGCCCAAAGGATGACCCCTATTCTTAGATTCCCTAGCGGAAAATAGTTGTTCTGGTCAGAACCAATCCTTACAACTTTTACAAGTTATAGGTTCTCATATCGAAGTTAGCCTTTTTTGTACTTCTAAATTTAGCATCTAGCTGAATGCAACGATTGCCTTTTTTTTTAGTTTCACCTTCAAGTATTTAATCATCCTTTCGTGCTTGTAAGTATTTGGGAACTGGGATCACAATTTGGCTGCTTTTTGCACAATGAGTATATTTATATTGATGTTCTTTCTAGACTGAAAATGTTAATAGCAGATTGGTTATAAGCATAGGTTGTGTAGTTGGTATCTATTTAATTTGTTTTTTATAAACAGGGGCGAGCTTTGTATCATATATCAAAGGCTTTTACTACTGCAGCCTCAAAGTTGGAGAAGATCGGGTATGGTAAGCTTTACGACATTCTAGTCACATATTTCCATCTTTGAGGGTTGTCATTGACCATAGTTATGGTGACGATTCACTTATTACTGTATAATGTAGTGGACTCAGAAAACGAGGGTGCGTCCCTTGAACCAAAGGCTACCAAGGAGACTATTGACTTAAAGGAAGTTAAGCGAGTAGAGCGCATTCTTACCTCGTTGCAACGCAGGGTAAATTTTGCCTTAGTTAATTGTACTGTTCAGTGTTCTGCATAGTATAATTCTAAAAGTGCTTGCATATATTACTTCATTTATAATTGTTGTTATGCTCATGCCACATATCTGATTGATTTGTCTCATCCATTGCTACGGAAATCATGAAAGCACGTCGGAGCATATCATCTGACTTTTTAGAGGTGGCAATCTCTATCTGTTTACTTGAAAATGTGTTGATTTTGGTTATATGTTATCTTCAACATATCAAATGGGAACTTTTTAAAAGTTTATCTAAAACTAAAACGGGTTGAAATTCATCCAAAGTAATTGTGAACAACAATGATGATCGTGGAATTTCTATGTTACATGTGATGCTTGTTTTTATTAAGCCTTAGTGGTTGTTTGTTTACTTCTTAACGGAATCATTAAGAGGCTCGTTCAAAGGTTAAACCACCTCTTAATGAAGTCATTCAACACTAAACAAACAAGGGCTCACTTAACTTTGTGTACAGCTTCCACCTGCACCTCAACCACCACCATTCCCAGACCCACCATCAAGTGCAGAAGGAGAACAAGGCCCTGAAACGGAGCAAGCAGACCCGAAACTCCCTCTGGTTGACCCAATCCTCGACCAAGGTCCGTCCAAGAGGCTGAAATATGCTTAGTTTTTATATCCGACCTCTGTCGCGTGTTTCAACACATGATGGTGACTTCAGACCATAACTTCATGCAAACAAGGTTTATGTTCTTGATTGTGTCTGTCGACTGTGGGTTTTGCTTCCTGAAATTGCATTCGTCGTCTAACATCTTGTCTTGTATCAGATGCGATCATGGGCTATGAGCGTTTGCGGCTAACGAGTAGTGGGCTGGTATATAATTTTTCAACATGCCTTCCTTTTTTAGGACTTAGATTTTTAACCCAGTTTATAACTTTGCATGCATATCTCTATCTATAGAACACATATGAGTGTTGATCTTTTTAAGTATTAACGCAACGTTTTACTGTCTGTAGTCGTCGTGATCTTTGATTTTAAACGGTGATCCACTCCCAATTGTTAATTTGATGAATATAAAGCCATCAAAGTATATTCTTTTTAAGTTTATTGGATTTTTTAGAAGGGTGTTACCGGTTTAGGGTTGCGTTGAGTCTTTGGTTTAGATGTAAGCGTTCACTAGTTTTTATCGATGGTTGTTTCTGAAGCATCTCCCTCCTTGGCCATCTCTGATTGAAATCTCTATGGACTCCAACAGTCGAACTCTTAGAACATATAACACAAGATAAATATATATCTTTTACACAAAATATATCATTAAAAAAACTAGTAGGAACTCTTAAAATACAAGTCTATTTTTGTAAATATAGATTTATAATTATATTCTGGCCATTGCTTTCAAATCTTGCGTTCGGTTTTCAAAACAAATGAATATAAGGTTATCAAAATTAATTTTGATTAATTTATGTATAATTACATAAATAAAAGTTGCAATATGAGTTTTATTGCACATACATATAGTGATTAGATACACATATATAACTAGATCAATTAACCCCGCGCGTTGCGGCGGGAGCAAATACACCATTTAGTTAAAAAAAATTTCAAAGGGGATGTCTAAAAAGACACTCCAATTTACCTAAAAGACACCCATATGCCTAAAGAATGAGAAAAATAAGAGTAAATCAACCAATAAACACCCACCAATTAAGTTATATTAATTAGTGCTTAGAGAATGATGAGAGTGAATGTCATAATTATACCCTTATTAAGGTGTCTCTTTAGCATGACCCAATTTCAAAATGTAAAGCCTGAACATATCCATTTAAAAAAATCCAAATATTATTTTTATAAAACATAAAATATACAAATATATAAATGCTGGAAAATAATTACCATAAATGTTACAATAATATATAAATAATGTAACTAAATATGACAACAAATCTAAAAATGACATAATTTATAATAATATTTATAGTATATCAAATATTTTAGAAACTAAACAAAAGCAAATTAAACATGAAACCAGTAAAATATTTAGGGGGCGTTTGGTTTGTTGAAGGGTTTAGAAATGGGTATGTATATGAGTATATGTTTGAAAGAAATAAAAGAAAAAATAAGAGGAAAGAGAAAAGTTATGATTGTGGATGAGTTTGAGTTTTTGGTAATAATTTCTATATATTTGGTAATATTTTTTAAACAAACAAAATACCCTTAAATAACTAAAAGTATACAAAATTAAAAAAAAATAGGTTTCAAAATATATTTTCTAAAACATCAATATTTTAGTTTTATTAGAAATTGAAAGTGAAAATTTTTTGGCAACAAAACGCTGGCTAATAAACTTAATAGGCAAGTCAAAACATCACTTAAGTATATCCATGTTATTTTATTAATGTGACGCATCATTTTTTTGTGCTACAAAAATATACCTCTGACATTAACATTATTATTTTAAGAACGTAAAAAAGTGTTGTAAAGTTAATTGATTTACGCGAAAAATAAATTAATTGTTAAAGTAAAAGAGCTACAATAAAAGGAAGACTAAGGGGCTGTTTGATAGCATAAGAGGTAATCTGTCTGATGTCTGATCCCACTTCTGATTGATAAGATGTGGTCCTGATAAGATACTGATCTGATAAGAAAATTTTAATAAGTCTGTTTGTTTAAAAAATTATCTGATTCTGTTATTTTTATTAATTTTATATATTCATTCTCAAATCACATGTTTTTACCATCAAAACAATAGTAATATTTTTTTGAAAATCAAAAATTAAATGACATAGCAATTCATTTTAATAAGAAATAATAAACATACATTAGTTTTTAATGCAAATACATCAACTTCCATTAAGTTCTTAAAACATCAAAGAATCAATCCAAGAATCAAATGGTTCAAGAATCATACATGATCAAAGAATCAAATCCAATAATCAAATGGTTCAAAAATCATAAATCAACTACTTTTTATACATGATATCAAAGAATACTTGAAAAAAAAAGTAATGAATACCTCAAATGAAGAATGTGAGTCAAAGATTGTTTGCCAAAGAATGCTTGTCAATAGCAAACCTGAAATCAAAACATACACAACTATAGTTAGGGTAGAAATAAAAAATACCTAGATAAATTCATATCATTCATCTAAAAATCGTTTTTTAGAACCCAAAATAGTAATTTTAATATGTAAAAATAGGTTGAAATCAGGAGGGGGGGAAGGGAGAACGGCTACCGTCGACGCCAGGAAAGGGTGGTGGGGCTGCCGTCGAAGAACAGGAAGGGGGGTGGGGCTGCCGTCGAAGAACAGGAAGGGGGAAGAGAGAAGGCGCCGTGAAGGGGGTGGGGCTGCCGTCGACTCCAGGAAAGGGGGGTGGGGCTGCCGTCGAAGAACAGGGAGGGGGTGGGGCTGCCGTCAAAGAACAGTAGGGGAAGAGAGAAGGAGAGGGAGTCGTTACCTGTAACTGCCGCTGCCGCTGCCGTGAACGCTGCCGATGTCGCTGCCGTTGCCGGCGCCGGCGCCGGTGAGGGAGAAGGGGTGCTAGGCGGCTAGGGTTTCAGCAAGGAGAAGAGAGGGTTTTGTGTTTTTCTTTTGAGGGTTTTGACAAGAGGTGATGAGAGGAAAAAAAAAAATCTTATCATGGTAAGACAAAATAAGAGGATTTTGCCTCTTATGTATTATGCAAATCAAACGCACTTATCGGGTTTTCCTCTTACCGAATAAGAGGTTAGCTCCGATAAGAGGCTGATAAGTGCTATCAAACAGCCCCTAAGTTGAAGGGTGTTAGGAGTAGATTACAAAAAGTCAAACCACTGGTGCAATGTCATTGGTATATATATAGCGAGTTATTAACATCTGCGCGTTGCTTCGGGGTAAAAAATAATTAGTTACAAAAATAAATATAAAAACAAATGAACAAAAATACTTTTCAAGCAATTCTAGTAAACGAAAGACAGTTGAATCAGGATCGAAGAGTGAAATTGGAAAGTTGATATAGATTCAAGAAGCAAGACAAATGATTTTGTTAGTTGTTTATTATCATTGATTTCTAGATTTTGCAATGTTAAAATTACATTGATTAGATTTAATCGTCAATTTAATTTGTTGGTTTTACGATCAAATCAAATAAATTTATAACGATAATGTCTTTAATACATTGATTAGGGTTGGTCAACAGTATAATGGTAGTGTTCAATGTTATACATTATCATATTTAATAAAAAAAACTAAACATTAAATAGTAACATTTTAATTATAAAGCAATTTCATTAAATTTTGTATCGTGCATTTGAATTATAAAGTATTTTCATACAATTAAACATAACATAATAGTTTCGAAACACAACTCCAAACATAAGTATAATTAAAATCATAATTTTAAGTGTGTAAGAAAATGTCGTAATAATAAATGTTAAAATAGAACTAAACAAAATCTTATTAAAATAAAAGGGCTAAATAAAAAATAATGCTAAGATAATGACGTGTTATGAAAGAATTAAATTTATAATAAACAAAGAACGAAAAAATGTCATTGGCTTACTCCATGCATTTGAATTATAAAGTATTTTTTATACAATTAAACATAACTCCAAACATAAGTATAACTAAAATCATAATTTTAAGTGTGTAATAAAATATTGTAATACTAAATGTTAAAATAGGAATAAATTAAAAGGGCTAAATAAAAGATTATGCTAAGATAATGGCGTGTTATGAAAAAATTAATTTAAAATAAAAATAGAAAAAATGACATTGGCTTACTCTATCCATTTGAATAATAAAGTTTTTTTTTCATACAATTAAACATAACTACAAATATACGTATAATTAAAATCATAATATTAAGTGTGTAATAAAATATTGTAATAATAAATGTTAAAAAATGTATAAAAACAAAATTTTGTTAAAATAAAAGATAACGCTATGATAATGGTGTGTTATGAAAAATTGAAATAAAAAAACGTCACTAGCGTAGCCGATATGGTAATATATATACTACAAACATAAGTATAATTAAAATAAGACTAAATTACATAAATGGTCCCTGTGGTTTATATAAAATTACGGTTTTGGTCCCTGAAAGAATTTTATTACACCACTAGTCCCTAAAATCGAAAAGTTGTAACATTTTGGTCCCTGAAACTAACGGCCGTTAACTTGAGCCGTTAGTTTCAGGGGCATTTTTGTCCTTTTGAATTTCAGGGACCATTTATGTACATATCATACTTTCAGGGACCAAAATGTTACTTTCTTTTTATAATTTAATTTAATTTTCATAGTTTTCTTATATATATTTAGTTTTTTTTTCTTTTTATAAATTAATTATCCAAATATAACATTTTATTTTTTTATTCCTTTTATTTTAATCATTAATTTTTATTGTTATTATTAAGGTTAGCTTTTTTTATGTATTACTATAATTATTTATTTAAGATTTTATATGATATACATGGTTCATTTTTTCAGTTATTTATTGAGAATCCAAATCTTTCTCTATTCTTTTTTCATTTAAGAAAATAAAAACTAGTTGCAGTTTTTTTCGTTCGGAAAAAATCTAAAATCGAAATGATTTATTTCTTTTATCCATTCAAAAAAGTTCAAAATAAGGACGCGTTGATGCTTTTTTTCGTTTGGAAAAAAAATATAATCAAAATGGTTTGTAGTTTCTTCATTGCAAATACTTGATAAAAAATTTAATTTTAAATGGTTTGAAAAAATCAAGAATTGGAATGGTTAATCGCTTTTTAGTAATAAAAATAATTAAATTCCGAATGATTTGTTGTTTTTTATCAAAAAAAATCAAAGTTTTATTGATTTTTTTTATCTACGTTTAATTAAAAATAAGAATGATTTTTTTGTTTGAAAAAATCAAGAATTGGAATGGTTTATCGCTTTTCAGTAAAAAAAAACAAATAAATTAAGAATGGTTATTTTTTTTATTTTAATTTTTTGATCAAAAAACGATGAATCATTATGATATTTGATTTTTTCGAACAAAAAACCATTCGGATTTTTAATTAAACGTAGATAAAAAAATCAATAAAACTTTAATTTTTTCAATAAAAAACAACAAACCATTCGAAATTAAATTTTTTTTACTAAAAAGCGATTAACCATTCCGATTCTTGATTTTTTCAAACCATTTAAAATTAAATTTTTTATCAAGTATTTGCAATGAAGAAACTACGAACCATTTTGATTATATTTTTTTTTCTAAACGAAAAAAACTTCAAAACGTCCTTATTATGAACTTTTTTGAATGGATAAAAGAAATAAACCATTTCGATTTTAGATTTTCCGAACGAAAAAAACTACAACTAGTTTTTATTTTCTTAAATGAAAAAAAGAATAGATAAAGATTAGGATTCTCAATAAATAATTGAAAAAATGAACCATGTATATCATATATAATCTTAAATAAATAATTATAGTAATACATAAAAAAAGCTAACTTTAATAACAACAGTAAACATACAAATAAAAATTAATAATTAAAATAAAAGGAATAACAAAATAAAATGTTACATTTGGATAATTAATTTATAAAAAGAAAGAAATACTAAAAGTGTATATATATATATATATATATATATATATATATATATATATATATATATATATATATATATATATATATATATATATATATATATATATATATATATATGAAAACTATGAATTAAATTAAATTATAAAAAGAAAGTAACATTTTGGTCCCTGAAAGTATGATATGTACATAAATGGTCCCTGAAATTCAAACGGACGAAAATGCCCCTGAAACTAACGACTCAAGTTAACAGCCGTTAGTTTCAGGGACCAAAATGTTACAACTTTTCGATTTTAGGGACTAGTGGTGTAATAAAATTCTTTCAGGGACCAAAACCGTAATTTCATATAAACCACAGGGACCATTTATGTAATTTAGTCTTAAAATAATAATATTAAGTATGTAATAAAATATTGTAATAATAAATGTTAAAATAGGAGTAAACAAAAATTTATTAAAATAAAAGGGTCAAATAAAAGATAACGCTAAGACAATGATGTGTTATGAAAAATTGAAATTAAAAAAAAAAAAAAGAAACAAAAAAACGCTATTGGCGTTGCTGATATGTGTGTGTAATAAATAATTTCAATAATAAGTGTTAAAATAAGAGTAAAGAAAAGTTTATTAAAATAAAAGGGCTAAATAAAAGATAACGCTAAGATAAGGGTGTGTTATGAAAAACTGAAATTAAAAAAAAAACGTCATTGGCGTAGCAGATATGGTAATATATATACTACAAACATAAGTATAACTAAAATCATAATATTAAGTGTGTAATAAAATTTTGTTATAATAAATGTTAAAATAGGAGTAAACAAAAATTTATTAAAATAAAAGGTCTAAATAAAAGATAACGCTAAGATGAAGGTGTGTTATGAAAAGTTAAAATTTTTTTAAAAAGAAGAAAAAAGAAAAAAAGGCCATTGGGCTACTGGAAATGGTAAATGTATATATATCTAATTACATAACAAACTTATTTATTCAGATTTGGTGTCGATCCAAAACAAATTGGGCTTCAACCGGATATAAGTTTGGGTTTTTCTAAATTGGAAAACATAAAGTTGAAACCAATATGTAAAATTCAAGTCTGAATTGGCAAAAGTAAACATGTAATTTTCAATTCGTTTCATAGTTTATAATTTTTATAAAAAATTTACAAAACTAAGCATGTGATGTAAAACTAAAGTATGAATCTTTAGTAACATCAACTTCAAATGATGTTACTAATTTTAATTGTTTATCAAATCATTGTATATATTCACCTCGATGTAGTTCTACTATGATAAGATAGAATTGATTTAGATTGGTTCTGTTTTTGGCTCAATTATTTTATGAATATTGTGTTTGGTCTAATATAATTTGATTCCAACTTTGACTTTATAGTGTCAAGTTTAAAAATCAAATTGAACCTAGTTTATTTCTAGTGGGTCATTATGTATTAAAAGTGGCAATTTTGAATCAACGGGTCGAACAATTAAATGTACTAATTATAAAAAACTAATATAAAACATAACTTTTTTAAAAATGAAAATTTATAAGACGGTGTATTAAAAAAATTATTCTTTGAAATTTTTTTAAAATTATGTAAAATTTATGACTTTTAGTTGAACCCGTTTAACATATTTGCTTGAACGGACTGAAAGTACCACACTATAATATGTATCCTCGGGGGCTGTCCTACATTAGAGGCAGTGTGTGCACCTGTCTTTACCTGTCAAATTTTTTTTTTATTAAAAGATATATAATTTAAGAGTTATTTGGTAATTTTGTTCTCTTGTTATACTTAATTTACATATTTAAGTTTGAAATTTGTCATCACGTTTACCAAATTTTGAATCCACATTTGTGTATCCAGTTGATCTCTTACACACTTTTAATCTTCTATCTTCTTATTTGTAAACTCATTATATTCTAATGAATGTGAGAGATCTTTCACCATTTAATGAATAGTGAACCCAACTCACACCCACCATACGAACCTACTTTCCTTTCTTTTTATAGTCTTCGGCTCCGTTCGTTTTTTTAAGAGTTTAGAGGTCTAAACACTTTTTACCATCTGTTTAATAAGATGTTAAAAAAGATCTAAAATCTGTTTACATAAGATTGTTTGTTTTTTTAATTTAATAAAATGTCTTATTACATACAATTTATCAAATAGGGGTTTTGATGAGTTTTAGAGATTAGAGAAAAGATAATAGATCCTTTCACAAATCTGTTTCAAAAAGATGACGTTCAGACTTTAGAGGTCTGATTGGAAAAAGAAAAACAAACATGTTTTTACCTCTTTTGTCTGACCGAATCAGATGTTAGAGGCAAAAAAGTGATTAGAGGTAAAAACAAACGAACCCTTAATTTAATTATAGAGTTAATTACAAAAATGGTCCCTGTGGTTTGTCCTAGAATTTGGATTTGGTCCCTGAACTTTCAATTTTGCAGAAACGGTCCTTATTTTCATAGTTTGTTTGCAATTTAGGTCCCTCAAGAATGGCATATGTCTCAAGAATGGCAGCGTTAGTGGGGTGTAAGGCTGGTTCTCTTCCCTTTATGTATCTCGGTTTGCCGGTTGGTGCGAACATGAACAACAAAAGATCATGGGCAGAGGTGATAGCACGTTTTAACAACAAATTAAATTGTTGGAAAGCAAGGGCATTATCCATTGGAGGTAGGCTAACTCTTATCAAATCGGTTCTAACTGCATTACCATCGTATTATTTCTCATTGTTTAAGGTTCCTAATGGGGTTTTGAACAAGTTGGAGCGTATACGTAGAAGATTCTTTTGGGGAGTCAAAGCTGGTGAAAAAAAAGTGTGCTGGACAGCTTGGGGTAAAATCATGGCTCCAAAAGAAATGGGTGGCTTGGGGATTCATAGCCTTAAAATTAAGAACTTATCACTCTTGGCTAAATGGCATTGGAGGTACGCAACTGAAAAAAATGCAGGATGGAAAGAGGTTATTGATGATTTATATGGTTGTGAGGGGTTAAGTAGCAGTAGTAATCAAAGGTTGGGAAACTCAGTCAGGGCATCAATACAAAAGATTAATGAGCAGATTCAAAGTCATGGAGTGGGGCTTCAATCCGCCATTACACTATCCATTGCAAATGGATTAACGGAAAAGTTTTGGCAAATCAAACATGACCCTTCAGGTTTGTCCCTAATGACTTTATTTCCTAGATTATACGCTCTAGAAACGAACAAAGAGGTGTGTTTTAAGGACCGTTGGATGCTGGAAAACGGTGAGTGGATAGGGCGTTGGAATTGGAGGCGTCCAGTGAGCGGAAGATCGGAGGAGGATGCTAAGAATCTTGAACATGTCTTACGTAACTGGGAATTCCTTAAGGTTGGAGGTGATGCAATTAAATGGAGACTGGATCATTCAGGTATATTCACAGTCAAGAAGATCTCGGATCTACTTCAAGTACGATTAATGAATGGTGGAGGTTTCAACATGAAAAGGATATGGTGTAACCTGGTTCCAATCAAAGTAAATGTATTCATTTGGCGTCTACTTCTCAATGCACTGGCAACAAAAGTGAACATTTTACGAAGGGGAATTTTATTACAATCAGGTTGTTGCACTCTTTGTAACGTGGATCCTGAGGACATTAACCACTGTTTTTTCCGTTGCTCGATGGTTACTTCTCTATGGAGAAAAGTCCGCAGCTGGTGGAGTAATTCCATGGTCTTCTTGGACTCGACAGATTCTTTTCTGGAATTTATATCAGCCATGAGCCAAAAGACAGACAAAGATGTAATCAGAAAGGGAGTTTTAATGACGGTTTTGTGGGTTATTTGGAAATGGAGAAATAAGATTCTACATGCTACAGATAATGAGATTAAGAAAGTCAAAGCTGAAGATCCTTTCACAGGAGTACAACGACTTACTAGTCTTTGGTTTAAAAATCGAAAGCCATCGATAAATGTCACTTGGGATTGATGGTATCTTTTCCAGTTGTTAAACTGTGTCTCTTTTGTGAGGTGGGTTTTATATTGTATATATTCTCCTTGCGAGGAAGTTGGTTTTTGGTGTTCTCCATCTTGGAGGACTTCTCTTTTTGTAATCTAATTTATTTTTAATAATATCTTTGGGTTTCTAGCTTTGGGGTGATGGCAATGCCGAAGCTTCATGCTAGTTACCCTTTTGCCTTTCAAAAAAAAAAAACCTATTAACTTTTCTAATATGACCAAATTACCCTTATTTTGATGCAAACTATAGGGACCATTTCTATAATTAGTTTTTAACTCTTTTTAATCTTAATTAAATAAATTATTTTTTAGTGTTACTTAAATTTAATAAACTATAAAAAATAGAAAAAAATTATTTAATTATTCATGTTGGTTCATAAATGATTTAGATATTTTTAGAATTAATTAATTTTAATTTACTATAATTAAAGTGTAAACCAATCAAAATTTATAATCGAAAAAATCATTTATGTTTAGAAACTATTTTCTAGAAGTTTCGTATATAAAATATTATAAAAATATTTGACTCTATAATTATTTATGTTGGTTCATAAATTTATAATAAAAATATATTTGTTGGTCAAATATTTTACTTTCTTCTTAAATAAAATCGGCCAAAGATTCTATTTTATAATCTGTTCACATTTATATCAAAACAAGGTGATAATGGTAAAGTGATAAATCTAAATGGTTTAAATTTTTTAAGTGTCGATTTAATCAGATTAAATGAAAAGTCAAATTGAAAGACGAAAAAAAAAATTAAAAACCTATTTATATTTCTCGATTTTTATGTAAATGTCTGACAAACCAAAGTTTGATGATAAAAGTTGTTTATCATGAATCTCAAAAATGTTATATGGACCTAAAATTTTAAATCGTTTTTGGTGTAATTAAAAACTAAAACGATAAAATAATTAATACGTTAAATAAATAAAATTTTGATTGTCTTAGACCATTTTAGGAAGTTTTTTTAACTCGGTCAAATTAAACGTTAAATTTTTATTTATTTAAGTTCTTTAATATTTTTAACTTTAATTAAACTGTTAGCTTAACTAATTTTTTTAAATAATTTATTAAAGTTTTAATTAACATTAAAAATAAAGTAGAGTCAATTACATAAATGGTCTTTGTGGTTTGATCAACATAAATATTTTTTATTATAAATGTACGAACCAGTATAAATAATTCTAAAGCAAAATTTCTTATTTATGAAACCTTTAAAAAATAATTTCAAAACATAAATGACATTTTCGATTATAAATTTTGATTGGTTTACACTTTGATTATAGTATATTAAAATTAACTAAGACTAAAAATATCTAAATCATTTATGAACCAACATAAATAATTAAATAATTTTTTTTCTATTTTTTATAGTTTATTAAATTTAAGTAACACTAAAAAATAATTTATTTAATTAAGATTAAAAAAAAGTTAAAAACTAATTATAAAAATGGTCCTTATAGTTTGCATCATAATAAAGGGTAATTTGGTCATATTAGAAAAGTTAATAGGTTGAGGGACCAAAATTGCAAACAAACTATGAAAATAAGGACCGTTTTTGCAAAATTGAAAGTCCAGGGACCAAATCCAAATTTTAGGACAAACCACATGGACCATTTTTGTAATTAACTCTTAATTATATTATATAATGTTTATTTTATTTTTCTTTTATAAATTTTTAGTATAATGTGTTTTTATAGAAATCTAAATATATATAATCAATACATTTTTATCTAACTTTCAATATAAATGTTATCATATTTTGAACAACTTTTAAAACCACGTATTTTAAGTCGATATATTAAAATTTTCTTATATTATTATTTTTCTAAAATTATTTTATACAATATACTGTTAATTTTATATATTTTGATTTACTCTCTTAACTTTTAATATAAAAAGTTTTTGTAGAAATCCAAATATATATGGTACGATACACATATTATCATATTTTGAACAATTTTCAAAACATGTTTTGTGATATTTAATTTTTGATACTTCTGTTTATTAAAAGAGTTTCTTCAATTATTTTATATAATATAATTTTAGTTCTATGTATTTTGTTTTCCTCTTATAACTTTCAAATTTGCAATATATAAAGTGTAATAAAAATCCGAATATACCGTTATAATCGTTTTGTATTTACTCACGTTTTTTTAATAGGAAGAATTTCATATATATCCCTCCAAAACTTCATAATATCATATATACCCAGCCTAAAATTTTAATATCATATATATTCATTCTAAACATCATAATATCATATACACCCAATTTTACTTATTAATATCACGTATATGCCTCTTAAACATCACTAATATCATATATACCCAAATTCATTAATTTAATTATTTTTAAAACATTTAAAACTCATAATTAATATTTCTTATTAATTAATGACCATTATACCCTTACTCATTTATTCTTTCAACTACTAAACTTCAAAATATCATATTTATCCAAATTAAATTAAAATATCATATCCCTTTTAATAATTTTATATAATTTATCTTTGTATACTTTACTAAATAAATTTCTTCAAACTAAACCAAATTAACATTAAAAATAATATGTAATCAGTTAATAGTATATAGATTACTGTAGAAAAAAAACAAATAAGAAAATATAATAAGACGATACGATTTGATTAAAAACGAGCAAAAACATGATACAACTTTTTTATATTTATTTTTAATGTTAATTTGTTTTAGTTTGAAGAATTTATTTAGTAAAGTTTACAAAAATAAATTATATAAAATTATTAAAAGGGATATGATATTTTAGTTTAAGTTGGATAAATATGATATTTTGAAGTTTAGTAGTTGAAAGAAGAAACGAGTAAGGGTATAATGGTCATTAATTAATAAGAAATATTAATTATGAGTTTTAAATGTTTTAAGAATAATTAAATTAATGAATTTGGGTATATATGATATTAGTGATGTTTAAGAGGGATATATGTGATATTAATAATTAAAATTGGGTATATATGATATTATGATGTTTAGGAGGGATATATATGATATTAAAATTTTAGGTTGGGTATATATGATATTATGAAGTTTTGGAGGGGTATATATGAAATTCTCCCTTTTTAATATAAATGTTAGAGTTAATTACAAAAATGGTCCTTGTGGTTTGTATCAAATTTTGGATTTGGTCCCTGAACTTTCAATTTTGCAAAATCGGTCATTATAATCAAGGTTTACTTTCAAATTAGTCCATTATCCATCCACTTTTATTTAAATGCCCATTTTGCCCTTGTTTATATTTACACTTTTGACTCTTTAATTACAAATCATTACCAACTCTTTATTTTAATAAAACAAATAGATATAAAAAGTAATAAAAATATTAATATTCTTAATTAATTGGAAACAAAAACAACAATATTTTTTTCCAGATTTTTATTATTATTATTAGTTTTAGTTTTTGTATGTTTTATATATATATCTAATCTTTTAATTTGTATGCGTCATTTTGTTTATATTATATATAGTTTTAATAAATTTTCAAATTTTAATCAATTTTATAACTTTAAAAAACTTTTGCAATTTTATTGTTTGTTTTTTGTTTCGAAAAACAAGTTTTTATTTAGTCTGTGTAATTATATATATATATATATATATATATATATATATTCGGTTAAATTGAAAATCAAAATGATTTGTTGTTCTATTCATTTAAAAAAGTTAAAAAGTGAAATAATTCGTCACTTTTTGAATTGGAAAATTTTACATATTGATCGTTTTCTTCGTTTGGTTAAATTAAAAATCGGAGTTCGTATTTTTTTCGGAGCGAAAACATTTAAAATTAAACCAGTTGGTGTTATTTTCAACGGTTAAATTTAAGATCGAAATGGTTCGTTGTTTTTTCCGAACGAAAAATTTAAAACTAAAATGGTTGACCGTTTTTGCGTTTGGTTAAATTAAAAATCAAAATTTTTATTTGTTTTAATTTAAAAAAAACATTAAAACTAGATTAAGTGGTTGTTTTTTCCATTTAGTTAAATTGACAACCGAAATGGTTTGTCATTTTTTCCAAACAAAAACATTTAAAATCAATATGATGAACCATTTCAATTTTCGAGCGAAATGGTTAACTAAATGGAAAAAAAGACCAACCAATCTAATTTTAAGTGTTTTCGATGGAAAAAAACGAACAACCATTTTAATATTTAATTTAACCAAACGTAATAAACAAATAATCTAATTTTCAATGTTTTTAACAGAAAAATTACTAACAATTCCGATTTCCAATTTAGAGAAACGAAAAATGATGAACCAATTTAATTCGAAATATTTTCGTTCTAAAAATGGTATATTATATATACCATAAAAAATACAAAATATAAAGTATAAAATTGCGAAACGAAATTAGAATTATTCGAAATGTTTTATTGTATTTGTTTTTTTTGTTTCTAATTGATTAATAACATTAATACTTTTATTATATTTTTATATCTATTTGTTTTATTAAAAGAGTTGTTAATAATTTGTAAATAAAAGGCTCAAATGTATAAATATAAACAAGGGCAAAATGGGTATTTTAATTAAAATTAATGGATAAGGGACCAATCTTGAAAGTAAACCTTGATGATAATGACCAATTTTGCAAAATTATAAGTTTAGGGACCAAATCCAAAATTTGATACAAACCACAGGGACCAATTTTGTAATTAACTCTAAATGTTATCATATTCTGAACAAGTTTTAAACAATGTATGTTGTTGTATCACGATTTTGGTACCTTCATATATTTTAAAAAATATTTTCTCTAAACGTTATCTATAATTATATTTTTTCTGTTAAATATTAATGTTATTTTTATTGTTAATTATCATTTTAATTCATTATAACTTTATGTTAATTATTTTTAGCTTTTATGATTTATTATTTTAAAAAAAATCAATATGTTTTCACGTTTTTTGCATTTTTCATCCTTTCGTGTTATTTTTTTTCCAGAAAAGTCCTTAAGTTAATTTTTTTTCTTTTTGGTCTCGTGAAATTTGACTATTAGAACCCGGTTTTTAGTTTTTAAAAACCCAGTTTAATAATTATAAATGGGTTCTAATATTCAAATTTCACACAACTAGAAAAAAAAAATTAACTTGCAGACTTTTATGGAAAAAGTAACATTTAGAGACGAAAACGCAAAAACTAAGAAAATATGTTGGTTTTTTTCGTAATAAACCCTTATTATTATTATATTATAATAAGGTTGACATATGTTTTATTGTCTTATTTTTATTATTATTTCAATAAAGTATAACACAGATTATTTCTGGTATAATTCGAGAGTTTTCGGTCCTACTTCTTGAATCCATCCACCTTATAAATAATGCTGTATTTTGGTAGCCAACTCATTGATGTAATGGGCCCGGCCCGATCCATGCGTAGACTCCTTTCCATTATTAATTATTAATTAAAATCTTAAGATTTTGGCCTAATGGTCTTCAATACTTATTGGGTAGTCGGTATAATTAAACGACGGGTTAATTACGTTAAAATGTAATGTATTCTTAATTTTTCTTTCATTTGGAAGTACCATACTTTCAAGTCAATCAATGTAACCTTATCAAATTGGAAGGTAAAAATCATTAAGGTGACATATTTTTTTTGTCCAAACAACGGTTTTTCTAATTTCTAAAAATATCTTATTATTTTTAATTTGTTCAAAAATAACAATTTATCATCAAAAAGCCAATTTAATTTGCATAAAATAGTGCACACCATATAACAACTAAACCGTCATTACCGTAAAAATAATACTGATTGGACAAAGAAATGGTCATGTCAACAATTTTTAATTTTCAATCTGATATGGTTATCTTGATTGATTTGAAAAGTATATTATCGTAAGTGATAGTACCTTGTAACTTAACGGAAATATTTATATTTTATATTGACAACTGTTATAAGAAATATATCATAAACTTTCTCCCTTGAATTTGTATGGTACGTAACGTAAATAATTCCAAAAATTTTCAGTAAACAATGCATAAAATCCTCATCATGGAGATAGAAAAAGCTTGTAAACAATTGATACTTCAAATCCTTTAAGTTTGTCAAATCTTTTGAAGAAATCGATAAGAACAATAAACAAATTAAGGACGTGACTAAGTCACTATCCTAAGCTCGATTAGGTTTAATCATCTTAGGAATAATCTCGATTTAATATAAAAACACAAAGAATGTGTTGCCCTTTATGAATATCAGTCTATTTTTAAGAAAATTGAAAACTTGGAATCGTTTAGGTGGTGGCGTTATGTAAAAAAGCTAAGACGTCCTTTGGATGGCTTATAGTTTTCTGACGTTTTTGACGGATAAGGTTAGATGAAACCTGTCAAAAACTGATATTTGCCTTTGAATCTAGCAAATGAGGCTGAGTCAAATTTAACCTTGAATTTTTGTTCATTTAACAAACGAGCTTAAGCTTGAGCCCGAGCTTTATATAACGATTTTGTGAGCCTAATGTATAATATATAAATTAAATTAAACATTTAAATACACAAAAATATATAATTAGTTATATAATAAAAGTAATTAAAAATTTTAAATATATAGTAAACAAGTCGTGCCCAAACCTATAAAATCATTCTTGAGTCGTGGTCGAACTTTACACACAAAGCTCGAAACTAGCTGAGCTCGAGCTCGATCTAATTACTTTTTAAACGGATCGAGACCCAGTACTCAAGACGCATAAATTCAAGAAATTGAAAAAACACATGAATGTCCCGAAGGACCCGAAAGATTATGGACATTTTTAGCATGTAATTTGTAAACTTATTATTTTATTAGAAAAATAAATAAATCGTACTCAAAGACAATTTTGTTGGTTGTGAAAGTTTGAGAGATTTTTGTATTAAGAAAAATAAGGGTTAATATTGAAAAAACCCTACGAACTTTCATGAGTTTATCGATTAAGTCACTGTACTTTTTTTACGAGTGTTTAAGTCCCTAGACAATTTTTGTCTTATTCAAAACTATATATTTGACTTATTTAGCAGGTCACTAACCGGTAAACGGTATAGTGACCTAAACAAGAAAAAAGAAAGTTCAGTGACTTAATCATAGAAATTGAAAAAGAAAGTTGGTTTTTTTAATAATAATCTATTCGAGTAACTAACTGTTTTACCTGTTAAGCAGGTAGCATGTTAAAAATATATAGTTTTGAATAACACAAAATTTGTTTAGGGATTTAAACACTCGAAAAAAAAGTTCAGTGACTTAATCGATAATTACATGAAATTCCATGAGGTTTTTTCAATATTAATCCGAAAAATAAAGCTTTTAAATTGAATATATAAAATTTCCCCTCCAAATTTTCGGTATGTAAATTTGTTATCAATCAAAATAATTAATTTGTTTTCGAATAAATACAAATATTCCACAAACGCAGGAACGAAATCGTACGGAAGTGCGAGTCTTTGTAAACAACTAAATATGGTGGGGATTCTCTCACCTAATAATTTGTTCCCATCCCATTTCCTTAATAAAGTCCACTCATTTTGCAAATTATTGATGCAAATTTCATCTATAAATGCTGACGTGTTAGGACACAATTCTAGTAATATTTTAAGAGCAATTTACCAAGAAAAGTAACATAAAATATAAAATTTGATAATAAATATGATGTGAAATATTTTAGGTTAAAAACAATCACATGATATTTAAATTTGACAAAAAGATATTGATAACCAATTTATAAGGTAAATTTTTAATTTTATTCTTCCTTTTTTGGTAAAAAAAAAAAAATAACATTTGATTCTTTTTCGTGCCCTAAATTTGAATTTCATGTCATTTTTCAGTCAAAATAGAATTTTGCATTATCTTTTTAGGTCATAAAAATTTTACAATACATTTATTATCAAATTTTATATTACATTTATTGGTAATTTTTTCATATTTAAATTCATATAATGTAATAATGCCGACGTGTAAAACATATAAAATATCATATGTAAATGAATTTTTTAGCTCTATCATCTTTAACGAGTTTTCATTATTTTACATGGTATCATGCTAAAAAAGTTTTCCCATTCTCGTTTTCTTCAATTATTGATGATTATCATCCCGCCCTTGAGAGTATTTTTTTGCAAGAACAACTTGCCTTTGCTGCTACTATATGATGTTCTACGCCTTCTATAAGATATCGTCGTCAACACAATAAACCTGTATTTATGTTTAAAGTTTTTACTGTAGCCCGAGAGTTCAAGAATATTCCATTCGGACTGCAGAGAATATGTTAGATGATATAATAATGTTAGATAATTTTATGAGCTCTCTACCCTATTCTAAACGGGCTCAAGCCCTTTAAAGTTTCTTATATAACCTTATCTCCTATTTATGGTGGTTAATAATACAATAATACTAACGATTTGTTATTATTATACAATCAAAATGAATCATTCTTAAAAACACATATGTATTTCCTGTTATATTTTTTTGCACTAATAAAGAAAAATTACATTTTTTTGGCAAATTATCATAAAAAAAAGGTAACGACGTGTATGGAAAATTCATGAATGTCGATGTTCTTAAAGAATGCATCACTACCATTTTAAACCACCATGAATTCAAATATTAAAAAGACAAAATCCCATCATTATCACCGTAAAATCAAACTAACAAACCATAAAATTACAAAAAAATATAAAATTGTTTTAATTATCGCATGATGTGACAAGTGAGATGAAAAATAACATATCATACAATAAAAATATATAAATCTGAATTTGATTTAAATTTAGATTTGACATTAATTTGAACGTGATAAATGACAAGATTATTATTTATTTATTATGACGTACATATTTAAAAAAAATAATAGATAGAAAAAAAGTTTTATTTATATAATAAAACTAGTTTACTTATCCGCGTATTACGCGGATACTTATATGTTCTGTTTTAGTTACTATATGTTTTTCGTTACTGTATTTTTATTTTATTTTTTTTTCCTACTTAAATATAATTTTTAGTTCTTAACGTTTCACAGAGTTATATTAATGGAATACATTTTAACAAATATATTTGTCCCGAAATTATATCGTTCATCTAATTTATTACTAATTTACCACGTCAACTATTATGTTGTCACATAATTAACCGTCGATCTAAACATGAGGAATTTTGTACATATAGTAACTTATCTAATACCAAAAAAAAAAAGTTCTATCAGCTATTAAAAATTTAATTAAAAGAAACCTATTGTTATTCTCCGATATAAACATCTTAATTAATCTATTATAGATGTCTTTTTAAACTTTTCAATCTCAACTACAACTATTTTATCAAATACTAATATAAAGTGAACAACTAAAACTAGCAACCATCATAGCTAATAGCACACCGTAAGTTTTGGTTTTTTTTTTGTAAAAGAATAAAACATTTTAAAGAACAAAGCTTCTAACAAGTTGCTAGAGGCAGAGACGCAATCCAAAGTACGGAATCATGCCAAAAGCCAAGATCTGCGAAAGAGACTCTCATACTCCCATATAAGATCGCTCACCAATCTACATCAATTCAATTTTCTATGAAGACTTCTCCGAGTATTTATCCAAAAAAAATGCCCTTGACATACATACATACATATATAGGGGTGGGTTCAATGAAAAACCTATATACATCGGAAATCCCGGGAATCACTTTATAGCCATTGGATCAGGTGATGCATCACGCAGAAATTCGATGCATCACGCGGGAATTTGATGCATCACGCGGGAATTTGGTGCATCACGCGTGGAATTTGGTGCATCACGCGACAATTGTGATGCATTTGTGGTGGTGCATGAAGGTTTTCCAAAGTTTTCTGATGCATGTAGATTTTCCATTGATCCCCTCTACATATATACACACACACACCCCGATAAATGGATTTCATTACGATGTTGCCAAGTTTTATAAAACAAGAAAGTTGATAAATTGAAGTGTTGAAACACTTAATTAATAAAGTTGTACTTGATTCATTAATTAGGGTTTGAAGGAAGTATAGACATGAGTTTAATGATTTAAGGCATGTAAAATTTGTATGGTTGAAATATGATACTTGAAAACAAGTCACAACCACCATGACCCATTAAATTTATTGACATTTTTTTATAGAAATACATTTATTTCTTGTAATAAAGTCCCAACTGTGTAATTGGGTCTATTTAGGACCACCATATACCCCATTTAATGATCTATATTATAACACGTGATATTTTTGTTTTGACTTGGGAGAAAAACATAAACAATGGATTATATACGTGTATATATATATAGATTGATGTTCAATTGAGAACTTTTATGCATCAGGGCACCTCGAGGCACTTTTGTGCATCGGATAATCCACCAAGGGTGCACAAAGGGCATTTAGGGAAAACTAAAGGCATGATAATTAATTTATTTCTAAAAATCATTAAATGATAATTAGGAGTTACATTTTGAATTAAAATCTCATATTAACTACATTCCTCATTTTCCTCCTCATCTCTCTCTCTCTCTCTCTCTCTCTCTCTCTCTAATCGTGTTCTTCATGATTTTTCTTAGTGATGATGATTTGAAGACGAAGATTAACGATGAACAACGATGATGATGAACATGAACAAGAGAGGTAACCGATGAAAATTATGAAGAACATGATGCATAGATGGATGATGAACAATGAATGATGATAATGCATAGATGGATGATGACAATGCATAGATGGATGATGAACGATGAACAACGGAAATGATGATGCATAAATGGATGATAAACAATGACGATGCATAGATAAATGATGAACAAGTTGAGCATGATGCATAGCTGAATGAATATGAACGACAAACACGATGCATAAAAGAATGATGAACAAGTTGAACACGATACATAAATGAATTTGTGTATTTTTTTTGTTAAATGCGTTTTTTTAACACAATGCATAGATAAACACGATTAACGATGAAATGCATCGATCTCCATCATCTTTTTTGAATTTGTGTAATTTTTTTAAATTTGGAAATGTATCAATTGAATTTATTTAGCATTTATTATTTGATTATTTGTTGAAATATTAAATTTAATGAGGTATGCACATTCCCCAAAATGCCCTTCTTTCTTTGTTTCTATAATGCACAAGATGCATAAAATTTCTAACTATTTACCCTTTTGCCATTAATCTAATCCATACAATTTTTTGATCTAATGGATGATATAGGTACTTTTGTACCTCGATGCATAAAAGTGCTCAATTGAACCTCTCTCTCTCTCTCTCTCTCTCTCTCTCTATATATATATATATATATATATATATATATATATATATATATATATATATATATATATATATATATATAGGGGTGGGTTCAATGGAAAACCACTATGCACCTGAAAACTATGGAAACCTACGCAAACCGTCCGATTTGGTGCATTCCATGAAAAACGCAGTGACATGATCGTAAATAAGGTGATGCATCACGCGGGAAATTTGATGCATCACGCGGGATTTTGATGCATCACGCGGGGAATTTGATGCATTTGTGGTGGTGCAGTGCGGTTTTCATAAGTTTTCAGGTGCATGGTGGTTTTCCATTGAACCCATATATATATATATATATATATATATATATATATATATATATATATATATATATATATATATATATATATATATATATATATATATATATATATATATATATATATATATATATATATGTTGTGTCAACATGGACATACATCAACCATATTTTATAATCTTATTAATATATTAATTTATTTTTATTAATTGTATGGTTATTTGTTTATTGGTTGGTGATTCAGTAATTGTCTTTTACGTTAAATATAGGGTTAGGGTCGTATCATACTGACATACTTTTCAAAGTGTAAGGATATGATATATTAATTTTTTTACACATGGTATATGTACTTAAATGTACAGATATGATATATGATATACTAATGTACTTTTCAAAGTGTACCAATATAATATGATATATGATATACTAACACACTTTTGAAAGTATACCGATATGCTATGATATATGAACTTTTTCTTTATATAAAGCATGTTTTTTCACACTAATAAAGCTTGGTTTTTCAACAGACTCTATGTAGAGATGTGCCATATTAGTTTTGAAAACTAAAATACATGTACAATATATACAAAAAAAAACTAAAATACATGTACCATATATGTAATAAAAAAAGTTCATGTATCATATCGGTATATTTTGAAAACTACGTTGGTGTCATACGACTTTAACCCTTAAATATATGGTTAATGCAAGTTCAATGTATTAGATAATTCACTTGGTTAAATGCATGAGTGTTTTTAATGAGTTTCTAATCAAAGAAAGTGGGTCCCATACTTTTGGACATAAGTTAATTATATATAAAAATAGTATATGTAATTAATATATTATGGTTTGCCTTGAAAACAGCTTCGTAACGAGTTGAAAAATGTCTGATTCAAAGCTAAGATATCGATACATAAAGTTTCACTAGGCTTCCCATATAACACATATCTCTACATGGTCTTTAAATGCATTTATTAACTTTAATTGGGATCCAATTATTCTTATAGAAAATTAATTAAAAGGGACTTTTACATAATTAAATTTGATTTTGGATTTAACTTATAGAAAATTAAATTTGACATACCTTTAGCCGAACACATCTTGCATTTATCCAGGATTTTTTATGATTTTTTGTCAATTATTTTATAGTTCTTTTTAGAAAATTTGCTAAATCTTCATGACCAAAATTCCATGATAGGCACCAAAATATAAAAAATAATTAAAAAGGACTTCTGCAAAAAAAATAATAATAATTCTGAACTTATCACATTTTATCATTTAGTTCCTTTATTTTTCATTTCATAAATATCTCAAGTGACAAAAGTTAATAAGGTATTTTTATAATATTTTGATTTTTAACCGGTTTGTAACCAAGTAAAGTCCTATGTGTCATATATGTTAAAGAAAATAACCGATTAAAAGACATACGTAACATTTATGTTAAATATTTCATTGGATATCGAGGATGTTATGTCAAAGTTTAGTAATTAGTTATTTTGTTGAGTAAATTACAGAAACGGTCCCTATGGTTTGTTTAAAATTATGGAACTGGTCCCTCAACTTTAAAAGTTGCATAAATGGTCCCTCAAAATATTGTTTACTTGCACAAATGGTCCTTGCTCCGTTAGATGGGTGTTAAATTTTCTAAAATAACAAATTTACCCTTTTCATTATTATAATTTTGGTCCCTATGTTTCACAAGTAATTTTGATATTGGTCCCTGCAAATTTATTTATACTTTATTATTTAAACTTTTTAAATCCTTTTTATAGTAAGAAATTATTATTTTATAAGTTTAGAAAATTTAATTTTTATTATTAATTGCTTTAAATTATATATTTACTTATAACAATAAAATTTTAAATTAATATAATAAGAAACTATTAATTGTTAGATACGTTAATTAAAATAAAAATTGACCATTTTGCCTTTCATGTTAGTATATTTGTAGTTACTCAACTTTAAAATTTATTTAATTATTTTTAGTAATAAAACTAGTTTATTTACCCATGTATTATATGGAGTATGTCTAAAAAAATTATTGTTTTAAAATACATAAAATCTTGAAAGATTATTACAAATTTGTATAATAATAATTTGTGAGTTGGAATTTTGATTTATGTTGGATTAGGAATATAAATTTATGTTTAAGAAATCGAGTTAGAATTTGATTTATGTTGATATAAGATATGAGAGTTTTTTTTTTCAAATTTATGATTCGGTTTAGGTATTGTTCAATTTTTCATATCCCGTTTCCATACATGCCTTTTAATAAGTTGACAAGAGAGAGATGTATGGATGCACCTATGTGTTTTTTTTTTTTTTTGCTTTTAATTAAACTAGTTTATTTACCCATGTATTACATGGAGTATGTTTAAAAAATTATTGTTTTAAAATAAAAGATTACTACAAATTCGTATTATAATAATAATAATAACAATAATAATGAAAATGTTAATATTAAAATTGAATAGTGAAGGGTTCAAAGAAATATTAATTGTGATACTAAAAAATTTTGAGATAATTATTTACAAATCAATTAGAATGTTGAGATAATTATATTTGGAAGTGTTTTAAGCGAGATAATAAAATTTTGATGAGTTAAGAATGTAACATGTAGCACAAAACATTTTCTTAAAATTCATTAAAATAAGAAATGTAAAACAAATATAAAACAAATATTAACAATAAAATTTAAACTTTCTAAACATATTATATAATTTCTAAATATAACAAGCAAAAAAAATAAAAAACATAGGTATATCCATACATCACTCTCTTGTCAACTTATTAAAGGGCATGTATGGAAACGAGATAAGAAAAATCAAAAAAATACCTAAACCGAATCATAAATTTGGAAAAAAAAAACTCTCATATCTTATATCAACATAAATCAAATTCTAACTCGATTTCTTAAACATAAATTTATATTCCTAATCCAACATAAATCAAAAATTCCAACTCACATTATTATTATACAAATTTGTAATAATCTTTCAAGATTGTATGTATTTTAAAACAATAATTTTGTTAGACATACTCCATATAATACATGGGTAAATAAACTAGTTTTATTACTAAAATTAATTAAATAAATTTTAAAGTTGAGTAACTACAAATATAATAACATAAAAGGCAAAATGGTCAATTTTTATTTTAATTAACGTATCTAACAATTAATATTTTCTTATTATATTAATTTAAAATTTTATTGTTATAAGTAGATATATAATTTAAAGCAATTAATAATAAAAATTAAATTTCCTAAACTTATAAAATAATAATTTCTTACCATAAAAAAGAGTTAAAAAGTTTAAATAATAAATTATAAATAAATTTGCAGGGACCAATATCAAAATTACTTGTGAAAACTTAGGGACCAAAATTATAAAAATGAAAAGGGTATATCTGTCATTATAGAAAATGTAACACCCAACTAACGGAGCAAGGACCATTTGTGCAAGTAAACAATGTTTTGAAGGCAAAAAAACATCGCCTTAATGATTTTTAGTTGATTGGATAATTTATGAAAAAAAATGGTTAAACACCTAATCAAAAAAAGAATAACAATTTCAATGTTTTTTTTTATGTAAAAACCCCTAATTAAAAACCAGTATCTAATGATTTAACATAAAATGACGAAAAAAGAATTCTATTATTATCAAAATCAACAAAATAATACTTTATAGTCAAAACAAACAAAATTGATTATTGATTATTGATTACTAGTTATTAACCCAGTCATTACGTGGATATTTTATAAATAATTTACTAAAAATCTACCCAAACGTAAATTACATACAAAAAACGTTTATTTATTTTCCTAAAAAATATGAAAACGATATTATTTTTTGCTTTTAGGGATAATTAAAATTTTCTTATTTTTGAATATGTATGAATGATATTCTTTTTAAAAAAAATTATTTTTATATTTCTATGCATAAATAAAAGTTTAAAATTTTATTTTTAAATAGAACACAATTTAATATTTTTATAATTTAAAAAAATTATTAAACATTTGATTACCAATATTGCATTTTTTATTTTTTTGAATATATAAAATAATACATAGTTAACTAAAATTAGGAATTAAATTTGAAAGTTATTTAAATCATTTAAAAAAGATTATTTTTTATTTATAGTAGTTCAATTAGGTAGTACTTAATTATATTTTTACTTAAAGTTTAAAAATAAATTAGATAATTAATCAATGAAATTATATATGGAAAATTGGGCGGGAAAACAAATTTTTGCTTAAGCAATAGAGCGACACATGTCAATAAACATTTTCTTTTATTGATAGGTACAGATAGAATATAGCTTTATGCCGTAATACGTGTTTTTTAAATATATATTGAGATTTTTTTGAATTTTTATTTCTTTATTTAGAACAAGATCTTCCTTTCTCATCGATCCTAAAAAATTGCTGGATACATAATTTTATTTGTTTTTTTCTTCTTTTTTTTTTTTTGCTTATTTTCTTTTCATTTTTCCTTGTTATTTATTTTGGTTTTCTTTTTTACTTATTTTCTTTTCATTTTTCCTTATTAACGTAAAATATTAATTGGTATTGATACAGATACCATTTGTGTAAATTATTTCAAGTTATAAAGATTGTGAAAAGGACTAAGGTTGAAAGAAACTTCTTCGTTTGGTGTATACGGAAGAGAGATTCTTTTGTGGGCTAAATTTCCGAATTTAGAAAATCATTTTAAAACCTTTAAATTCAGTAAATTTTATTTTGGGTAAATTATAAATTTCGTAGATTTAGCTATATTGAAATTATAGATTTCATCCATTAACTTCATTAATTATTCAAGAGGTTCCTATTTTAAGAATTTGTTACACTTATGGTCCTTTGATCATTTGACCAATCTTAACTTGACGATTTAAAATTTTACCCTTTTAAATATTATAATTTTAGTCTATGTGGTTTGTAAATAATTTCTTATACCAACTTTTATAAAATTATTCTATTCTTTTATTTAATAATTTAAACTATTTATTTATGTTGTTTTAGTTGTAATTTACTTGTATGGCTACTTTTAGTCATTTTCTATTTTTACTATTAATTTTTTAATTTCATTAACTTATTTATAATAATTTAATAAATTTTCTTGTAATCATAATTATACTTTCAATGAGATTTACTTTTGATTTATTATGCAATTAGAGTTCTTAATTATAAGTTTTTTTCATAATCCAAAATGAAATATTTAAAAAATGTTAAAAGTCGTATTGTGTCCGTGATTTTGGCAACGTGATTCTTAGCATCACTGTACTAGTAAAAGATAATTAAATTTGTTTTATCATTCATAAAACAATAAATTTCTTTGACTTGCTAATTAGCTTAATTAACTTAACATAATATTGTTTGAATTTATAAAATTTTATGTGCTTTCATATATTTATTAATAATTTAAATATTATACATTTAATAAACATTATTAAAAATTTACTGACATAAACAAATGAACAAAACCAACACATTTTTTTTTCAATTAATTAATTAAATAATGTTGTTTATTTGTTCATTTTTGTTGTTGTTTGGTTAGGTTTTCTTATAGAATTAAAGTTTTTTAGTTATTGACTTTTTTATTTCCAAATGGAGTTGGTGAGTTGTTGTTTTCAAATTGACTTGGTATGTAATTGCTTTTATCTTATTTGTCACAAAAATTCTTGCTATCCAAAAACAATCGATTTTTTCTGATTTGTTGTGTTTTAAATGAGACAATTTATATTTTATAGTTACTTAAAATATACCAAATTATCATTTTGATTCTTCTTCACATTTCTATTGGTTACTAATCAAACTGGGTTTAATAGTGGTTCTACTAGTTGTCAAAAAACATAATTTAAAGTTATTAATTATATAAAGAGTATAATTGATATCAAAAATATAAATTGAGTGTTTAAAAATTAATATATAACGAGGTGGTGACACCCGCGCTTCGCTGCTGAAAGATAGAGTTTTAGGTTTTCATATAATTTGCAAGTTTTTCAATTTAGCAGATGTATATGCATAGGTAGATACATATATATTAATTATATTTTAATTATAAAACAGTTTCATTAGAATCTTGTATCATGGATTTGAATAATAAAGACTTTTTCATACAATTAAATATAACATAATAGTTTCAAAAGATAACTCCAAACATATGTATAATTAAAATCATAATTTTAAACGTCTAATTTTTTTGTAATAATAAATGTTAAAAAAGATTAAACAAAATTTTATTAATATAAATGTGTTAAATAAAATATAACACACAGATAATTGTGTAATATGAAAAGTTTAAAAAACACTAACCAATCATGGTTGTAAAAAATAAAGAAAAATGTCATGGCTTACTCAATGCATTTGAATAATAAAGCGTCTTTCATACAATTAAACATAATTCCAAACATAAGTATAATTAAAATCATAAATTTTAAGAAAATATTGTAATAATAAATGTTAAAATAGGAGTAAACAAAAAATTATTAAAATAAAAGGGCTAAATAAAAGATAACGCTAAGTTAAGGGTATGTTATGAAAAATTGAAATTAAAAAAAAAAAAAAAAAAAAACCAAAGCCACGCCATTGGCTGAGCAGATTACGTAAATGTATGTATATATGATAAGTTCATGAAAAAAATAAAATAAAATTGAAATCAAATCTTTTCCTAACAAACTTTTTGATAAATTCGATTAGAATTAGTGCAAGAACTACAAATGCACAAGAAAGAATATGAAAAGTTTTATGGTGTTACACGATATGCCACTTTATGTAAGAGATTGCAATGGTACAAAATTGGTGAATTTGCACCATTCAATCATTGGATGATTATGCCTGATACGGGATACATTGTGGCTTCAAGGTACAATGTTATATTTCATATCCTAAGTCTTTATGTGTATCTAACGTTCTTACCGATTCGATCCAGTCCACCTTCGTGGTATCGTCATGTTGCCATTGCAATAGGACATGTCAATGGTAATCATTATGTCAAACTGACATTAGCAGAAGGATACCCGATGCCTTATATTGCGTATGACTGGAAACATATTAGATACAATTGTGCGGCTGCATGGGAGACTCCATATATTGATCGGATAAAAGCTTTCGATCAATCAATTTGCTCTACTGGTACTAAAGAGATGTAATATTAGAATGATTAGATGTGTGAAACATAACGTTGTCAACTATTTTATTTTTTCTTATTATGTTTCGTTAGCATGTTGACGTACAAATTTTAATTTTATCAATGAAGAATAAGTCAATCTCAATAATGTTTATGATTTTGTATGAAGCAATATATAAGTAAAAGCTATATGTACAAGAAAATTTCGAAAAGTTAAAATTTTTAGTTTCAACACGTGAATCGTTGTTTGATTTTTATCTACGTTTCGATATAAATCGATATTAATACAAAGATATTGATACAATAATCTAAAACCAATGATCCATTATTTAACCATTGATTCACAACATACAAGCATTAAGGCGGTAATGGTCGTTATATTGTTTCAACGACATAAAACATGGACTCGGTCGTCTAACGATTTGATTCAACAACAAAAAATACGTTGATTCACTTATCAAACATTCTTGTAAACTATATGAATGTAGCAAAGGATAACAAACTTTCATAATACTAGATCGATTAAAACTAACCGGAATAAAATTGATCTAGCCAATGAAAAATATTGACTCATTAATACGATTTCATACTTATCGATTAATTGAATCTTGTAGAAATTGATGGACCAACAAATCGATTTACCAAGAAACCAATTTATATAGACCACTTACATGTGTGTCGATTGATGATTCAGTTTAAAGCTTTTTGGAATCACCATGTCGTGTGCCGGCAATTAAAAAGTCTAGTGAGAGAGTAGATAAAAGAATTTGAAATTGAACAAACCGAATAAAGATGGTAGCTTGGTGAACAAACCAAAACCCAAATAAGGAGCAGATCCCAAAGAACAAATCGAATACAAAAATTTGTTTGTGCTTTGAACAACGACAACGGTGGAGATATACAACAACAACAGTGGTTTGTAGTTCTTCCATTGACGAGTGTTCGAGACCTAAAATCTCTTATGGGTGTTGTACTTACAGTACGATGTTCTTGTATAGGTTTAATCTGAACCTCTTTTCCATCTTCATTTACGAAATAACACTGATCATAGAACAAGAGAAGCCAGTCAAACTACAATAATTGCACAATGGTTCTACAAGGCGACGCAAAAAATTATCCACAAACGATATTTGTTTTTTTCAAACGTTTCTGGTGAGACAGTCACGATACTGATAGCATAAACAGCTGCAAACGTGATTGAAAAGAGAAACCGCAATATAGTATTTGCATTATTAACTACATATAATTGGCTATAATATTTAAAGCATTCGTTCAATTTTATTATTTACATTAAAGTTTTCCTAAATAAATAGATCTTTCCATTGTCTAATATTAAAAATATTTTATTAAAAAATTAATAATAATATTTCCCCCCTAATCTTAATTAAGTAAACAGTTACACATGATACTCTATTATTACTTTTCACTCTTCTCACATTAAAATCATTCTCACATGATCCAACCCCCTCCCTCCCTCCCCCTCTATCTATCTATCTATCTATATGTGTGTGTGTGTAAGTGTGTGTAATTTTATTTAACTTCATCACAATCTCCTACCAACATATCCCCCTCTTGATGTACACCATCATCATTGCTCTATCGTACTATTGTACGTAAAATTTTAAATATCATGGACTCATAAATGAATCACATACAGCTAGTCCCATCCGATGTTGGTTTCATTTACTGGTTTGAACGTTCTTTTTATTCACTCCTAACCACATTGCTCGAGTCTTTCTGCAGGGCCAAACATCCAGAATATCATACTATGGTAAAATATTAATTTTCAGTCCAATAAATAATAAATATAATAGACCCATACGTGTGTAATCAATTACTTTTGATCTAATTTTCTAATCACGATGAAAGAAGTAGCAAAGAGTGTTGGAAAAACAATGAGAAATTTATTTTACATTTTTCAATCAGATAATCCTAGTCTAGTTTTCTTATCACACAACATATGACGAAAATTCTTTAAAAAATAGTATATTATTTTTTTTTATCTTGTTCTGGACATGAAAATGCTCAAAAGCAGCTCTTAGTGTCCGTCGGTGACCGATACAACACCCCTCACTCGACATTGACAAATGACAACTCGACAATGAATTTGATCACCTGGAGTCTGGACTTTACATGCTCATTTTTGTGCCACGATACAATTATAATAAGTTAGGTATATATATTTAATTTCCATCATTCTAATATTAAAAGAATTGTAAATTAAATTTAAGCTTTGTGCTTCCGATGCATTTATTTTTTTTTAATAATTAATTAATTAATTGTTTATTTGGATATGCACATTTGCATTTTTAATATATAGTTTTAATGGAACTTTTATTAAAATATTTCTGGCATTAAGATATTTGTATCCAAATTTTTGGCTTTTTGGTTGAATATCTAAAATTTTGGATTTAAACTTTGAATAGTTGAAATTCACTGTCCAATTTGTTTTGAACCTCCCTAGTTATATTTATACCGGATTAATATATGAGTTTAATTTTTTTATTTAGTTTTTATTTTAATTTTCTATACTTCTATTAATATTATAATAATTTTCATAATTTATAAGTTATAAAAGATGTTTATTATTTCAAGCATTAAAATAATTGGTTGTTACGTATCATTTTTTTTATGGTTCAAATAATTAAAGGTATTATCTAAAACAATAGTGATTAATTTAGGACAAGAAAATAATAGATGATAAGTTACTAATTATATATTTTAATTTAATTAGTATTAGTACCGTTACATATCATAACTATTTTTCCAACTTTTGTGAATGTATATAAGTGGTAGCTGCTTTTTATTTTTAAATTCATATATTTTTAAGTGATATAATTTGTTATTTTAACTCTATGTAGAATATTTAATAGTTTGTATATCTGAACCTATTCTTGATATATTTTAATAATAAAAAACCCATGAAATATTATTTTATTAGATATATAGATAAATAAGATATTATTTATTTGGATCATGTAAGTATAACATATTTTTAATTGTAATATAGATAAGTATAAAGGGTATAAGATTTACATTTAATTATATATTTTACAAGTTAACTTGTGTATCTGGGTATTTTACTTTTGGGTTTATTAAGAAAAAATCAATATATTTTCACGTATTCAGTGTTTTCGTCTCTTCATATTATGTTTTCCATAAAAGTCCTCAGGTTAATTTTTTTCTTTTTTGTTTAATAAAATTTGGACATTAGAACCCGAATTTTCAGTTTTTAAAAAATCCGGTTTACTAATTATAACCGGGTTTTAATATCCAATATTCATAAACCAAAAAGAAAAAAAAATTAACTTGATAACTTCTATGAAAAATAAAATAAAATAAAGGGACGAAAATAAAAAAAAACATAAAAACATGTTGATTTTTTTTTCATAATAAACCTTTTACTTTTATATAAAATTATAAAACTATTCAAATTACATAAAATTATATTTTTAGAATCACCAAATCTTGTTATATAAACAAACTAGTTTGTTAACCCATGTATTACATGGGGTATATTTTATGAATGGTTAGTATCTTAAAACATATATAACTATTAAAACTATTATTATAAAGACATCAAAAGCATATTAATAATGAAATAATATAATTTGATTTACAATTGTTATTGGATTAATATAAAATGTGCAATTGAAAATGATGATATGAAATCAAACAGAAATAGCCTTTGAAAAATTCAGTGTATTTATTCACATTCTCTTAGTCTAATATAATTGGATAATTTAATAAAAAAAGAGTTAATTACAAAAATGGTCCCTGTGGTTTGTCTTAAAATTTGGATTTGGTCCCTGAACTTTTAATTTTGCAGAAACGGTCCTTATTTTCATAGTTTGTTTGCAATTTTGGTCCCTCAACCTATTAACTTTTCTAATATGACCAAATTACCCTTATTTTGATGCAAACTAGGGACCATTTCTACAATTAATTTTTTAACTCTTTTTTATTCTTAATTAAATAAATTAATTTTTGGTGTTACTTAAATTTAATAAACTATTAAAATAGAAAAGAATTATTTAATTATTTATGTTGGTTATAAATGATTTAGATATTTTTAGTCTTAATTAATTTTAATTTACTATAATCAAAGTGTAAACCAATCAAAATTTATAATCGAAAAAATTATTTATGTTTAGAAATTATTTTTTAAAGGTTTCATAAATAAATTTTTTTTTCTCTATAATTATTTATACTGGTTCATACATTTATAATAAAAAATATTTATGTTGATCAAACCACAAAGACCATTTATGTAATTGACTCTACTTTATTTTTAGTGTTAATTAACTTTAATAAATTATAAAGAACTTAAATAAATAAAATTTTAACGTTTAATTTGACCGAGTTAAAAAAACTTCCAAATGGTCTAAAGACAACTCAATTTTTTTTATTTAACGTATCAATTATTTTATCGTTTTAATTTTTAATTACACCAAAAACGATTTAAAATTTTAGGTCCATATAACATCTTTGAGATTCATGATTAACAACTTTAATCATCGAACTTTGGTTTGTCAGACCTTTACATAAAAATCGAGAAATATAAATACGTTTTAAATCTTTTTTCGTCTTTCAATTTGATTATTCATTTTAATCAGATGAAATCGACACCTTAAAAATTTAAACCATTTATATTTATCACTTTACCATTATCACCTTGTTTTGTACAAATGTGAACGGATTATAAAATATAATCTTTGGCCGATTTTATTTAAGAATAAAGTAAAATATATTTGACCAACAAACATATTTTTATTATAAATTTATGAACCAACATAAATAATTAGAGAGTCAAATATTTATAATATTTTATATATGAAACCTCTAGAAATAAGTTTCTAAACATAAATGACTTTTTCGATTATAATTTTGATTGGTTTACACTTTGATTATAGTAAATTAAAATTAATTAAGACTAAAAATATCTAAATCATTTACGAACCAACATAAATAATTAAATAATTCTTTTATTTTTTTATAGTTTATTAAATTTAAGTAACAATAAAAAATAATTTATTTAATTAAGAATAAAAAAGAGTTAAAAAATTAATTGTAGAAATGGTCCCTATAGTTTGCATCAAAATAAGGGCAATTTGGTCATATTAAAAAATTTAATAGGTTGAGGGACCAAAATTGCAAACAAACTATGAAAATAAGGACCATTTCTGCAAAATTGAAAGTTCAGGGACCAAATCCAAATTTTTGGACAAACCACAAGGACCATTTTTGTAATTAACTCTAAAAAAAATGAACGTGAAAAAATTATTATGTAATTTTATGACGACACGTGATGATAAACACTTTTTATTAATATACATAGATATAAATATAGGTTTTAATTGTAAGATATTCCATCAAGAAATTATTGTTAATATAATTAATTTTGTTGATTGATTGAGTCTCATAAATTAAGAAACAACTCAAAAACAAATTTTATTTACTTTTTATTAAATTAAATTAATTATAGTCATGTTTTAGATTAGGAAAAAGAGAGAGAAAACGAAAAACATAATCACTTTAGAAAGTGACACGTGTCAAAAATTGTTTTCTTTTATTAATATATATAGATCATACTTAGAGGGTGTTTGGTTTTGCGTTATAAACGTGATTATTAGTTTATTACGTTACAATAACGCAAATAATTAGTTTAAAGTGTTTGGATTGCATACGTTAATAAGTGATTATTTGCGTTTAGCGTTTGTCCTACCACACTTTTTCATAAGTTAAAAATTGTAGCTTATTTGCTTAATAAGTGATTATTTGGTCATTTTACAAGTAAAAACGCAGATCCAAACACTTTAAAAACTGATTATTTGATAATTATGATATCAAACAACAGAAGCTAAACCAAACACTACATTTCCTGCAACACTTTTTGTTACAGCAATTATCTGATTATTAGTTTCCAAAACGCTACAGCACTTTTTCAAACGCAAATCCAAACATCCTCTTATACAACCAATCCAACTTATAATTTTTAACTTGTATAGAAGTGGGAACGAGAAAATAGTGGGATGCTTACGTGGCATGTGGTCCCGAAATGAAACATTCCTTCTCTTTCTTCCTTCAAAATCATCTAACGTTAAATTTTATTTTTTGTGAGATTGGCTATATCACACGGGAGGAAAGAAGAAGGGGACGAGAAAGTAGCAGAGAGAGAGAGAGAGAGAGAGAGAGAGAGAGAGAGAGAGAGAGAGAGAGAGAGAGAGAGAGAGAGAGAGAGAGAGATAATATCCATTTTAGAGTTAATTACAAAAATGGTCCCTGTGGTTTGTCCTAAATTTTGGATTTGGTCCCTAAACTTTCAATTTTGCAGAAACGGTCCTTATTTTCATGGTTTGTTTGCAATTTTGGTCCCTCAACCTATTAACTTTTCTAATATGACCAAATTACCCTTATTTTGATGCAAACTATAGGGACCATTTCTACAATTAATTTTTTGACTCTTCTTTATTCTTAAATAAATAAATTATTTTTTAGTGTTATTTAAATTTAATAAACTATAAAAAATAGAAAAGAATTATTTAAATATTTATGTTGGTTCATAAATAATTTAGATATTTTTAGTCTTAATTAATTTTAATTTACTATAATCAAAGTGTAAACCAATCAAAATTTATAATCGAAAAAATCATCTATGTTTAGAAATTATTTTTTAAAGGCTTCATAAATAAGAAATTTTTTCTCTATAAATACTTATACTGGTTCATACATTTATAATAAAAAATATTTATGTTGATCAAACCACAAAGACCATTTATGTAATTGACTCTACTTTATTTTTAGTGTTAATTAACTTTAATAAAATTATAAAAAATTATTTATGAGCCAACAATTTAGTTAAAGTTAAAAATATTAAAGAACTTAAATAAATAAAAATTTAACGTTTAATTTGACCGGCTTAAAAAAACTTGCAAATGGTCTAAGACAACTCAAATTTTTTTATTTAACGTGTCAATTATTTTATCATTTTAATTTTTAATTGCTCCAAAAACGATTTAAAATTTTAGGTCCATATAACATCTTTGAGATTCATGATTAACAACTTTAATCATCAAACTTTGGTTTGTCAGACCTTTACATAAAAATCGAGAAATATAAATAGGTTTTTAATCTTTTTTCGTCTTTCGATTTGACTTTTCATTTTAATCCGATTAAATCGACACCTTAAAAATTTAAACCATTTAGATTTATCACTTTACCATTATCACCTTGCTTTGATACAATTGTTAACGGATTATAAAAAAGAATCTTTGGCCGATTTTATTTAAGAACAAAGTAAAATATATTTGACCAACAAACATATTTTTATTATAAATTTATGAACCAACATAAATAATTATAGTCAAAAACTTATTTTATATGCGAAACCTCTAGAAAATAGTTTCTAAACATAAATGATTTTTTCGATTATAAATTTTGATTGGTTTACACTTTGATTATAGTAAATTAAAACTAATTAAGACTAAAAATATCTAAATCATTTATGAACCAACATAAATAATTAAATAACTCTTTTATTTTTTTATAGTTTATTAAATTTAAGTAACACCAAAAAATAATTTATTTAATTAAGAATAAAAAAGAGTTAAAAATTAATTATAGAAATAGTCCCTATAGTTTGCATCAAAATAAGGGTAATTTGGTCATATTAGAAAAGTTAATAGGTTGAGGGACCAAAATTGCAAACAAACTATGAAAATAAGGACCATTTCTGCAAAATTGAAAGTTCAGGGACCAAATCCAAAATTTAGGACAAACCACAGGGACCATTTTTGTAATTAACTCTCCATTTTATTATAAGGTTAAATTTAAAAGGAAGTAAAAAAAAACAAAAATTAGTATGAATTTGATGTGATATTTGTTGTGAAAGGCCCACCCTAAACAACATATCTCTGGTGACCACCAAGTTTCCATAAGGGGCTTGGAAAGAGTTGTTATTCGGGTTCAATCATCACTTGAGGCGGATTTTGGGGATTTTCCCTTCAGGTGATCTAATCTAACTATGAAGATTTTAATCCAACTAGGCAGATTGTGGTGGGGATCGAACCGGGATTTGTCGGCACTTGGGCCTAGGGGATAACTAGGGGTGTTCAAAATATTCTGAAACCGAAAAACGGATACGAAAAACCGAAAAACCGTACCGATTTTAAGGTTAACCGAACCGAATTTTCTATTATTTTCGGTTTGGTTAACCGAACAGGAAAAAATCTTCGGTTTCGGTTTAGGTTCACGATTTTGGTGACGGACGGTTAACCGAAAAAAAATTAATTTTATATAATTTAATGTTTAGGCCTATAAATATTAGCATTTATCTTAACAATAATATAATATTTTAGCTTATCAAGTAGTCCACATTAATTTTTAAATCCAAAACAACCAAAGAAACAACATTTGAACGACTAATTTAGGAAATATTACATAAATTTTTTTTTGTATCTATTAGATTATGAAAGAAATTGTTCAATCGTTTAAAGATCTTTTATAGATGATTAGTAATCTTATTCATTGCATTTATTACCTTGGACTTTTGAAGTTTTTAGAAACTAAATATTGAGGTTTTTTAATTTAAAAAATGATTTATTAAATAAAAAACGGTTAATTGGTTAACCGAAAAACCCGGTTAACTGATTATCGGTTAACCGGTTTTTTCGGTTTAGGTTTAGGTTCACGAAATCATCGAACCGATATCTCTGGTTAACCATCCGAAATGCACTTTCGGTTTCGGTTAACCATCCATGAACACCCTTAGGGATAACCACCACACCAGTCGTTTAAAAAAAATATCCCATGGGAGATATGATGTAAAAAAATATGAATTGTTATTAAATAAAATAAAATAATTACAATTATCACGTGCTAGCACGTGGACCCTAATTTCGTGGAGTTGTTTAATGTGTCAGAAGCTACGGAATGCCACCCATCAATCATCGATCTATATAAATTCATCCATCCAGAAATTATTTTTTTTATCTAAGGAGGTTTAATATGAAACAAATCAATATGTTTTTTTATGTTTTTACGGTTTAGTCTCTCAGTGTTATTTTATACAAATAAAATTTTAAGTAATATATTTGTTGTGACTTTAGAATTTTTCTTTATTTTTTCCAAAAAATTTTCAGGTTTGTGCACTTTTCGGAGAAACATAGTGAAAACGTGTTGGTTTTTCGTGGAAAAAGACATAGTTGATATGAAAAAAAACAAAACTTTTCCAAAAATCGGATTGAAAACAATAACTTGAGGACTTTTTTTTGGTAAAAAATAACGCGGAGAGACTAAATCGCAAAAAATACGAAAACATGTTGGAAATTGCGCAAAAAACCTCTAAGTTGGATCATTTTTGCGATTAAAACCCCCAACCATTTTTCATTGCACAAAAAACCTCCACCGGTTAAAACTTTGTAAATTTGGGTTTTTTTCAAAAAAACTGACTTGCAACCGGTTTAGCCGGTTGCAACTTGATGACGTGTAAAATTTTTTAACAGATTTTTGCGTAAAAAACCTCCAACTTGTTTAGTTTTTCCAATTAAAACCCTAAATCATTTTTCATTTGATAAAAAACCTCCAACCAACAAATATAAAATTGAGTCTTCATTTATTGTATTTTCATGACATGGATATTTATTAAAATTTTATTTATTAAAAAAAATTCGTATTCCAATGAAACCTCCACCCTCTATGCTAGCGAACTTCACTGTCCTGCCTGATCCTATTCAGAAGTTAAAATGGAACATAAATAAACGAAACTGAACATAAAGCTGAACCTAAAAATGCAACTAGTGAACACAAAATGAAATCGATTTCATCGGCACAATTGAAGTTAAAGTTCAAGATTAATCAGCAAAACTTAATCGAACATGCATACATAAAATAAACAGCACTGAACATAAAGAGGGGATAGAGTAATCGGAGTTGCCGGAGGTAGAGAAGAAGAGAAAAAGATAAACATTATTGTTGGTTAGAGGTGAGAAAAAATATAGTTAAGGGTTTTAATCGAAAAAGTCAACAATTTCGGGGTTTTTTATGCAAAAAATTCAGTTTAAGAATTATACATGTAGTGCCACGTAGGCGCCACGTACGTTGGGTTTGCCATGTGGACGCCACGTGTATACCATGTAAGCATAGCAACCTATTATAACCGGTCAAGTCCTAATTTCAAAAGGTTTTACCGGTTAGAGGTTTTTCGTGCAACAAAAAATGGTTAGGGGTTTTAATCACAAAAATGGTCCAACTTTAAGGTTTTTTACGCAATTATCCCTTTTTTTTAATATTAAACCCTATTTAATATTATATACACTTTTTTTTGCACAACAAGACGTATGATCCCACCTAAACCAACTTTAAAGGTGCGTTTGGTACATAGAATGCAATTGCAAAGAAATAACAACAAATAATGGAATAGCAAAGAAATGAAATGAGTATGAAGAATAAGAATTGATTCATCTGTTTGGTTGAATAGAGAATTCCAGTTGAGAGATGTAACAGTGAATCATTTTGGTACAACAAAGTATTCAAATAGATTTTTAAAAAATTTATTATGTGCAATAATAATTTTTTCACAACAATTCTTTATTCAAAACCAAAAAAACACCTATCATTAAACATTTAATCGATCAAACAAAAAAATTGGCAACATAATTTAACACAAAAAAAAATTTAAATAAAGTATTACACTAATTCAAATCAAAACAAAGTCATTCAATTTGTGAAAACAAATAAACATAACTAGTATATCGTGAAACCATCAATCTACGATCACATCTTTAATATTTAAACAAGTCAATCATGTCAATTTGTTTATTTTGGAGAAAAAAAAACACAAGAGATAGAAAAATCAATTTCTTTCGTAGGATCTTGGCTGAGTTTTTACACTCATCAAGTATATCTTGTTTGTTTTCAAAAGTTATTTCAGTTTGATGTTCTTATCAAAGCCTCTCATGGTATGAGATTGAGTTCACATTGTATCAACAATTTCACAAAACTAAACAATCCTAACAATCTGAATTAACAAGTTCATCTCTTGACAAAAAAAGAAAGTTGATTTTATCAAGTTAAATGAGGAAAAAAAATCTTATTTTAACAACCCAAAGAACTTTGAACAAAATCTAAAAAACCTGTCAAAATCAATAGAGGGAGCGACTGAAAGAAAGATCGACGAGACATAAGATGATAAGAAAAGAGCTACAGAGCGAGCGATAGATTGATAGTACCGTGCGATAGTAGAGAGAGAGAGAGAGAGAGAGAGAGAGAGCGACGACGACGACTAATGGCAGCGGAGATCGGATGGTCTGAAGAAAAAAACGATGGTAGGGTTTAGGCAGAAGAATAAACTGTTTGATAAAAGAAATGAGAAAGTGACGCTGAGATGTAGGATGAAAAAAATCTGTTTTACCCGAATCGAACTGGAACGGATCGAACAGTTTCATTTTCGGGTCGGTTCTCGATTCCTGTATATCCTATAATTCAGTTTTATTTTTTAAGTGTCCATAAATTTGTAATATAAATAAATAAAGAATATATATCAACTTCTCTTTTAATTTGAAACGTGTTGCAACCTCTTTTTACCATGTAATTCTAAAATTAATTTAAAATTCAAATCACATCCTATCTATTCAAATTTAATCTACATAATTTAGTATTAAATTAACTAAAACTTAATAAACACTAACTTTTGTACTATTTTACATATATTTAGAATTACTTATTTTACTTTTCTTTAAATAACACATGTATTTACATGAAGTTAACGTAGTATATAATATTTAAATTTAACTTAATTTATCAATATGTTATGGGTTCAATTCAGCAACAAATTTTTTTTTTATCATTTATAATAACATTATTTAATTTTTATTCTTAATAATATTATTTTTTATATTTTTATCGATTATAGCATTTGTTACCTTCTAACTTACTATACCAATAGAATATGGTTCACGGTAGAACCACATCTATCGGTAGAACCGAAAATTATTTTTTTATTTTTTTTATAGATTTGTTTAAACTAACATAAAAAACCACTATTTGAAAATTCATCTGGTTTCGAGTTGTAAAGGTACGTTAAAACATACAATCACATCAATAACGTTTACTCACATTCACAATACATTCGTACATTCACATATCAATTTGAAAGTCTTACAAAACTCGAAATCGTGTAAATTCTATTTTAAATGGTCTTATAATATTTATTTAAACACAAGAATGAAAAAAAAAATTTTAAAAACGTATTTTTTAAAAAGTCTAATTTTGATTTCTATCCGTTTTACCAATAAATAATAGTTTTATCTTAAATCCAAATATAAAAAAGTAACACTTAAATGACGTGGCATGTTAAATAGGAAATGTATAAAAAAATTAATTATGGAGTTAAGAATCCCGACAAAATAAATGGTATATATTACAAAAGCCGACAACAAATGTAACACCAAAATCAAACCTTAATCTCAATTATTGCATTTAATTAAGAAATTATTTAGGAGTTTAATTATCATGTTTGGGCAAAAAACCTAAACATACAGGATGCCACATGGAACATTATTAGGTAACCAATTTGAGTTTTATCGAATAACATGTTCTTTTATTCTACTAAACTATTACACTATCGTAAAAACAATAAAAACCATTTGTCATGGGTGTATAATAATATGAAAATCAAACCGTAACGGAATAGCTTACAGATCCGTTACGACCCATAACTCCATAAGAGTCGAAACATAGTTAAAACCAATGCGTCGGTTTTTGAATTTTGGGTAATCATCAGTAATAGGTTTTGTTTCGGTTTTATCGTCAACCTTTTCATTATTTACCGAATCGCCTCCTTTCGATTGAAATATAATTTTCATTATGTTTTTCTTATTTGCTTGTGCACTCTTCTTAAAACTTTTACTTATAATTTAAACATTGAGAAGTGAATTTCTTTTATTCGTGTAATAATATTTATTTTTTTTAAAGTCATCAGGGCTTATTAAATTGATATATACATCCATTTCTTTTATATATGTATAAATATTTATGTATAGGTATATATGTGTCATGTACTAACTAGTACAGGCATGTTACACATAGGGTGTTCAAAATCAGATATCCGAATTTTCGAATATCCGAAATTTCGGATTGTAAATTTTGCTATCTGAATCCGAATCCGAAATTTCGGATATCGGATTATCCGAATATTTGAATATTCATATTTTTTTAACCTTTTTATAAAAATTAAATCAAGTATTTAAATATCTAACATACAAATTCATCCAAATACATATTAAAGATAAATATATAACAAACTAAATTTATCCGAAATTATTTTTACTCAAAACGACTAAAAAAGATTTAAAAAAAACTAAAATATATTAAAAATTAGTTAATAAACCTATAATATCAAGATATAACTCAAAAAATATACACTAGAATAACAATAAACATTCAATATTATGTAAAATTAATCCTAAAGATATAAAAAATTTATAAAAAATAATTTTATTTGGATTTTCGGATAGATATAAAAAATTTATAAAAAATAATTTTTTTTGGATTTTCGGATATCCGATTATCCGAATATCCGAAAATCTTGAATTTTACTATCAGGATCGGATTTTCGAATTTATGTGTACTAATCTTTCGGATCGGATTTTCGAATTTTTATTTTGGATGCTCGGATTCGGATTTTTATGAACACCTCTAGTTACACGTTCGTAATAACCTCATGTCCTCTATTTATTTTTTATGTGTAAGGATATGGTAAACCTTACTTTTATGACTACTTTATGTGTACTAACCTTACGGATACACGATGCATGTTGTTTATGTAGCTCAAATTTTACATGCAAGTTATACTAACGGTCACCACTTTCACAAGTCAGAGGTCATTTATGACACCGTCGTTCCATCTTAAACTGTGAGGTCATGGGTTCGAATCTCGTCGGAGGCAAGTTTGAATTAGGTGGTGCAAGTAAGTCTAAAGTCTTCATTTGAGCAAAAAAATAGTTTAGGAGTAGGAGTAGGATCAGCTTGTCATTCAAAAAAAAAAAAATCAACCTCCTTTTTACTCTATCTTAATGGTATCCGGATATGTTGTTGATGTGTTACCTTTTAAGTGTGATTGTAATAAAATAAATATATATTATTATTTTACTATTTTTACAATATATTAATTTTTGATGTTTGAAATCTTGAAAACTTTATTGATTGTTGATACATGGATTATTTACATACATAATTTCTTACTTTATTTAAATTTATTTTTACATTGAAAAGGCCATATGTTAGACACATGACATGATTTTAATTTTTAATAATAAGGTTAATTGTTAAAAATAGCAACAACTTTTTAAATTTTTATTGTTTATAATAACATTTTCTTTAAGTTACTCAAAATAACAACTTTTCTTTGTTCTACCAATAATGCAAATGGTTAGTCTGGCTACCAGGTTGGTATGAAACTTTTGTTACTGAATTGGGATGTTTTGTAAGAAAATGAAGATGATTGACAACAAAATTAGGGTGTTTGGTTATTGTTAACCTGGTAAACCGGTTACCAGGAAAATCATTTGTCGTTATTGATAGAAAAATAAAAAATTATTATTTTATATACTTTTTATAAGATATTGCTATAAACGACAAAAATACAAAAAGTTATTACTATTTTTAAAAAACTTGACCCTTGAATAATATAATAACTTTTTAAAAAGAAAAATTATTAAATATTATGATCGATTTAACCGATAATTATAATATGCATCGCAAGAAAAAACAATGCATTGAAATGCAAAAACACATAGTGCATCACACGAGAGAATTTTACATTACAATAGAGATTATGCATCACATGGAAGGATTGTGTATCACACGAGTGGATTATGCATCAAACTGAGGGGTTGTGTGTCACATGAGTAAATTTTGTACAAAACGATCCTCTTATGTGATGTACAATCCCCTGAATTATTATGTAGGTTCAATAGATTCACACGGTAGATTGTGCATCACATTTATTGTGGTTCCCCAAAGTTCTTCGATAAACACTTGAATCTCCATTGAACACCACATTTATAGGGTTGGGTTCCGGTAAGAACCCTCATTACCGTAAGAACGTGAGAACCACTCCAAAATGCACAAATTTGTACATTAAATGCACAAATTTAAAAATTAAAAGTTTTACTTACAACCATTATTAGTATTAAATATTAATAAATATCATAATCTAACACTAAAATTACATTCAAAAATTATTTTCATTAAATTATAAACTAAATGCACAAATTTGAACATCAAATGCACAAATTTTCTTAAATACACAATTCGTACATAAAATGGATAAATTATAGCATGAGATGCGTAAATTTTTACATGAAATGCATAAATATATCGAAAACATTTAATTTTAGTATCAAATGCACAAATTCACACAGTGGATGCACAAATTTTAGAGTGGTTCTCACGTTCTCATGGTAATGAGGGGTTCTCATGTGAACCCAATCCTATATATATATATATATATATATATATATATATATATATATATATATATATATATATATATATATATATATATATATATATATATATATATATATATATAGTCTGCTTCAAAAAAGTAACTCTTGAAGTCAAATGTATCCGAATGCACCAACAAAATATGCTAAAATACTGACTATATATATATATATATATATATATATATATATATATATATATATATATATATATATATATATATATATATATATATATATATATATATGCAATTATTGCAGATGCTAAATTTAGTGTAGAACTGTAGAATCAATATCGTCCATAGATTAGATTAATCTAATGACCTTATTAAAACAATCAAGTTTGGAATTAGCGAAAAAAGATTGGTATTAGTTATAAAAATGGAAAAGATTGGAAATAACAAAAAGATTGACATTAGCAAAATAAATATCTTTTTTCTTAAATTAAAATAACATTAATATGATTAATTTTTTAAATCAAAAAAATTATACCATAAAAACGAGAATTTTATACTCTTTAAACGAGACCGGTCATAATATATTTTTTTCGAAAAAAGTTTACGTGTTTATTTTTCGTAAAAAAATTTTTTTACCCAGACTACGATGCAACATAGCATGACGAGATCATTCAATGTCGAATGAACATTTGATATCCTATATTCAACGTCGAATTAATACTATATATCATATATGCCACACTGCATATACATCTCAATATTAACAAATGTAAAATAATGATCAAAATTAGTAGTCAAGGTTTGTGGATTTAACGAAAACGGTCATGTTTTTCGTAAAAAAAATTTTTTTTACCCATACGACCATTCAATATATTATATCAAGACCATTCAATGTCGAATTACAGTTTATACCACATATTCAACGTCGAGGTAATACAATATATCATATATGCAAAACTGCATTAACATTCGATATTAAAAGAGTAAAAAATGGTCAAAGTGAGCAGTCAAACGCTACTATTAATTCAATGTTAATTGCATGATTATCATCTTATCCCTAGTGTTATATTATAATCCAATGGTTTAGATTGATTCTATAGTTCTGCACTAAATTAAGGTTCTGCAGTAATCACAACCCTGTATTTATGTAAACAGTTATTTTATTAAACATATTTATGAAACACACAAGTTAATAAACTAGTGGTAATAATAGAGTAATGATCCAAGTGTCTTTTATGGGTTGTATGTATTTATGGTTGGTTCTCTTCGTCGGCTTAGCTCATAGTACGTCGTCGTATATGTTTTGCCTCTTCTGGTGTTAATAATATTTGATAATTTATAAAAATAAAAAAAATCATTGAAAAAACCCAAAGTTCCTCTAATGATAGAAGAACATGCGCTCTATATTATATATTATTTTACTAAATTTTATTCGTGTTGACGTGTTGTCAATATATTTTCCCATGAAACAAATTTTATCAATTAGATTATATATATATTATTATAACTTGTCTATACGTATATACATAATACATGTGGTGGATCGGATCCATATTATTAAAAAATAGAAAGAAATAATTTAAAAAAAGTATATCAATGTCTTATAAATCTCAAAAGTTCTAGGTTAAATTAGGAATGACAACGTGACGAGTTCGAGATGAGAATTGGTCATCCCGTTATTCCCGTCTTCGCTTAAAAAAACCATGGGGCTCTTAACGGGGATCTCCGTTGGGTAGGCGGAGAAAATGGTAGGGATTAGAGAAACCCATTTATAACAAACGTTTAACTAAACGTTGAAATTTTATTTTGAAATCAATGTTAAACCTTACGAGAAAATTTTATGGCGATTAACACAAAATGGGTACAAAAATGAATAAAATCATAAATAATATAATTATAAATTTGACTAACAATCAAATATATGTGTACAAACAAATAAAATAATTATTATTATATGATATAAAAATAATTATATACATATATAGGGGTGGGTTCAATGGAGAACCTCTATGCATCGAAGAACCTTGGAGAACCACAATGCATCGCTAGAAAATCGTAATGCATCACATGGAAGTCGATGCATCACGTGAAAATAATGATGCATCACGCGGGAATTGTGATGCGTTTTTGGTGGTGCATGGAGGTTCTTCGAAGTTCTTCGATGCATAGATTTTCTCCATTGTACCACCCTCCCTCTCTCTCTCTCTATGTGTGTGTGTGTGTGTGTATATATATATATATATATATATATATATATATATATAATTTAAAGTATAAATAACTTACTTATTATTATGTAAAAGTAATTGGGTATTTAATTGGTGTTCTAATCGGGTCATCAGGACAAGCATCAGAAAATCTAATTTCCGTTTAAAATAATCGAGTTGGTGGAAAATTCGTCCATTTTAATCGGTTTTTCCTATAGGATTCGGGTTTTTGTTTCCATTCCTAGGTTAAATCTATAGGGAATGATTCAATACAGTCATATATATAATCGATTATAGGTCTGCCAACGAGTAATACATAAATGATAGAACGATGGTCGGTTTAGAAAGTCCGAAATGCTTTAGTGCTTGAAAAATATTGTTGTTGTTGTTGTTTTTATTATTATTATTATTATTATTATTATTATTATTATTATTATGTATAAAGCATACAATTTAATTATTATTTTATAATGGTCTAAAAGAGAAGAACTCACAATAATATTCTCAATAGACCAATAAGATAAAAAAAGATTTTAACCTCCTTTATAGAAAAGTAAATATACAAAAGTGGATAACTAAATTAACACGTGTTTTTCACTTGTTTACTAGTCTTCAAAAATAAATAAATAAATAAATAAAATCGACAGGATTGGATAGGACCATTAACAAACCAAACTCTTAACATTTATGTGTTTGTGTTGAAAAAGAAATTTATGAAATGACTCACATCCTTTTATGGTTGAGACATGTATAAACGGACTCTTAGTCAGTTGAATAATGTTTATGTATGTTTCTAAAAGAAAGTTTTTAAAGATCTAAGGAATCCTATGTAGGATTGTAACTTTATTTTCACTTTTTGTAAGAGTATTAAGACAAACCGAACTGTGAAGATTTTCCAATTCACGGTGATGTGGCAGAAAACTTCACGGTTCACATCTTTCCACACCATCGCGACAACGTTCACACCATCAAGCTCCACCATTCTTCTTCACTCTTTCTCGTGCTTTGGCCACAACTTTCTTCACGTCTCTCTCTCTCTCTCTCTCTCTCTCTCTCTCTCTCTCTCTCTCTATATATATATATATATAGACACACACACACACACACACACTTTTTATTATTGTTTAAAGAGTTAAAGCCGTAGAATAGTTGTGTACTTTTTAAAATGTATCGATATGGTACGCGTACTATTTTAATTATTCATATTACACGTGTACTTTATGAATCGTTCACATTTGATACGTGTACTACATTTTTTCATACGAATATGATACCTTTCGTAACCGGTTACTGACTATACCTGTTAAGAGTGAAATTTCTCTTTTCATTAATGTTCAAATTTCCATAATTGAAGCATCAAATACACTCTCTCGTCCTTGTGATTACCTGGTAGGAGAAATCACATAGCACATCCAACTTCAAACACCTAGAGACCTCTGTAGAAATCTCCAATGACGATCTCCACCGTCCAGATCGAAGAACTATGTGTTGCGAAGCTTCTCCTAAAATTTCACGCAGATCCAACGGTGAACAAATTCGTACCGAAGATTCTCCCACAAATGCGCAAAGCTAGACGAAAAACCGGTCATAAAAAAGTAAATGTATCATATTAACAATATAAAAAGTACACGTACTATATCAAGACACCTTAAAAAGTATATAGCTATTGTACGGCTTTAGCCCTTGTTTAAAATAAAGTGTGAGGTATGTAGACTATTTTCTAGGTGTGAAATATGATAGGA